>CM040618.1:66666380-66746729 GCA_022817965.1 Solanum lycopersicoides | reverse complement strand
CGTGCAGCCTACTCCAGATCCGGTTGCGTCATTTTTTAAGTCAATTTTGACATGTCTAATAGTCCAATAAGCATCGGATGTTTTGGTAACTTAAAGTTACAGTTATAAACTGATTTTACGACTTATATAACCCCTTTTACAAGCGAAAACCCCAATACCCAATAAGAAAATCCAAAAATCCGAAGTCACTCTTTTTCTCCAAATTCTCTCAAGCCTCCATTGGAGGGAAACTCAATTTCGGGTGGATTTTCATGGTTTCTTCTCAAATTTCTCATGGGTCTTCAATAAATAAGGTATGGTTATCCTTCATCTAAGGAGTCAAACAAGGATTTTCAAATATGATTCGAAGACAGAAATTCCCAATTTCCAATCTAGCAATGGGTTCTTTCTCAAATTGATTTCAAAAGCATGTTTATGATAAATTGATGATTATCTACTGTTTTAAAGATGAATTTCAATCCAATTTCATGATGAACCCATGATCCTCCTAAATTCACAAATTGTCTTATAATGTGGGTTTTGTGATCTTGACCTTGTATTGATTGAATTATGATTCTAGCATGTTGAATTGCTTATATCTAATGTCTAAATTGTATATTGATGGTGAATTATTGATGAGTAATCCATGTGGATCAAGGTTTGATGGTTTGAATGGGATTAGTCTATAATTATCCTATCTTCTCTAGATTTATAATGTAGCTCCAATGTGATCTCGATGCTATGGTAAATAGAAATAAGATTTCGGTTATGTAATGGTTCCTTTAGCTACTGTTTTGTACATGTATTGATGTTGAATTATTGGAATTGATCAATGATGATCAAAGCTTAAAGGAATTTTAAGTTGGCTCTATTCTCTCTACTCTTCTTATAGAATTGCTAGTTGATGTAGCCTTGTATGTCTTTGTGTTGTATGGTCCACCTATAGTGATGATGTTTATCTTATTGTTACGATATTATGTGTTGCGATCACGGTCTTGAAGGCAATTGTATCTTGACAGTGTGGTTATGATGATCACACAATGTGAAGTATTATGCCTAGTCTCCAATGCTAGTTTATGATCTAGGTTATATTTATGATGCTTCCTCTACATTCAAACGACTATGTTAGGGCTAGGTGTGGTCTACATGTTGATGTTTGAATACTCTTATGTAGTATGATCCCTACCTATGTACCCCTATATTAATATGTTGTCTTGAGCATGATTACGAGTCCTAGATGTAAATGATGAATATGTCCTACCTCAATGATGAATATGTCTTACCTCCTATGCTATGATGGTTGGTGTGTGGTATATAGTTGATATTACTCTATATATGAGTTTTCTATGGTTTAAGAGGCCTAAATATGTATTGTGATATTTGTAAGGTAGCTTCCTTATTGTTAGGATTGTTGCCTTTATATGATCATGTTGACCAATGAACACACTCTGACACCTCATGCATGCTTATCAAACTAGTATAGGTTCATGGTGTCTATTGAAAGGATAATTCTCATATGCACTAATGACTACTACTATGCATGTTAAGTATAGGTTTATGAAGTATGATATGTATCCCTTAACTAGGATGACTTGATAGGTGTACTAGTATGGGCAAGGGAATGGGACCTTGTCTATGCATTGCACATGTGTGCCTTGACAGGATAGTTCCTAGGTTTGGTTTTTCTATGTACATGAATATGAATGCATGAGTATGTTATGAACATGTCTTATATGCATGAATGAAATGAATTATGAATATGTGTGGCTATAATGTGTTATGTGAAAGGTTTGCTCACATGTATATACACACACATGTATGATGATCTAGTCAATAGAAGGGAACTTCAAAGGTGTTCTCAAGGGTACCCTAAAACTAGATAGGTGCTTGAATATGCTATAAGCATATGCGGAGTCGATATCCTAAGCCTATGTTTTATGAAATAACGTAATAAAGGCTTTTCAATAAAGGGAACTTAGCTTAGCACCGAGTGAACTTGACAATGAATGGTGTTGTCTTTCCTTGGAGGAAGATTCACCATTGGTTTCTCATAAGGTGTTGACTTCCCTTGGAGAAAGATTTGCCTATGATTCCACATGAGGTGTTGACTTTCCTTGAGGAAGCTTCACACATGGTTTCTCATGAGATGAGGCTCCAATGCTAATGAGCATGTAGAGGGTTATGTATATCTCTTAGTTCCATAAATTATGCTTGCCACATAGGATCTAACAAGTGATATCACCTAAGATGCTAGTTTAAGGTTAATGTTCTAATTTGGCTAAGTCGGGCACCTCTTCTTTGTGTGAGGTTCTACAACACCATTACATGTTTAGCACCCATGGTTTGAGTGTCGGCTAAGGCTATAGTTTCCCTAATGTAAAATGGACAATGGAAGTAAATGACTACGACCTTAACTAGGATAACCTAATGAAAGTTGCTTAGTGTAGGTGGGGGTATGGGACTTCACCTATGCATTGCACAAGTAGCTCTTGAAGGGAGTTCTAGAAAGGTGTTCTAATGTATATGATTATGTTTATGTTCCTAATGCATGACATTGTAGTGTTGTCTACTGGTTGTGATGATATGCATGGTATGAGTCTATATGATGTGTCCTTACCATTTATGCATAGTATGAGTCTGATTGACTATATGATAAAGTCTTGCTTGACATGAAGGAGGTGTCTACGCTTGTCTTGTTGATGTATGAAGGGCATGTTAAGGCTTGTAGTCTCTTTGTAGGTTTACTTAGTAAGTGTGAGGTTATGGGACTTCACATGAATATTGCACAAGTAGACTTAGGAAGTGATTATGAGTAGGGTTATATATGGTTCTTATGAGGTGAATCCCAAGTATGTTAATGTAACTATTCCCTTACTATGATTATGTTGGAAGTGTTGACTTGTATATGGTCTTGTAATTAGTCCTTTTATGTGGTACCTAAAGTATGTTGGGTCAAATGTGAGTTAGGTATCTTATTGTATGAAATACTTCTATGAATACATGTGTTGGGTTAATGAAGGTTGTACGCATGATTCCTTAGTGGACTTAAAGTGATGATTATGTGTGGATAGTGTTATGGGACATTGTATATATATTGTACCTAGCATCACTAGAGGGTTACTTGAGAAGATAATGAGTTAAAGTAAAAGGAGAGAGTTCACTATAAAATGAAATAAGTTCACTGTAATTGTAAAGGTGTTTACTGTAAAGTGGTGACTTATATGCCTTAAATGTAATGTGTGGCTTTATATGATGTGTGACCATTGAATATTCCTATATTAAGTATGTGAATTGTATAATGCTTATTATTTCAAAGTTTTATGAGATTTTCACAAAAAAGCATGATGCATGGTTTCAAGTAAAATGTCCCTTTTTAAATGCATGGTTGCCATAATTAGTGCATTCTTATACTAATACCATTCTTCTCTACCTTTTTACACAAAGTGTAGGGTATGGATTCTTAAAGGATGTCTCTAAGGTGAAGAGCTTAATATGTGATTCGCAAGCTCAAGAAAGGGGTCCTTATGATTCAGGATTTCTTATGTCAAGTTATTCTTAAAGTTATGTAATAGCATAGTTAATATTTTATACTGTGAAGGTTTGTGTCCCTATTCTACTCTATTGATGTTGAGTCTAAGCTGGCAAAAGAGAGTTAGAGTCTAACTATGTATTATGACTTATATTCTTAGATAATGGAAGTGATGTTTCTAGCATATGATGTGCTATGAAAAGTTTTAAATTTTCCGCTAAATTTACTATGACAATGCGATGAATGATAACTATGGACTTGTATAAGACCTCCAAGAGATCAAGTACGCCATGTTACTTCTACGGGGTGCTTCCCGGATGTGACAAACGTGGTATCAGAGCCAGAGGTTGTAAAAGTGGTTTTAGGTTCTAAAAGTCTCATATTGCCACGTCTAGTAGAGTCTCGTATCATTGGTGGTGAGTCGCAACACATCAAATGATGCGGGAGGCTATAGGACGATAGAGTTTACCTTCTTCTTCATTCTCATGTCGTGCCATAGAACTTAACTCCATAAGATCTCTCTCTTATGTTTTCTTGTCTGGTGGTCTTTTAGATGTGATTGCTTGGATAAGATGGTATCGCCATGATTGAGGGAGAAAAGGTGAGTTTTGATGCTTATATTGGTTTTATGGTTTGATGAGTATGTGTGAAGGGGAATTTTGGCATGTTTTGATGATGTGATGCCATCTATGGCTATATATGAGATTTATGTGAAATGATATGATATATGAAGATATATGCTATGATATGGTTAAAGCATGCTAGAAGTTATTATAGTTAAAATGAGCCTTCTTTTGGATTGACATGCTACTATATGACTTTGCATGATGGTAGTCTAAAAATATGGTTTAGGTTTTGAATGCCTTTAAGAAGTGTGGTAAATGGCTAAAAATGCATGTTGCCCTTATATGTTTAAGTATTCAATGTTGCCCTTTGTATTTGTGTAATGGTTCAAATGTTGCCTTATTATGTGTGTAAATGCTTCATAAGTTGGAATTACGATTTGCCCCAAGGTTGTCTTAGAGGGTAGTATGTATCCTTTAAACCTTAAAGAGGTGGAGATAATTATTGTTCACCTACCTAGAAGTGGTTAGTTGACTTTTAAGAATTGATCTTAAGAATAACCAATTGAGGAAGTGCTTAGGTTGTACCTAGGTGTGGTTGGTTGGAGATTTCCTCCAAAGGTGATGATGTGGGTTGGAATGACCTAGAATTTATCCTACTCTAGTTTTGAAAGAAAAGAAAGAGGCCTTATGGCTAAGTCTCCTTTATTGCTTACAGTAATGTTGTATGACCCTTGGTGTCTATGGTATAGTTCAGACCTTATGTGGTTGGGTAGTATGACCTAACTTGTGTGTTATGGATTTCCTTTGAGTGTTAGGCCTAGAGGGATGTTTATGATTGAGTTAGTAGACTCCTTGATGTGAGATTAGGAGTGAAAACCTCCAATGATGTTAAACCTTCTTGAGTGAAGAGTATGAAAGGTTAGTTTGACTTGCCTTGACCTTAGTGTTTAAGGGCATGATGTGATTGGGCTTGCCCCAAGTTGGGGATAATTGTCCTAGATGATAAGATTTTGAATGACCCTTGATGTCCCTTTTATGTGTTAGTGTAATCTCTTTTTAAATTGGTAAATCACTTGTAAGTGATGAAAAAATGAAGGTTGATAAACTAAGATCCTCTTGAGGTTGGGTTAAGTTGCTCTTAATTGGGTTTACCCTAAGTGGGGGATGGTGATGGAGTAGTAAGGTTGTAGATATTTCTACCTTGTCCTTCTATTCTTACTTAAACTTTAATGAGTTTCTAATAGCTTAATCATGATAGGAGTCTTGCATAAAATATGAATTGCATGACCTTCATATGTTTGGTATGTATTGATTGACACTACCTTAAAGATATTTTGAAGATTCCAAAGTACTTGAAAAAGAATTTTGATCAAATACATGTTTTGTCATGTCGATTGGGCATCTTAACATGCTAGTAGTGCATTTTACTTCATGAGATAGGATAAGAAACATGGTTGTAGTCACTTTAGAGGAGTAAAGTATAGCCTTATAATGGAAAATTGAGTCTCTTTAAAATGAAAAATGTTGAGTCTCTTGAAAATTGTGTGACTTCTATGGTTTGGAAAGCATGATTGTAGGTTCACTCTCGATAAGTGAATGCGTGTTTAGCTTATGTCCTTGTGTGTGCCTATAAATTGTGAGACTTTTCCCAAGTTGATGCATGTTTATGAGAGATAGTGTTGTGCTAGAAATTGAAATTTTGTAAAATTTCTTCCTATTATTGTGATGTGTGTGTGTGAATAACCATTTTGACTTCACTAAAAAGAAAGTTTGAGCATACGATGGAAAAAAATTAAGAAAATTTCATGTTACAGTAAAATTGACCTTTGTACATTGCTTGCGCAAGAACTCATGAAACATGTAAGTATGTGAGGAGAAGGACATTCCTCCTTAAACATAACTAAGCATGGTAAGGATGAGTATGACTTTCATGGCATTGTGACTAAATGATAAGAATCCTAGTTGATTTACTTGACTCAAGTTTATGTGCATTAAAGTATGAGTGCATTGCTTCTTGAGTGATGTTGAACTTGCTTATGGGTTACAAAAAGGTCGATGCATAATGAGCTCCTAATAAAATGAAATGTAAAATACCATGTTATTATGAGGAGAAGTATGTTCCTCCTATTAACATGACAAGAACCTATGTTGGTGATGCATTTTGAAAGTGAGTAAATAAAAGGTTTTGCTTGCTTGTGTTGCATTGAGTCTAAATGCCTTGACATTGTGTTCCTTGTAAGTTTGGTGCATTGAATTTTATGTGATTATTTTTTGAATGTTGTGAGTTGCTCCATGTTTCATTGAGTCCTTGAGGTGTTTAAGATGTTCCAATTGTCATTCGAGGACGAATGTTTCCAGTGGGGGATATTGTAAGACCCAAAAAATGAATTAAGGTGCTTAGAGCCTCAAATGTGTCTAAAAATATTTAAAATATGTTCATTAAGTGTTTTATGGTATATATATTTGATTAGAGGTGATTTGGAAGTCAAACGTCAAGGGACGACCAAGACGTTCAACGACTAATCACCAAAGGGCCTTAAGTGTTTTTATGATCTTATGTGTGTGTAATGGGATCATTAGGTCCTTATATGAGTTATATGATGTTTATTGGCATTGTGTTAAGTTTCATGAAGTTTGGAGGTCAAACATTCAAGAACGTCCAAGACGTTCGAAAGTTAGCCTTTTAGACGTGCTAGTGTGTCCTTGTATGTTGGCCTTGTTTTCATGTGTTGTTTGGAGTTTAAAGTCAGTGTAGTTGACCCTAGTACCTTAATAGACATGTTAAGGGTCAAAACGTCTGGGTACGACTCCCCGGGGACCACCCGAAGGGGCCCCAAAGAGGACCCAAACATTGGACAACAGGCTGCCCAATGCAGCGAGCAGATTCATAAATTGGACCTTGACCTCGCGACGCGCGCCTAGAAAGCACATCACTTCCTCAAATTTTATTTGGGGAATAATTGGGAGGCTGACCCGCGACGCGCAGCCCACTCCCAGATCCGATTGCGTCGTTTTTAAGTCAATTTTGACATGTCTAAAAGTCCCAATAAGCAAAGGGTGTTTTGGTAACTTAAAGGGACGGTTATAAACTGATTTTATGAATTATTTAACCCCTTTTACAAGCCAAAACCCCAACACCCAATAAGAAAATCAAAAATCTCAAATCACTCTTCTTCTCCAAATTCTCTCAAGCCTCCATTGGAGGGAAAACTCAAGTTCGGGAAGATTTTCATGGTTTCTTCTTTAATTTCTCATGGGTCTTCAATAAATAAGGTATGACGATCCTTAATCCTTAGTTATCCATTCATCTAAGGAGTCAATCAACAATTTTCAAATATGATTCAAAGACAAAAATTCTCAATTTCCAATCTAGCCATGGGTTCTTTCTCAAATTGATTTCAAAACCATGTTTATGATAAATTGATGATTATCTGCTGTTTTAAAGATGAATTTCAATCCAATTTCATGATGAACTCATGATCCTCCTAAAGTCTCAAATTGGCTTATAATGTGGATTTTGTGATCTTGACCTTGTATTGATTGAATTATGATTCTTGCATGTTGAATTGCTTATATCTAATGTCTAAATTGTATATTGATGGTGAATTGTTTATGAGTGATCCATGTGGATCAAGGTTTGATGGTTTGAATGGGATTAGTCTATAATTATCCTATCTTCTCTAGATTTCTAATGTAGCTCCAATGTGATCTCGATTCTATGGTAAATTGAAATATGATTTCGGTTATGTAATGGTTCCTTTAGCTACTGTTTTGTACATGTACTGATGTTGAATTATTTGAATTGATCAATGATGATCAAATCTTGGAGGAATTGTAAGTTAGCTCTATTCTCTCTACTCTTCTTATAGAATTGCTAGTTGATGTCTCCTTGTATGGCTTTGTGTGGTATGGTTCACATATGGTGGCGATGTTTACCTTATTGTTATGCTATTATGTGTTGTGATCATCGTCTTGAAGGCAATTGTATCTTGAAAGTGTGGTTATGATGATCACACAATGTGAAGTATTATGCCTAGTCTCCAATGCTAGTTTATGATCTAGGTTATATTGATGATGCTTCCTCTACATTCACAATGTTAGGGCTAGGTGTGATCTACATATTGATGTTTAAATACTATTGTGTATTATGATCCCTACATATGTACCCTTATATGAATATGTTGTCTTGAGCATGATTAGGAGTCCTAGATGTAAATGATGAATATGTCTTACCTCCTATGCTATAATGTTTGGTATGTGGTATAGAATTATTATTACTCTATATATGAGTTGTCTATGGTTTAAGAGGCCTAATTGTGTATTGTGATAGTTGTAAGGTGGATTCCTTAATGTTAGGATTATTGCCTTTATATGATCATGTTGACCAATGTACACACACTCACACCTCATGCATGCTTATCAAAGTAGTATAGGTTCATGGTGTCTAATGAAAGGATAATTCTCATATGCACTAAGTTTCCACTACTATGCATGTTAAGTATAGGTTTATGAAGTATGATATGTATCCCTTAACTAGGATGACTTGATAAGTGTACTAGTATGGGAAAGGGTATGGGACCTTGTTGATGCATTCCACATGTGTGCCTTGATAGGATAGTTCCTAGGATTGGTTTCCTATGTACATGAATATGAATGAATGAGTATGTTATAAACATGTCTTATATGCATGAATGCAATGAAGTATGAATATGTGTGGCTATAATGTGTTATGTGAAAGGTTTGCTCACATGTATATATACACACATGTATGATGATCTAGTCAATAGAAGGACACTTGAAAGGTGTTCTCAAGGGTACCCTAAAACTAGATAAGTGATTGAATATGCTATAAGTAGTCAATATATTAATCCTATGCTTTATGAAATAATGTAATAAAGGCTTTTCAATAAAGGGAACTTAGCTTAGCACCGAGTGAACTTTAAAATGAGAGGTGCTGGCTTCCCTTGGAGGAAGATTCACCATTGGTTTCTCATAAGGTGTTGACTTCCCTTGGGGGAAGATTCGCCTATGATTCCACATGAGGTGTTGACTTTCCTTGAGGAATATTCACCCATGGTTTCTCATGAGATGAGGCTCCAATGCTAATGAGCATGTAGAGGGTTATGTATATCTCTTAAATCCATAAACTATGCTTTCCACATAGGATCTAGCAAGTGATATCACCTAAGATGCTAGTTTAAGGTTAATGTTCTACTTTGGCTAAGTAGGGCACCTCTTCTTTGTGTGAGGTTCTACGACACTAAATTCCATGTTTAGCACCCATGGTCTTAGTGTCGGCTAAGGCTATAGTTTCCCTAATGTAAAATGTACAATGGAAGTAAATGACTACGACCCTAACTAGGATAACCTAATGGAAGTTTCTTAATGTAGGTGGGGGTATGGGACTTCACCTATGCATTGCACAAGTAGCTCTTGAAGGGAGTTCTAGGAAGGTGTTCTAATGTATATGATTATGTTTATGTTCCTTATGCATGACATTGTAGTGTTGTCTACTTGTTGTGATGATATGCATGGTATGAGTCTATATGATGTGTCCTTACCTTATATGCATAGTATGAGTCTGATTGACTATATTATAAAGTCTTGCTTGACATGAAGGAGGTGTCTACGCTTGTCTTGTTGATGTATGAAGGGCATGTTAAGGCTTGTAGTCTCTTTGTAGGTTTACTTAGTAAGTGTGAGGTTATGGGACTTCACATGAATATTGCACAAGTAGACTTAGGAAGTGATTATGAGTAGGGTTATATATGGTTCTTATGAGGTGAATCCCAAGTATGTTAATGTAACTATTCCCTTACTATGATTATGTTGGAAGTCTTGACTTGTATATGGTCTTGTAATGAGTCCTTATATGTGGTCCCTAAAGTATGTTGGGTCAAATGTGAGTTAGGTATCTTATTGTATGAGATAATTCTATGAATGCATGTGTTGGGTTAATCAAGGTTGTACACATGATTCCCTAGTGGACTTAAAGGGATGGTTGAGTGTGGATAGTGTTATGGGACATTGTTTATATATTGCACAAAGCATCACTAGAGGGTTACTTGAGAATATAAGGAGTTAAAGTAAAAGGAGAGAGTCCACTGTAAAATGAAATAAGTTCAGTGTAATTGTAAAGGTTTACTGTAAAGTTGTGACTTATATGCCTTAAATGTAATGTGTGGCATTATATGATGTGTGACCATTGAATATTCCTATATTAAGTATGTGAATTGTATAATGCTTATTATTTCAATGTTTTATGAGATTTTCACAAAAAGGCATGATGCATGGTTTCAAGTAAAATGTCCCTTTTTAAATGCATGGTTGCCATACTTAGTGCATTTTTGTACTAATACAATTCTTCTCTACCTTTTTACACAAAGTGTAGGTTATGGATGCTTAAAGGATGTCTCTAAGGTGAAGAGCTTAATATGTGATTCGCAAGCTCAAGAAAGGGGTCCTTATGATTCAAGGATTTCTTATGTCAAGTTATTCTTACAGTTATGTAATAGCATAGTTAATATTTTATAATGTGAAGCGTGTCCTCATTCTACTCTATTGATGTTGAGTCTAAGTTGGCAAAAGAGACTTAGAGTCTAACTATGTAGTATGACTTATATTCTTATATAATGGAAGTGATGTTTCTAGCATATGATGTGCTATGAAAAGTTTTAAATTTTCCGCTAAATTTACTATGACAATGCGATGAATGATAATTATGGGCTTGTATAAGACCTCCGAGAGGTCAAGTACGCCATGTTACTTCTAGGGGGTGCTCCCCATATGTGACAAAATAAACAGAAAATACGTATTTACCCCATTAAAGTAATTCTTGTTTTGTAAAAAGACACTTGAACTTTGTGAAGGTCCTATTACCCTACTGAACTACTTTCAACCAAACTTAATACGTTATTTTCACTTATTTTTGCACCTGATGTGTTCTCACATTACAATAGCGGGTGAGTAGTTTAAAAAATAACCTCAAACCAATATAGAAAAGCCATCTGGCATTTCAAGTGGATTTTTTTTTAATCAATAAAGATCCATCTTCCCCAAATCAATTCAAACACCATTAACAACTATTAAAGCTTGTTGGAGTGTCTATGACCGAGTTAGGACTATAGTATTCTCGAAGTTTGATTCACTGCCACAAGAAGAGTAATCCTTAAGTCATCCTCGATTATGGACTCGTCATTTGCTTCTCCTACTTCTTCGTCATTGCGATGGTACAATTTATCATCGTCGACATTTGATTTTTTTTTATGGAGTTGATGAAAAGATAACAAAAGTACAAATAAAAAATTAATAGAAAGAAGGTCATTGTTACTCACCATTTTATCTGACGAAAAAAACATTTTCCGATAATAATGACAAATTAATGGTGGTTAGCCATGGTTGCTTCTGAGGCGAAAGACCTCTTGATCTAATAAAAGTATTTGTATAGTTCCAAGAATAGAGGAACAGAATAAAATGATGATTGTTTTCCTAAAATTACAATGATAATAGCATAAAAAATAATAGATTGATTTTTGTTTGATTGAAGTTAATTGTCTTCTTTTTATTTGATGAAGAAGGTTTGGGAAAGGGGAGAAGTAGATAGGAATTGGAGGGGTGTTGGAAAGTTTTTTGTTATTTATAATAATCTTTTTTCATACTTATGTTTATAATTTATGACATTTAACACGTGGAAATTTGAGATTGGGGCGTGAAAATCACACCTTTTTCTCACAACTGGGTTTAATCAAAAAATGAGGCAATGTTATTACTTTGAAATTGTTTAGGGGGGTGTTAGGACCCCCGCAAAGTTTAAGTGTCTCTTTACAAAAAGAGTATTAGTTCAGGGTGGACTTTATGTATTTTCTCTTAAATAAATGAAGAACGTGTTAATTACTCATTTCGTCCACTTGTTACCTCCTTGTTTGAGAGCTACGAAGTGGTCGCTAGACTTATATTGTAATTATGTTGTGATTCGTTCAAAATGTAGTCCTTTTGCATTTTGTGTCAATGTCTCAATTATAAGAAAGAATTCACTGTGATTATCTATGTCCTCCAAAGCTTTTGTAATTTTGTAATTATCTATTTGTCTTCAGTAGTATGAATACATGGATGTTTCTAATTATTTTATATTTGATTTGTGTTTTTCAAGTATGTCCTAATGTAACTTCAAGTTCCAAATATTATGGTTAGTCTTCACTAATATTTACACTAATAATTCTTACAGAAAATCTGGAAATTAACACTAATAATTTTTCCTCTATTAGCAATCTGGAAATTAAAACTAATAATTTTTCCTCTATTAGCAATCTGGAAAAATTTACATTACAATAGATAACTAAAAGGAAATTAACACAATTAGACATAGACCCATAACTATTCACTTAAATTTAATTACGATCGGGACATCGACGCCTATCATGTCCAGTCTGCCTACATAATCCACAAGCTCGCTCATACACTGTAGAACCACGATCTATTTCATTAGGTATTCTAGTTGTCCTTGGACGATTAAGACGACGATAGAATTTATTAATTCTCATTGTAAAACCTTGAGATGGCCAATATGCCTCATGACCAATTGGTGAGAATGACCGAGAATAAGTTGCAACATAATTCTCTACCATAAAATGCTCTCTAACAAAAATTCTAGCTAGCTCTCCCATTCTATCAGTTACCTTCATGACATGCATGTGAACATGGGAAGTGCAAATTAATCCATTTTCCACAATCACATTTTTTTTTCATTCATTGAAATACAATGAGAATTACCAACAGTACCATCAACTTGTATAGATCTAACCTCGTATAACCTTGTGGGTATATTCCAATCAAAAACAAAGTGCCATTTTGAACTTTCATAATTCTTCTCCCACGTTATTTTGAACCTTCCATTCCATAATTCATTTTGTTCTGCAAGTTGATGAGCTATTTGAGACCTGCGGGTATATTGTTCAATAGTTTGCTCCAATGAAAATCTAACCATACTAGTCACAGGCAAACATCGTGCTTTTTTCAATACTCCATTGAACAACTCTGAAAGATTTGTTGTCAACACTCCCCATCTTTTTCCATCATCATGGCTAACAGTCCATTTGTCCAAGGGAATTTCCATGAGTTATTCATGTGCTTTAACATTTTCTTCTTTAATTTGCCACATCAAGGATTCAAACTTCCTTACTTGATGGGCTGAAGCATCCCTTCACATCAATCTATTGAGGTCCTTGTTTGAAAACTTAGATTGAAAGTTGTTCTTCATATGCCTTATGCAAAATCGATGGAAGGCTCGAGCCTCTTGAAATCGCCGCAACTCCTGCAAACTAGTCAAGATTCTTTTTGCCCTATCAGAAATAACACATACATCTTGTCTACCTTTTATCACATGAGCACTCAAATTTCTAAAAAAATCACTTCCATTTCTCTTTTGGTTCTTTGTCTAAATAGCAAACGCTAAAGGGAGAATGTTATCATTTTCATCAATTACCAACAACAATTAATAATTTGATCTCATATTTTTCATAAATATGAGTTCCATCTACTGAAATAACATGGCGGCATGTTTGGAATCCATCAATGCATGGCTTGAAAGCCCAAAAAAATTAGGTAGGTCTCTAAATGATTTCTCAAAATCACCATACACCAATTCAAATGTGTGTTGACATCCAAGCTACGTTTTTTTGTATGTCACTTGATGACAAATTTTTTCATGAACCTTTGAAATGACATCTACCACCAAGTACTTAGGATTTTTTCTAATTTGATTTAGAAACAGTGATGCAATCAAATTGATATTTAGATTGGCGTGACCGCTAGAAAGTCCTTCAGTCTCACATCTATGATTTTCAACATACTTTCCAATCTTCCAAAGGTTATCTCCAACTTTTCGACCTCGGAGAAACCACAAGCAACCCAATATATTATAAAACTTACATCTCACAATCCATAGACTTTTGGTATATGTTACCACCTTGAACTCCTTATTTTTGTGCAAACTCCAAATCGCTACAGCCCGTTTCAACTTTTCTTTACTTCTAAAAAACATACCTTTTTTCAAATCTTTTTTTTTTGCGTCCTCAGACCAAACTGAAAACTATTCCATCTCAGATTCAAAAGTAGACATGAAAATGTCTTCCTCATTCTCTAATGTCCTGAAATAGGGTATGTCATGAGACACACCCTGATCATGATTATGAAGATTTACACCATTTTGAGAAAGATCTCTAATATCATCGATAAATTTACACCATTTTGAAAAAAATCTCTAATATTATCGATATGTTCATCAGGTTCACTTTCATCACCTTCTTTTGGAGGTTCATCTTCCTCCGAACTTTCATCACTAATTTCAGCATTTACATCATTATATAGATCAACGCTGGTCTCATTATCTCTTCAAAAAATACTAGTTAAATTCTAGCAAAATTATAAATATAGAAGTTTGTTTTAAAAGCGATAATTAATATACTAAAAGGTTATTTCTTTTATGAATAAGAGATAATTTGTGTATAAAATTATCTTATTAAATTGTTAGACTAAAATTCAATAAAATATAGATTTGTTGTTTACCTGGCGTCATATTCCATGTGATTACTATCAATAGGCATTTGACAATTTGAGCCTTCACCAAATGATCGATGACCATGCATGACAATTGTTGGAATGGTGGTTGAACAATTTGTTCTACAAAATGAGGTTGATTGGCCATGGTAAAGCCTTTATTTTGAGCCAATAAATTCATGTGATTTCCATGATGACCACTAACTTGAAATACAACATTTTGATATGTTGATTTGGTCTTTACATACATCTCCAAAATATTTATATCAATCATATCCGCAAATTTTTGAGGTATGAAAAGAAATTTTAACAAAGATTAGTCATTCTCAATTATAAACTCATTGAACCTTATATTGTTACCTAGAACATGGATATTTTCCAGAAATATCCATATGAATATTTTCACTATTTGTTCCCATTTTCTCATGCAACAATCCAACCAATTCAACCTAGTTAGTTGATGTAGACATGCTAATAATCGTTCTAGCACATTCAATATACCTGAATTCGTTTATATCTGTAATTATTTCGTCACCCCAATACAAAGCAACCATCACATTATGTTCAAAGCTCGTCATCTTTATCCTACACATAAAAATAAGATATTTTTTAAAATAATATTAATAAATTAGAAAAATAATTTTAAAGATATAATAAGAACTTAACATATCATAAACTTGACTTATTTAATTCCTACCTGGTGAAGTATTGTGAATATTATTTTAACAATGGGCCACACAAGTAAAAGTTTTGTTGAATTGTGTTGGAACATGCAAAATATTACAACAACATTTATTTATAGTCACTTTGCTCAGTTTGAAAAATAGAGGAATGTGACTTTAACAGACAGTTGTAGTTGATAGTCACGTTTTAAGGTAAAATGTTACTATGTATAATGTTTTATAGCTAAATATGCAGGATTTGATTCTTAAGTTGAAGGAGTCGAAGGTCTGTGATTGGATTCTTAAGAAACGTCATTCACAGTAACATTTTAGGTGTAACGTTTTACAGTTGCATGATTTGACCCCACATTTGCAGGATTGGTTCAGTGGTCCGTGATTGGATTCTCCATAAACGTACTCATGAGTAACGCTTTACACCTAAACGTTACTCACAGTTACGTTATTCATTTAACATCGCTGACCCATCAGATTTTTGTTCGTTGAATTTTTAAAATAAAAATACCCTAAGACATTACTCAGAAATACGTTTATACTAGTTTTGTAAAAAAACATTAAAAATGTATTATTTTGATGAATTAGTTTAAATAATGGCTTAGTTTGGTCAAAAAATTGAGATATTAGTTACATTGCATATAGGCATAATTTGGGTTACATCTTGAGATTGTTTCTTGTCAAAAAGAAAAGCATGAGATACAAAAAAAAAGTGGAGTCACTACAACAAAAATAACTTTTAGCGGCATTAAATATTGACATTAATAAAGAGTGTTAAAGTCTTTACCGGCATTAGTTAGGTGCCATTAGAACCAATGTCGCTAAAGACTTTAGGGACATATACAAAGACTGACAATTGCCGCTAAAAATACACATTTAATTGCCGCTAATGATCATTTTTGTTGTAGTGAGTAAACAATTCTTCAACAAAAATAAAACCTTCTAGTAAAGCTCTCCCCCTTCCCGCTAGCTTGTCAGCCATAATATTCTTCTCCCTAGGTTCATATAGCACCATCCCCACCCCCATCTTCCGGAGTAACTTCCTGCATTCAATCAAAATGTTTGAATCACATATTCCAATATTATTTAGCAAGGATATTACCTCTTTTGAGTCGGTAGAGATCACCACTTCTGGTAGTTTAAGAGTTTGTGTCCTCAGGAGGCCATGTAGTAAGGCGATCAGATCAGCCTTTACAACTGAGTTTGTTATAATTTTAGTACTATTCCCCACTATCCATTCTCCATATTGATCCATGATTACCGATCCATTCCCCGTATTGTTGAGAGATAGTCAAAAGAACCATCTATGTTTAGTTTGACGCCCCTACTAGGGGGTGTCCAATAGAGGTCCGTTCTTTTTTCCTTGGGTTGTTTCCTAACATGACTATTTGGTCCTAAAAACATAGACTCCTTTACTATATTGAGGATAGCCTTTAGATCAATGTTGTTAGTATATTTATGGTGATAATTGTGCTTTCTATTCAGTCATATGCCCCATAGTACAAAGGGAAAGATGAGGGACCGGGTATATTCTGGTAAATGAGGTTGAGGTCTCTAATATTCCTTAACCAATTTTCTACGTTGTTAACTCTAATGTTGCTAATAATGGTCTCACATCCTAGAATTGACCAAGTTACATCAATCAGGATGCATTGGAGGAAGATGTGTTTTATAGTTTCCGGTTGCTGGCATATATTACACATGGGGTTGTTGCAAATACCAATTTTTTAAAGGTAGCTTGATGTGGGAAAGTGACCATAGAGTGTAGTACACAAGAATAATTTGATTTTGTTGGGGGCATTGTAGCTTCCATATCCAATTGAAGTCAAGCTCTTGGTTGGGGCTCATATTTTTAATGTTCTTAAGTGATCTATAGGCGTTGTTTCTAGAGAAGATGTCATTACTGGTTAAAGACCAGATTGTTGGGCTATTGCCCATGTTCCAGCCAAAGGCCCATGGCCTAATCCTACTTGGAAAAGGATTGGAATTATTCTCTTTATTTGGTTTCCAATTCTATTAGGAAAAGGATTGGAATTGTAATCCTATTTGTAGTTGGTTTTGGCTTTGTAAGGAAAAGCACAACTCTATAAATAGAGGATGGTCTTGAGAGAATAATTCAATTGCTCATTGGTATTGTCTTTGAAAGACAATAGAACATAAGAGAGGTTTTTTGAGAGAGCTTTCAACAAGAGAAAAGAGAGAAGAAAAGGGTTCTTTTGCTGTAGTCTTTTTCTCCGACCAGCAACGTTCAGATAGTGTTTCCCGATTAACTAACCGTTAGATCGGGCTGAAATTTGGACGGAGTGTGCCTGACATCTTGGTGGTTGATTTGAACGGTGGAGATAAGATTCGGAGGTCAGCAAGATCCTGTTTTAGGTCCCGAACAGAAGCTGGGTTTGGGTGGTGTTTCTTTCTATTTATCTTTTGTTGGTGTAGCTATTGTTTGTTCTTTTTGGCACTTGTTGTGTAGCCATTAGAAGAATATTTGTAACCCTCTTATTGGTATAGTGAAGCAATTCGGATCTTGTCGATCCCGTGGTGGTTACCTTCGGTTTGAAGGGTTTTTCCACGTTAAACTTGGTGTTCTTTATTGTTAGATTTTCGTTTTCATTTTTTTCGTCACAACAACTGGTATCAGAGCTAAGGTTATCTATATGGAGGGGAATATGAGCAAGATGGTATGTCTAAACGGAAGAAACTACAACATATGGAAAAGCAAGATGAAAGATCTATTGTTCGTGAAGAAGATGCATCTTCCGGTTTTTTCTGCTCATAAACCCGAGAATGTGACCGATGAAAATTGGGAATTTGAGCACCAACAAGTATGTGGATATATAAGACAATGGGTTGAAGATAATGTTCGCAACCATATTGTGAATGAGACACATGCTAGAACATTGTGGGAGAAGTTGGAGACGCTTTACGCTTCAAAAACTGGCAATAACAAGTTGTGCTTGTTAAAGCAATTGATGAGCTTTAAATACAAGGAGGGCAGTCTTATTCTTGATCATATAAATGATTTTCAGGGTATTCTTGATCAGCTATCAGGAATGGGTGTTAATTTTGATGATGAAATACAAGGACTTTGGCTTCTTAATACTCTACCGGATTCTTGGAAAACTCTTCGTGTTTCTTTAATAAATTCTGCCACTGGTGGAAAGGTGACTATGGAATATGCAAAGAGTGGTGTGTTGAATGAAGAGGTTAGAAGAAAATCTCAAGACACATCTTCACATTCAGATATTCTATATACAGAAGATCGAGGGAGACATAAGACAAGAGATCCGAGGAGTAGAGGTGAAAGCAGAAGCAAGTCAAAATTCAAGAATCCAAATATTAAATGTTATCATTGTGGAAAGAAAGGACATATTAAAAGATTTTGCAAACAATTGAAGCAAGATCTTAAAGAAGGGAAGAAGGAAGAAAACAATGAAAATAATGTTGTTGCTGTTGTCCAAGATGACCTTCTTTCGCTTGTGATAAAGACGTCATCAATTTTGTATCTCAAGATACAAGTTGGATAGTAGATTCTGGAGCCACATCACATGTCACACCAAGAAAAGACTTCTTTTCATCTTATACTTCTGTTAACTCTGAGTGTTAAAGATGGGTAATGCTGGTGAGGTTAAGGTGTTTGGTGTTGGCACTGTTTGTTTGAAAACCAATACTGGTTCAACGTTGGTCCTTCAGAATGTCAAGCATGCTCCAGACATTCCGATAAATTTGATCTCTGTAGGACAACTAGATGATGATGGCTATCATAATGACTTGTGCAATGGCCAATGGAAGCTCACCAAAGGCTCATTGATTTTAGCTCGAGGAAGAAAGCATTCAAATTTATACGTGACACAAGGATCGATTCTTGTTGACTCTATAAATTTGGTGGAGAGCGAGACTTTATCAGAATTGTGGCACAAGAGGCTTAGTCATATGAGCGAGAGGGGGATCACCTATTTGGCTAAAGAATTTGCTTGCTGGTATGAAACAAGCAAAGGTGAAAAGATGTGTTCATTGCTTAGCAGGGAAACAGAAACGAGTTTCTTTTCACAGTCATCCTCCTTCAAGAAATCTGAGTATTGGAGCTAGTACACTCAGATTTGTGTGGTCCTTTTAAAGTGAAGTCAAAAGGTGGTGCACTTTACTTTGCTACTTTCATTGATGATCGTTCTCGCAAGATTTGGGTATATCCTTTAAAATCCAAAGATCAAGTGTTTGATGTGTTTAAACAGTTTCAAGCCTTATCTGAGAGACAAACGGGAAAGAAATTAAAATGTATTCGCACTGATAATGGTGGTGAGTATATTGGTCCCTTTGATAACTACTGCAAATCGCAAGGAATTCGTCATCAGAAGACTCCTCCAAAGACTCCTCAATTAAATGATTTGGCAGAGAGGATGAACAGAACTTTAGTTGAGAGAGTTAGATGTGTGCTTTCAGAGGCTAAACTTCCAATTACTTTTTGGGCTGAAGCACTTAACACTGTTGCTTATGTTATCAATTTTTCTCCTGCTGTTGCTTTGGATGGTGATGTTCCAAACAGAGTTTGGTTTGATAAGGATGTCTCTTATGATCACTTGAAAGTGTTTGGGTGTAAAGCTTGTGTGCATGTTCCAAAAGATGAGAGGTCGAAATTGGATGTTAAAACTAAGCAGTGCATCTTCATTGGTTATGGTCAAGATGAGTTTGGATATCGCTTTTATGATCCAATTGATAAGAAGCTCATTAGAAGTCGTGATGTTGCGTTCTTTGAAGATCAAACTATTGAAGATATTGACAAGACTGAGAAACTAGATTCTCAGACTGATGAGAGCTTAGTTAATGTTGATCCAATTCCTATTACTGATACATCTTCTGCACATGAAGGAACCCAAGATAATGATCAGAGTGTAGAACATATAATTGTTCCTACTGAAGATGTTGTGGTTGATGATCAACGAACTCATGGTGAGATAACCACTTCGAATGATCCAAAAACCTCTTATAGAAGATCTACTAGAGAAAAGCGAAGCTCAACACGTTATTCTCATGAGGAGTATATTCTATTGACTAACATGGGAGAACCTGAAGGTTATGATGAAGTCATGTTAGATACTCATAGAGATAAGTGGAAAGAACTCATCGTAGACAAGCATGAGTTTTGTAGAAGTGTGGCAGGCAGGAAGCCTGTCAAAAGTTCCTCCACTTGAAGTCCATTTGGCCCCTTGGCTGGAGGGGGAGTTTGTTGGGCTATTGCCCATGTTCCAGCCAAAGGCCCATTGCCTAATACTACTTGGAAAAGGATTGAAATTATTCTCTTTATTTGGTTTCCAATTCTATTGGGAAAAGGATTGGAATTATAATCCTATTTGTAGTTGGTTTTGGCTTTGTAAGGAAAAGCACAACTCTATAAATAGAGGATGGTCTTGAGAGAATAATTCAATTGCTCATTGGTATTGTTTTTGAAAGACAATAGAACATAAGAGAGGTTTTTTGAGAGAGCTTTCAACAAGAGAAAAGAGAGAAGAAAAGGGTTCTTTTGCTGCAGTCTTTTTCTCCGACCAGCAACGTTCAGATCGTGTTTCCGGATTAACTAACCGTTAGATCGGGCTGAAATTCTGACTGAGTGTTCCTGACGTCTTGATGGTTTATTTGAACGGTGGAGATCGGATTCGGAGGTCAGCAAGATCCTGTTTTAGGTCGCGAACAGAAGCTTGGTTTGGGTGGTGTTTCTTTCTATTTATCTTTTGTTGGTGTAGCTATTGTTTGTTCTTTTTTTTGGCACTTGTTGTGTAGCCATTAAAAGAATATTTGTAACCCTCTTATTGGTATAGTGAAGCAATTCGGATCTTGTCGATCCCGTGGTGGTTACCTTCGGTTTGAAGGGTTTTTCCACGTTAAACTTGGTGTTCTTTATTGTTAGATTTTCGTTTTCATTTTTTTCGTCACAACACAGATTAATCTATTTGGGGGTTTAAGATTTTTAGAAAATTCGAAGATATTATTTTTATTCTATTTTTATTGGAAGTTCGAATGATAACTTACCGAGAGACCAATTCCCCTGGTGGAGGACATCCTTTAGTCTAAGCTTTGAGTCATTTTTGTTTAGAGGACCCTCCAAACTACTCCTGAGACTTATGTTATCTGGTAACCAGTTTCTTCCAAGAACTTTATGTTGTGGGCATGGGCACGTCGGCCGGCGGCAAGTCACAATCGGTGACAGACCTTCAATACTCTTTAGTAGACTTCCCCACTTTAATCACACCTTCAGCTACAGATCTTTGTCATGTTGATGCCAAATTACCTACTGAGAAAACATATGCAAATACGATAGTTCGCATGGATACAGTGCGACCATTTGATCCAATATCTCATAAAGAAGTTACAATGGTGGGAGACACGCCACTTGTAAAATGGACGGAAGAAGAAGTTAATAGACTGAATAGAATCGAAAACCTTCATTGTGTTGTGATTGGAAAATTCACCTATGAATGGTCTAATCTAGACGAATTGAGGAGGATTATACCACAACAGTGTGATGTGAAAGGAGGGTGTCAGATTGATTTATTTCGCAACCGACACATCCTTATTTATCTCAACCACCAATAAGAATTTATAAATCTAGATTCAAAGGGAGCATTCTCTATCACGTGTAAAGATGGGTATTCTTACTTGATGCCCACACTAATATATGATACTAGATTTAAGATCAACGAAGAATAAAAAAAAAAAATATGGCGTGGATTTCTTATCCCAATCTTCTGCCCACTTTCTTTGTTAAAGAGTTCCTCTTCTCTTTAGCATCAGTAGTTGGAAATCCAATTCAATTGGACCTAGCAACGATCAATAAGACTAGGCCAAGTTGTGCAAGAATAAAGGTAATGGTAGACCAAGTCACTCCAGATGGATATTGAAAATTAAAGCATAGGAGAGATACATGAAAAATCCATTCATATAGATATGACTATGTTCCTATACTGTGATGAATGCAATATGCAAGGACATAGCAAGGAAGAGTGTAAATATCTGAATAAATCAATGCATATGACACAGAAACTAGTGACTGATGAGCACAATGATTAAGTTCAAGAGACTAGAATACTCAGGTTACAAACAGGTAAAGCTAAGATACTCTCTAGTGGTAAAGTGGTTGGTGATCCTAGAAATCAGAAAGTTGTCCAGCATAAAAAAAAACATTTTTTAAAAATAAAGTCCACAGCTCTGAGAATCTAGAAAATCACATGGGAGAGAATAATTTTGAGGCACTAAGCAAAGAATCTGCCACAGGATCGCCTCATCAAGAACAAGCAGATGACAATTTATGCAGTAATAATGAATCTAACAATGATGCAGTTCAACAAAATGAAAACAAAGTGAAGAATGGAAAAGTCAACAACAAATTACTACTAAAGATTGGATCAATAAATCTTTTGGTAAATTCCAAGCTATTGGATCATCTTCTATGGATAAGAGGGTTGTAGCAGACAAGGAAATTGATCTCCAAAATGTTGTTAAAGTCCCTGTAGATGTGCAATCTGGTCAGTTGCAGCCTATAATTAATGAATATAAGAGTTTTACTGTGGAAAATAAGGTCGAAAATAATAGCAAGCAAATGCAAAACTCTTTACCTTTACCAGAATATATGAAAGGTTGTTAATAATGGAGAATTAAAGCGGTTACAAGGCACAGAGTTCATCAACTTCAGTGACAACTGCAGAATTCAATTACAAGTTCATGATAACAATAGTAATTCAAAGACAGATAACAACTACAACAACCAACATGAGGAAAATCAAGATGAGCATACTCAAATTTTGATTTATCAATGGTAGAAGTCCCTACCATGGTGCAGATGAATCTCAGGTCTTAGCTTTGAAATTAGATTCTCCTAGTAGAGCTTTGCATGATATTGTCACACATAAATTAGGAGAAGAAGAAGCTAATAGTCTAGGAGAGGCAAATCAATCAATAGCATCAAACGAGACACATGCCAATGATACTTTTTTAGATCATATATCATCAGAAGGGGATTTATCTCCAAGGGCGATGAAAACAACTAGAAAAGGAAAGAAGCATGATATTGGTGAGAGTACACAACCTATCAGAGTGCAGCCAAAGAGAAATAAAGCTGTATCACATTAATAATGAAGGCCTTTATTTGGAATATTAGATCAATAAGGTCACAACAGGCTTTTCAAAGGATCCAGATGCTACATAAGTTTCCCCATTTTACATTTATTACACTAATTGAACCTTTTCATTAAGTTAGATGATATATCATATCATCATATCATATCATATATCATATATTATATTATTATTATTATTATATTATAAGTGAAAAGATTTTAAGTTCAAAATTAGATTACGAAAATGTCCTTCACCAATTTTTTAAATTAAAAAATCTTTTATTAATTTTTAAAATTAAATCAATAATGACAATTAAACTAGACCAAATACATGATTAGATGTTACAAATTATCATTTTCCATTTCTGAATGAATTTGACTGTTAAACCTTTTAGCTTCTACTATTAAACACATTCATTCACAACCTTTCATGTACTTAATTTCTCCCTTTATAAATTGGATAAAAAATAATAAATCACCACACTTTGTGTTTCATCATCTAATAACTCTTATGTAATATTTTTTATTGATCACTATTTTTCTTATTGATTTGTGTCTTTGTTTTTTTTTTATTTTCAGATTGTGTCACATCCGGAGAGCACCCCCCAGATGCGACCGGCGTCGTCGTCCTCTCGGAAGACTCAGACAAGCCCTTAGCGTTCTTCATAACATGTCATCAGTTAAAAATGGAGAAAAATTAAAAACTTTTGCATATACTAAGTGAGGTATACTTAGACCTCTCACATATAAGCTTACTTAGGCTTTTCTTATAGCAACATGATAACATACATACAATATTCTAAAACTTGTCTCACATAAAAACCATCTAAAGAGTATGAGTTGAACTTAGTCAATAAAATATCGATACGCCATATAGGCCCTACTACAATGAAATCCAAAGAACGTAAAACGGAATAAAGAGTATTCCTAAAACTACTAAAGTCATCATAAGCTAGAATAATGAAAAGATAGCATCCCCGTACGTGAGGACCTACCAATACTTGGAGAAAGTCTTCCAAGCTTCTTCAATCGACCTTCTTAATCTTCAATGGCCGACCCCTATATTTGTAGTTATATAAAGTAAGGGGTTTGTACGCCACATGTACTAAATATGGGTATATGCACATAAACAGTTAAAGACATGCATGAAAAAGGACCATTTCTTTAGAAAGCATGCTAAGTCATTTGAAAGCTTTTAATGCACATACAAGAGAATATATACAAGATAAGGATCACAACAACATAAAGCATGATTATAACCAAAGACATAACATCATAAAATCATATTAACATTTCATGTTCTATAGTTTATATTAACTTTAACATACAAAACACTTATCAATATTCTCATCCCAATTCTACAAGTGTTATGATCATGTGAAGCCCCATAACCCCACATAATCAGGTAAACAAGATAGGAGACCATAAGTAAAGTTTTGGTTCATACAACTTATATCATAGGTAGTCATCACCACATATAGAAATATAGACCAATAACATGTTCATCAATATAACCAACATTAAATAAACATCATATATCATAAGCATTATACATTTCATGTTATCATATTACATAAGAACAATCTTCTAGGACTTCACTTAGAGTCAACTTGTGCAATGTCTAGGTAGAGTCCTGATGTGAGGCCAAAATACACATTTTTTTATCATTATTTATCTCACATTTATTATTTATATTTGTCCATTTTGAGCATAAATTTTATGGATTGTGCTAAATTGTGTATTTTATTTGTAGAATTAATTTGGTGAAAGAATGAAGAAGTTTGGAGTTAAAACGAATTAAAGATGGAAGGTTGAAGAAGGAAATCAAGCAGGCAGCTTAATGGATTAAATTGAATAAAATAATATATTTATATATATATATATATATATATATATATATATATATATATATATATATATATATATATATATATATATATATATATATATATATATATATGGAAATTGCGGCTCAAATTGAGAATTTCAATTCCCACGCTATTTGCAGCTGCCACATGTCAGCTTTTTAAAGGTCACTTAATTTGGAAGGCAGGGCATCAACAGTAACAACAAATAATTTACGGAATTCAATTCCTTTCGGGTTTTGATTGCCTTATTTGTTTGAACTCAATTTTTTTATTTAAGGTTTTCTAAATCTATAAATAAGACATAGAAATTATTATTTGGGGAAGTCAAGAAACAAGATACAAGACATAATATAAATTTTCTTCTAGCTTTGGAGCTTTGTAAGAGCCGCCCTGGAGGCCAGAGAATTGTGGTTTATTCTTTCTTCTCCTTTTATTATTTATTTTTATTCGTGATTAATAAAAAATATAGTTTAGCTATTGTTCTTAACTTTTTATGATTAACACAAACATATTTATTTTAATAAATTTTGATTGTGTTTTTGCGATAATGAGTAGCTAAGGTTCACAACTAGGTTTGTGGGAACCATGAGCGATTAACAAAGTATGAATAGTAATTAAGCAATTCTCAAATAGGTTATTGCATGTATTGATAATTCTTTTGCTGAGAAGTCTTTTTAACGAGTGCACGCGTTAGAACTCGCCTTGTTGCTACTTGCCGGACCAAGGAGGTAGTTAATAAGAAAAGAATTATCAACATAGATTTAGTGGGATACTATCTAATAGGCTAGTGTCGATTGGTGCGAAGTAATAACCAAGCCATACATCGATTATGATGTTTAATATGAAGTAAAGGTAAGGGTTAGTAAATTATACACATGTAGCCGGACTAAGGTACGGGGTGAAATTCTCTAGATGCCGGACCAAGGATTTAGAGATACATAACTTACCACTTTGCATGCATAACACTAGAGAAGAATTGTTATTATTAGGATTACCGCGTTATGAGCTTATGGGGAACACATTCCTAGTTATTTTTATTAATTTGGATATAAATAAATACTTAGTTCAAAGCTATTTTTATTTCAATTTAAAATCCCCCATTTTTATATAACGACTATCAAGTTAAATATTTGCTATTGATAATATTCTTTCCTATTCTCTGTGGGATCGACCCCGACTCATAGTTGGGTAAATATATTGCATACAATCGTTTATATTTCTTTTCAAGAAGTATATTTGAACGTTATCAAGTCCCATACCCTTACCTATACTAAGTATACTCCTCAAGTCATCCTAGTCAATTTCCATTTACTTGCCTTTCATTTTACTTGAGGGAACAATCGCCTTAACCGACATTAGACCATGTGAGCTAAACATGGAATCCGGTGTCATGAAACCCCAAACCGAAAGAAGGTGATCTACCGGCCAAAGTAGAACCAAAACATGAACATAGCTTTCTAGGTGGATCCACTAGCTAATATTCCTATGATGGCAACATAGTTCAAGAGCTAGGAGATATATTAGAGACTTATAGTTCCACATTACATGGAAGCCTCTATATCATGACAGTTATTGTGAACCTACCTTCCAATTAGGAAGGGACAACTCTCATATCTAGTTCACTCAGTGCTAAGCTAAAGTCCATTGTTGAACAACCTTTAGGTTATCATTTATTCATAAACCTTATCATAAGTCATATGAGCTTAAATCCTTGTATAAACATGATCATAAGCTCTTTAGGATTAGGATGAGAATTTCCTTTCATCACAACCCTTCATTTGTGAGATTAACATATCAAAATCATAGTGTGTAAGACATACAAAATAAACATCATCAACTTGCATTATCATATCCTTACCATGATTGCACATTTAACATATTCATAGTCCAACATATATACATAGCAAAATCATACATACTTCAATTGCATAGCAACATCATTTATAGGCTAACATAAACATAATAGAGTACTCACGACTTTAGAAGGCTTACCTATTGCTTCCAAGAACCCTCATCAAGAACTTACGTTCAATTTACAACAATCATCCAATCAACATAGTGAAATACTCAATAACATAACCAATACCAACCCTTTCAAGTAATATACAAGACCAATTCGTAGTTAAGGATACGGGAAAGGGTCATTAAAGAGCTTATTCAAGCGATAGTTCAAATCCCAACGTTTACATGTCATCAAGTGATAGATATAACCCAATCAAAACCATTATATACAGGAGGAACATGCTTCACACGAAAATCAAACATGACAAACCAAATACCCAACAATACATACTTAATTAACCATTAAAAATCGTTATATTTTTATCATTAGTCATAAATCTTGAGTTAGGAAGAAAACTAGGAGTTAAATTATTGAAAAGCATATTTGAAAGGACCTCTAGGGGAAAGGAATCCCAAGAGTGAAGAACTCGTACCTTATTGAGAATTAATCCGCGAAATTCGAGTGAAAAACCTTGGGAATTTGATCTTTTTCTTCAAGCTTCCTTGCTCTTCAATGGAGGATGAATGGAGAGAGAAAATAGAGAGAGATGAGAGCTTTTGGGTTTTGATTTGGGGTTTTGTTTTGAGTGAGTAAAAGTGAGGGAAATATGATTGAAAACTAATATATAGGCCCCCCTATGAAATACCCAAAATACCCCTCTCTTAAATTGACCTTTTAATGAAGTCAAAAGTGAATTCCAAATTTCAGATTTTCGTCGGGGAACAAGTCTACGTCGCGGAGCTGCTCCCGCATATTTTCTTAAAATAATTTTCGAACCAGACGAGTGCGCGACCTGTCCGCGTCGCAGACCAAGATTTTGGATGTTGGTGGACTTAGTCCGCGACGCGGAGCCATTTCACCCAAGGCCAATTGGCTGTTGCCTTGGGCAGCTTGCTTGTCCAAGTTTGGGGTCCCTTCGTGGACCCTAGGGCGACCCTTGGGGGGTCGGACCTGGACGTTTTCACTCTATATACATGGTTTTACCTATTTAAAGTCATTTTACCAGTTTTAGACCTCATACAACACCTCCTAACCTTCACGAAACCTAAGGACGTTTAACTAGTTCAATTACACTAGCTTCCGGGCGTCATGGATGTTTCTTGACGTCTTGACTCTAAAACTTCCCAGATGGTCTATAAACATTATTTTAGGCCTTACAACAGTGTTACTAACCTTATACCAACATGTGAGTCTCTAGATAAGGTCTTGCACTTTCGGAGTGTTACATTATCCCCCCTTAGGAACATTCGTCCCCGACTGACACCAAAATCTTTCGTAGGAGGAGGATAAACACAATACTAGCAGCACAACAACAACAATATCTAAATCATAAGGAGTCACGACTCGTAGGAGTACTCTACAACTTCTTTCAACAAATATCACAACATTATACATAGCAACTCAATTCATGATGCAGAAACATATTAGAGCTTCAACATTTCATAACACATAATGAGGAACTACCTTCTCAACATCTACATGAGCTCAAAATACATCAAAGAGTTACCATGCTATCATTCTTCTCAAGACAAAAACAAAACAACAAAATCTCAAGAAGACACATGCATACACATTTCATATAAGTGCAAGAATAGAGTATGAAGGCATTTCTTAAAACTCAAATTGGTACAACCTTTCCCAAAATATGCACCTATTTCGAAAGCAAGTCAATTTCATATTTATTCATTAATTTCTTTATTAAGAGGAATGTCTAACCTCAAGGAGTAAAAAGATGAGGGTAGTGAAACTTCATGTCGGCTTCGGCTTCCCATGTTGCATCCTCAACAAGATGGTTCCTCCATAGGACTTTTACGGAGGCAACCTCTTTGTTCCTCAACTTCTTGACTTGGCGATCTAGGATATCAACCGGAACCTCTTCATAGGAGAGGTTCTCGTCCACCCATAAACCTTCAATAGGCAGAATAGACACAGGGTCGCCTATGCATTTCTTGAGCATAGAAACATGAAACACCGGGTGAATCGAAGTTAGTTCATTAGGTAGTTTCAGCTCATAGGCAACCTTTCCAACCCATTGTAAAACCTCATAAGGACCAACATACCGGAGACTTAACTTCCCCTTTATACCGAATCTCATCACCCCTTTCATAGGTGAAATCTTCAAATAGACATAATCACCTATTTCAAATTCAAGATCTTTTCTCCTATTGTCGGCAAAAGACTTTTGCCGACTATAGGCTGTCTTCAATCTATCTCTTATGATTCGAAATTTCTCTATAGCCTCATAGATAATCTCGGTATCAAGGAGTGAGGACTCTCCAACCTCAAACCATCCAACCGGTTATCTATATCTTCTACCATAAAGAGCTTCAAAAGGTGCCATGGAAATGCTCGAATGGTAACTATTGTTGTAGGAGAACTCAATAAATGGTAGGTGATCATCACAATTTCCTTTGAAATCAATAACATAGGATCTTAACATATCTTCAAGGGTCTGAATGGTATGTTCCGCTTGATCATGTGTCTGAGGATGAAAAGCGGTGCTAAGTTTCACTTGAGTACCTAAACCCTTTCGAAAAGATTTTCAAATACGACAAGTGAATCGTGTCACACCCCAACCCTAGGTGAGGCGGACAAGTACCTTATGAACACATGTTTTACAAGCAACCTATGATGAGAAAGTAAACTACTATGCGTATTACAAATGAGAAGCTTTATATACAACACATTTTGACTAGCTGAACCGCTACATGTGACAAGTCAAACTATGAATACATCTTGATAGCTTTATAATGTCTACAAAGCCTCTATTGGAATCCATGCTATAAAAATAAGCATAGTAAAGACTCGGCAAAGCCTCGAATCAACCTAGACCTCACCAACAACCACTGATTATCATGTGCTTCTATTGGGGAGATCTACTTTTGAGTACTTGTACCTGCAACATGAAATGCAGTGCCCTGATAAGGGACGTCAGTACGAAAGAATGTACTGAATATGTAAGGCATAACACAACCATCTGTAAAATGAGTTCAAGTGAAACGAAACACCAATTGATAAGGGCTAGAGACCACCTTTGCTTGTACCTGGAATCGTGTATGTTACATTATTTTCTTCACTTTTCTATGTGTTATAATTTTTATAAGACACATGATACAAATAACCAGCTGATCATGGTAAAAGAGGATGACCCATGCTAGGCATTTTAACCCCTGGGATGCAGTTACACAAATTGGGATCGCCCCATGCTAGGCTTTCACCCCTAAGCTGCCACCTTTCTATACCAATAGGGATCGACCCATGCTAGGCTTTCGCCCCTGAGCTGCCACCCTTATTTACCACTTAGGATCGATCTATGCTAGGCTTTCGTCCTTGGGCTGCCACCCGTAATTATACAAATAGCTTCACTTAGATTCTTTAATCTTTGAGATTGTTGTTTGATGTTCATATCTCTTTGAGATTGTTCTTTGGATAATCATAACTCTTTTGGGATTGTTGTTTTGGTGGTCATAATCAATGTTGAGATTTGGAACTATGGACCAATAGTAGAACACATATGAATATGGACTTACGATAATAACAATGACATGGGAATCAAATATGACACCAATGTAATACTTAGGAGCTTATATGACTCAGTATTCATTTTGACATCTCAAACTGAAGCACATATCTAGTGAAGTCATTTAACATTTAACAAGGATTTGAACTCGATATGATACAAATACAAGGTGTTCATGAATGTGGAACCAAGGGGGAATATGGGCAGATTCAACTTAATGACGGATACATATTCCAAGTAAGTACATGTAAACGTACAATAGAGCAAGTAGGGATTTTGTGAGGTAACATTATAGTCTAACACAATAGGAGTAACAACCAATAAATGGAACACATGAACATGTGAAAAGATGACATATATGATGGAATAGACTATTGAAGCAAGTTGGCAAGATATGGGCAAATCGTATATTCATTCTATAAACATATGTACCATGTGTAATCTAGGATTACTTTTTGACTTATATAAGGGAAATACGTGCCATGGTTACTTTGACAATTAAACAAGTTTAAATCATGCATGCTAACACTTGGTAGAATAAACACACACATTTAGTAAAAAACTCATATTAGAGTGCTCACTTTAATGCTCTAGGGAGTAGGAACTGTAACTAAGGATCAGTCACTACCAAGGGCACTTAGAAAGATTACATTTTGTAATGCATGTTTGGGATTCATGTCAAAGAAAATAAGAAATCCAATAGCCTTACATACCTTGTTATACAATTCAAAAAGTATGACTTATGTGCCTTCTCATCAGATTACTAATCTACAATAAAATAAGTTATAAGGCTAGTATTTGTAGCTACTCAATTGATTTGACCTACTTGATCTCGCCAAAATAGTAACCAAGCAGTAGGCATGCAATTTATCTAGCCAATATATTCTTTCCTTCCCTTTCCCTTAGATCGCGTATAGACGCAAAACTCCCAGCAATATTTAAGTCCTTTGAAGTCTTCTTAAGTTCTCCACAACTACAGTCACATCCCTTATCATAACATACATAAAACAATCCTTAAACATTATTTAGTGTAAGAAAAGTAATATGAATCATGGTTTCTGATCACCAACACTTGAAGAGCTAACATTACTTTTAAAACACTCAAACAACTCATAACTGAATTTAAAGAGGATTCCCCTCCATGGTTGTCCCAACATACACTAATCACCAGAACAACCTCCCCAGTATTATCCCATGTAAACGTAACAATTTCCAGCCCCCTAACACATACCTTGTCCTAATTAACTCAAGCACAAGAGGGAGAAAATTGTTGTAGCTTACCTTGCTGGACAAAACTACCATGAGTTGGATTATTCAAGGTAAAGGTTGTCCTCTTTAACTTTTCTTAAATTATACCTTCCAATATCTTGAATTTCCTAATATTCAAGAACCCTAATGGTATTTAATGGTTGTTGTATGAAGCTAAGAGAGAGAAGAGAAAAAGTTTTAGAAATCAGATTTTATGTCAAAGTAAAATGGTTGGAAAAGGATCATATCAATCTCTTATACAGGGACCTGCTTTGGACGACTTTCTCACTCATTTTGGGCCATAATTTTCAAGTAGGTGACCCACCTACTTGGACTTTTCATTTGACTTTTTCGGACTTAATAACATTGGCCCTTTTGCCACCTTTCTTGTACTTTATTTGCAGCCAACGTGTGTCTTTAATTTGGTCCACATATTTAAGTAGTTGATGCACCTAGTCTTTCATTAAAATTATTTCTTGTGGGCTTGGGAAGATTGGGCCTTGGCTGTCCATTCTTCCTTATTTTTCTATTCAACTTGGGCCATATATAGGTTGTGTACATGGACCATTAACATGGTCAAATGAGTCTTAGTAGGTGATACACCTACTTGGTCCTTTGGCTGGTCAATAAGTCAAAGTAGGTGATGCACCTACTTATCACCTACTAGCTTAGTGAAGTCAAGTAAGCACCTCAATATTTTATTCCATTCCTATACCTTAATAACTTTGACATAACTTAAAACTTATATAAACTATGTCACTTTAAACTTTAGACTCAAATACCACCTTATTATCTCAAGTTTAAATACTTTCATCGACGTCAACTTAATCGGGTCACATCAAAATCTGTGGACACTTCACTTTAAGCATGTTCTATTGCCACTAGTGTCATAGGAAACAGAATCCATAACTATACCACAAGGCAATTTATAAGCGTCTTATAAATAGAACAAGTACACGTAGAATACGGGGTGTTACATCCTCCCCCTTATGATCATTCATCCTCGAATGATGGGTGAAGCTAATAGTTTGGTTAATCTTGGAATTTCATATAGATATTTGCGAGAGTCCCCATTGTAAATAGGACTATCCAAATTCCATAGACTAACCTAAAACATGTATAGACAAGTCTAGCATATGTCTAGATAGATATGGTTCATTAAATAATAATATAAAAAATTAAACCCCTTCTTTACAATGTAATTTACTGAAGATACACAATTAGAACTCATACAAATAAGGACTTTAATGTACCGAAACACAAGACATGCAAATGACATATCAAATGAACAAATTCTAGTAGGATTCATGATCATATAAGGGGACCACGTGCTCTCAGATCCTTATGTTGATGCTTTGAATGAGGAGGGTTACTTAGGATCTCTACCATATTTTATTCCCAAGTATCTTATGTTATATTCTATTCCTTCCCAAATACTTATGGTTACACATTTTGAGCTGAGCTTCCGGACCTTAAGAATCAAGAATAACTATAGTATCTCCCATTTTTTTTGTATACAAATGAACACATAAAATCATAGGCGTAATCTATCAGGGTACATGTAACCTATGATGAGAAAGTAAGCTACTATGCAGATTACAAATAAAAAGCTTCATATACAACACATTTTGACTAGCTGAACCACTATATGTGACAAGTGAAACTATGAATACATCTTGATAGCTTTATAATGTCTACAAAGCCTCTATTGGAATCCATGCTATAAAAATACGCATAGTAAAGACTCGACAAAGCCCCAAATCAACCTGGAGCTCACCAACAACCGTTGAGTATCATGTGCTTCTGTTGGGGAGATCTACTTTTGAGTACTTGTACTGCAGCATGAAATGCAGCGCCCAGATAAGGGACGTCAATATGAAAGAATGTACAGAATATGTAAGGCATAACACAACCATATGTAAACTGAGTTCAAGTGAAACCAAATACCAATAGATAAGGGTTAGAGACCACCTTTGTCTGTACTTGGAATCGTGTATGTTACATTATTTTCTTTACTTTTCTATGCTTTTTAATTTTTATAAGACATATGCTACAAATGACCAGCTGATCAGTGGTAAAAGAGGATGACCCATGCTAGGCATCTTAACTCCTGGGATGCGGTCCTCATAATTACACAAATTCGGATCGGCCTATGCTAGGATTTCGCCCCTGAGCTGCCACCCTTTTGTACCACTTGGGATCGACCCATGCTAGGCTTTCGCCCCTGCGCTGCCACCCATAATTATACAAATAACTTCACTTAGATTATTTATTCTTTGAGATTGTTGTTTGATGTTCATAACTCTTTGAGATTGTTCTTTGGATAATCATAACTCTTTTGGGATTGTTATTTTGGTGGTCATAATCAATGTTGAGATTTGGAACTATGGACAAGTAGTAGAAGACATATGAATATGGACTTACGATAATAACAATGGCATGGGAAGAAAATGTGACACCAACGTAATACTTAGGAGCTTATATGACTTAGTATTCATTTTGACATCTCAAACTGAAGAACATATCTAGTGAATTCATTTAACATTCATCCAAGAGATTTGAACTATATATGATACAAATACAAGGTGTTCATGAATGTGGAACCAAGAGGAATGTGGGCAGGTTCAACTTAAGGACGAATACATATTCCATATAAACGTACAATTGAGCAGGTAGGGATCTTGTGAGGTAACATTATAGTCTAACACAACATGAGAAATAACCAATAAAGGGAACACATGAACATGTAAAAAAATGACATATATGATGGAATGGACTATTAAAGCAAGTTGGCAATATATGGGAAGATCGTATATCCATCTTATAAACATATGTACCATATGTAATCTATGATCACTTTTTGACTTATATAACGGAAATACATGTCAGGGGTACTTTGACAATGAAACAAGTTTAAACTTTGCATGCTAACACTTGGTAGAGTAAACACGCACATTTAGTAACAAACTCATATTAGAGTGCTCACTTTAATGCTCTAGGGAATAGGAACTGTAACTATGGATCAGTCACTACCAAGGGCACTTAGAAAGCTCTTTTTGTAATGCAAGTTTGGTATTCATGCCAAATAAAATAAGAAATTGAATAGCCTTACATACCTTGCTATTCAATTAAAAAATTATGACTTATGCTCCTTCTATTCAGATTACTAATCTACAATAAAATAAGTTATTAGACTAGTATTAGTAGCTACTCAATCAATTTGAGCTACTTGATCTCACCAAAATAGTAACCAAACAGTAGGCATGCAATTTATCTAATCAATATTTTCTTTTCTTCCCTTTCCCTTATATCGCGTATAGACACAAAACTCCCTGCGATATTTAAGTGCTTTAAAGTCTTCTTAAGTTCTCCACACCTCAAGTCACATACCATGTCATAAAATACATAAAACAATCCTTAAACATTATTTAGTGTAACAAAAACATTATGAATCATGGTTTCTAATCACCAATACTTGAAGAGCTAACATTACTTTTAAAACACTCAAACAATTCATAACTGAATTTAAAGAGGACTCCCCTCTATGGATGTCCCGACATGCACTAATCACCAGAACATCCTCCCCATTATTATACCATGTAAAAGTAACAATTTCCAGCACCTTAACACATACCTTGTCCTAATTAACTCAAGCACAAGAGAGAGAAAATTGCAGTAGCTTACTTTGCTGGATAGAACTACCATGACTTGGATTCTTCAAGGTAAAGGTTGTTCTCTTTAACTTGTCTTAAATTATACCTTCCAATATCTTGAACTTCCTAATATTCAAGAACCCTAATGGTATTTAATGGCTGCTGTATAAAGCTAATAGAGAGAAGAGAGAAAGCTTTAGAAATCAGATATTATGTCAAAATAAAATAGTTGGAAAATGCTGATATCAATCTCTTATAAAGGGACCTGCTTTGGCAGACTTTCTCACTCATTTTGGGCCATAATTGTCAAATAGGTGACCCACCTAATTGGACTTTTCATTTGGACTTTTTGTACTTAAGAACATTGGCCCTTTTGCCACCTTTCTTGTACTTTATTTGCAGCCAACATGTGTCTTTAATTTTGGCCACATATTTAAGTAGGTTATGCACCTAATCTTTCATTAAAATTATTTCTTGTGAGCTTGGGAAGATTGGACCTTGGCTGTCCATTCTCCCTTATTTTTCTATTCAACTTGGGCCATATATAGGTTGTGTACTTGGGTCATTAACATGGTCAAATGAGTCTTAGTAGGTGATGCACCTACTTGGTCCTTTGGCTAGTCAATAAGTCAAAGTAGGTGATGCACCTACTTATCACCTACTATCTTAGTGAAGTTAAGCAAGCACCTCAATATTTTATTCAATTCCTAGACCTTAATAACTTTAACATAACTTAAAACGTATATACACTATGTCACTTTAAACTTTAGACTCAAATACCACCTTATGATCTTAAGTTTAAATACTTTCATCGACGTCAACTTAATCGGATCGCATCAAAATCTATGGACAATTCACTTTAAACATGTTCTATTGCCACTAGTCGCATAGGAAATAGAATCCATAACTATACCACAAGGCAATTTATAAGTGTGGTATAAATAGAACAAGTACACGTAGAATACGGGGTGTTACAAGTTGGGCACCTCGATCTGAAATGATGGACAAAGGAATCCCATGAAGACTCACAATCTCATTAGTGTAGATTTTTGCATAATCTTCGGTGGTATAGGTAGACATAACGGGAATAAAGTGGGAAGATTTGGTCAACGTATCCTCAATAACCCATATTTAATCATTTTGCCTTCGAGTTTGAGGCAACCCAACAACAAAGTCCATATTGATGGCTTCCCACTTCCAAGTAGGAACATCCATGATATGGGTTAAACCACCCGGTTTTAGATGCTCGGCTTTGATTTGTTGGAAATTTGAACACTTAGCAACAAACTCCGCTATGTCTCTTTTTAAACTATCCCACCAATAGACCTCTCTAAGGTCATGATACATTTTGGTGGCATCCGGATGTATAGAATAATGAGAACCATGGGCTTCTTCTAGAATTTGATTTCTCAAATCCTCAACATCTAGTACACATAATCTCCCTTTATGCCTAAGAACACCATCCCCCCGGGAGAATGACTCATTGAGCTTACCAAGTACCGATTCTTTCAAATCAATCAACAGTGGATCAAGATGTTGCTTAGATTTCACCTCAACCACTAATGACGACTCGGAGTTATGATGGACCATAAAACCACAATTCGGAGAATCTTCTAACCGCACACCTAAACGAGCCAACCTATGAACATCTTTAACTAGATCTTTCTTCTTTTATTCCACATGAGACACACTACCCATAGTCATACGACTCAAAGAATCCTCAACCACATTGGCCTTGTCGGGGTGGTAAAGGACACTCATGTCGTAATCTTTTAAAATTTCTAACCATCTTCTATGTCGGAGATTCAACTTCTTTTGTGTAAACACATATTGAAGACTTTTATGGTCAGTAAACACATCAACATGCACACCATAAAAGTAGTGTCCCCATATTTTCAAGGCAAAAACTACAGATGCTAACTCAAGGTCATGAGTTGGATAATTCTTCTCATTAACTTTGGGTTTCCTAGAGGCATAAGCTATCACATTGCCATGTTGCATGAGAAAACAGCCCAAGCCCACTCGGAAAGCATCACAATACACCACAAAGCCTTCATTACCCTCCGGTAAAGTCAACACTGGAGCGGAGGTAAGCTTATCTTTCAACTCTTGAAAACCTTTTTCACAAGCTTATTTTGGGTCAAAGCTGTCAAAGGAGAAGTAATTGACGAAAATGCATCAACAAACCTTCTATAGTACCCGGCTATATCAAAATATCATCAATAAACACAATTACAAATGAGTCGAGGTAATCTCAGAAAACTCTATTCATTAGGTCCATAAACGCCGCCGGGGAATTTGTTAACCCAAAAGACATAACTAGAAATTCATAGTGGTCATATCTAGTTCGAAAAGCTGTTTTAGGAACATCTTCACCTCTCACCCTAAGTTGGTGATATCCCGACCTTAAGTCAATCTTGGAAAAGTAGCTAGCACCTTTGATTTGATCAAATAGATCATCAATCCGAGGGAGAGGATACTTGTTCTTTATGGTAACCTTATTCAGTTGACGATAATCAATGCACATTCTAAGAGACCCATCCTTGTTCTTCACAAACAAGACCGGAGCACTCCATGGAGAAATACTAGGTTGAATGAAACTCTTGTGTAGTAAATCTTTGAGTTGGAGCTTCAACTCTTTCAATTCGGCCGGAGCCATCCGATATGGAGGAATCGAAATGGGATTCGTTTCCAGTAATAAGTCAAAACAAATAGGAAAAACCGCTGGAAATTCCCTCACTATGGGGACTGACTCAATAGAAGGAGTTTCACATTCTAGATCTTTAACCCTCACTACATGGTATAGACAACCCTTGGCTATCATCTTACAAGCCTTTAAGCAAGAAATGATTTAACCTCTTGGCATAGAATTTCCCCCCTTCCACTCTAAAATGGGTTCATTTGGGAATTGAAACTTCACTACCCTTGTTCTACAATCTATGGAAGCAAAACAAGCATGAAGCCAATCCATACCCAAAATGATATCAAAATCAAACATGTCAAGTTCTACCAAATCAACAAGAGTAACTCTATTGGGAAGCATTACAGACATTCCCTATAGACTCTCTTTGCAACCACAGAGTCACCCATTAGGATACAAACCAAAAAGGGTTCAATCAAAACATCGGGAAGTACATCAAACTTCCTAGCTACCCAAGGTGTAACAAAAGAAAGTGTAGCTCCTGGATCAAGCAAAGCATAAGCATTAATAGAAAAGACTTGCAACATACCAATCACAACATCAGGAGAGCTCTCTTGTTCACCCCTAGGCTTGAGTGCATAAAACCAGTTCCTTTTTGGAGCTTCTGAGCTAGGACCGCTTGATTGATATTTTCTACTCCCCTTTCCTTGACTCTTCACATTAGGAAAATATTTTACCATATGGACACTTTTTCCAAAACCATAGCAACTATTATTCCAACTAGGCACTCACCCACATATTTCTTACCACAAGTTGGTCTTTCTCTAGGTGGATCAACATTTCTCCCCTTTTGAGGTTTAGGATTAGACACCCTATCATTGCGAGTCTTGGAGAATTTGAAGGAACCTGGTTTGAAAACCTCTTCTTGAACTTAGGCTTGTCTTGAAAGTCAAGCCTACTCATGGAAGAACCACTTTCAAAAGATCTTTCCTTCTTAGCTTCTCTATTACTCTTCCTTAAACGACTCTCTTTTACTTGTTGAGCATGAACCATCAACCTAGAAAGATCCATATTGTCATGAAGCATAGTTGTACGACATTCTTCTTCAAGCTCTTCGGACACGCACGTTACATAACGGCTCATTTCATCCCTAGCATTAGAAACCAAAGAGGAAGCATATTTGGACAACTTGATGAACTTTAAGGAGTATTCTTTAACACTTTACCTCCTTGACGAAGGTTGATGAACTCCTCTACCTTAGATTCCCTTTGCTCCCTTAGAAAGAATCTGTCAAGAAAGTCCTTTTTGAATATCTCCCTAGTCACGGCACAACCTCCTAAAGCCCTACTATCCTTCCACTGATTGTACCATGTCTGAGCCACGTCTTTGAGTTGATAGGCAGCAAGCTCAGCCTTTTCAGTAGTACTCACCCCCATAGAAAACAAGATCTTATAGACCTCGTCCAGGAAATCTCGGGGGTCTTCATCAACTTTTGATCCAAGGAAAACAGGAGGATTCATCATTGTGAAATCCCTCAGATGGCTAGCCATAGTACTAGCATGTAGGTTCTCTCAAGGAACAACCTCCCTAGTTAGCTTGTGTCTTGATGGCTTGAGCTTGAGTGGTGATGGATTGGGCCATTTGGAACAGGTCTTCCCTCACCTCACCATCCGTCATGGCCGGAGGATTGACCGGAACTTGATCATTCCTAGAAGCTTGCACTTGAGGAGGAACTCGATTGCCTTGGGGAGTAGCTCCCGCATTCACAATCTATTATCCAACTCTTCTCGCGGATGTCCTTCTTGTGTTCATTGCCTATAACCACAAGAAAGGGATTAGATGCTAAAAGACACATAGTGTCAAAACTCTAGAGGCACGAAATATGATTACCAAGAAAGGAAAATTTTTCTAATCATCACATAACATCTCATTGATAGTTGTGGCACGCTTCACAACAATGAACAAGACACTATATAATGTGGTTTAGTGAGAAATTGATCCTAAGGATATTCAACCTCATGCTCTGATACCAAGTTTGTCACATCCAGAGAGCACCCCCAGATGCGACCGGCGTCGTCGTCTTCTCAAAGGACTCACACAATCCCTTAGCATTCGTCATAACATGTCATTAGTTAGAAATGGAGAAAAATTAAAAACTTTTGCATATACTAAGTGAGGTATACTTAGACCTCTCACATAGAAGATTACTTAGGCTTTTCTTATAGCAAAATGATAACATACATACGATATTCTAAAACTTGTCTCACATAAAAACCATCTAAAGAGTATGAGTTGGACTTAGCCAATAAAATGTCAATACGCCATATAGGTCTTACTACAATGAAATCCAAAGAACGTAAAACGAAATAAAGAGTATTCCTAAAACTACTTAAGTCTTCATAAGCTAAAATAATGAAAAGATAGCATCCCCAAACGTGAGGACCTACCAATACTTGGAGAAAGAGTTCCAAGCTTTTTCAATCGACCTTCTTAATCTTTAATGGACGGACCCAACATTCATAGTTATATGAAATATGGGGTTAGTACGCCACATGTACTAAATATGTACTAAATATGGGTATATGCACATAAACAATTAAGGACATGCATGAAAAAGGACCATTTCTTTAGAAAGCATGCTATGTCATTTGAAAGCCTTTTATCCACATACAAGAGAGCATATACAAGATAAGGATCACAACAACATAAAGCATGATTATAACCAAAGACATAACATCATAAAGTCATTTTAACATTTCATGTTCAATAGTGCATATTAACTTTAACATACAAAACACTCACCAATAATCTCATCCCAAGTCTACAAGTTCAATGATCATGTGAAGCCCCATAACCCCACATAATCAAGTAAACAAGATAGGAGACCATAAGTAAAGCTTTGCTTCATACAACTTATATCATAGGTAGTCATCACCACATATAGAAATATAGACCAATAACATGTTCATCAACATAATCAACATCACATAAGAGTACATCATATATCATAAGCATTATACATTTCATGTTATCATATTACATAAGAACAATCTTCTAGGACTTCCCTTGGATTCAACTTGTGCAATGTCTAGGTAGAGTCTCATTACCCTACCTATACAAAGTAGACTCCTCAAGTCACCCTAGTCAATGTCCATTTACTTGTCTTTCATTTTACTTGAGAGAAAAATCGCCTTAACCGACATTAGACCATGTGATCTAAACATGGAATTCGGTGTCATGAAACCCCACACCGAAAAAAGGTATTCTACTAGCCAAAGTAGCAAAACATGAACATATCTTTCTAGGTGGATCCACTAGCTAGTATTCCTATGGTGGCAACATAGTTCAAGAACTAGGAGATATATTAGAGACTTATAGTTCCACATTACATGGCAACCTCTATCTCATGAGAGTCATTGTGAACCTACCTTTCAACTAGGGAAGGGACAACTCTCATATCTAGTTCACTCGGTGCTAAGATAAAGTCCCTTGTTGAACAACCTTTAGGTTATCATTTATTCATAAACCTTATCACAAGTCATAGGAGCTTAGATCCTTGTTTAAACATGATCTAAGCTCTTTAGGATTAGGATGAGAATTTCCTTTCATCACAGCCCTTCATTTGTGAGATTAATGTATCAAAATCATAGTGTTAAGGCATACAAGATAAACATCATGAACTTGCATTATCATATCCTTACCATGATTGCACATTATCATATTCATAGCCCAACATATATACATAGAAACATCATACATACTTCAATTGCATAGCAACGTCATTTATAGGCTAACATAAACATAATAGAGTACTCACGACTTTGGAAGACTTACCTATTGCTTCCAAGAACCCTCATCAAGAACTTACGTTCAATTTACAACAATCATCCAATCAACATAGTGAAATACTCAATAACATAACCAATACCAACCCTTTCAATTCATATACAAGACCAATTCATAGTTAAGGATAAGGGAAAGGGTCATTAAAGAGTTTATTCAAGCGATAGTTCAAATCCCAACGTTTACATGTCATAAAGTGATAAATATAACCCAATTAAAACCATTATTTAGAGGAGGAACTTGCTTCACACGAATATCAAACATTACAAATCAATTACCCAACAATACATACTTAATTAACCATAGAAAATCGTTATTTTTCATCATTTGTCAAATCTTGAGTTAGGAAGAAAACTTGTCTTTTAGAGTAAAAACCCTAGGAGTTAAATTCTTGAAAATCATATTTGAAAGGACCTATTGGGGAAAGGAATCCCAAGAGTGAAGAACCCATACCTTATTGAGAATTAATCCGCGAAATTCGAGCGAAAAACTTGGGAATTTGATCTTCTTCTTCAAGCTTTCTTGTTGTTCAATGGAGGATGAATGGAGAGAGAAAGTAGAGAGAGATGAGAGCTTTTGGGTTTTGATTTGGGGTTTTGTTTTGAGTTCGTAAAAGTTAGGAAAATATGATTGAAAACCAATATATAAGCCCCCATGAGATATTCAAAAGACCCCTCTCTTAAATTGACCCTTTAATGAAGTCAAAAGTGAATTCCAAATTTCAGATTTTTTTCGGGGAACAAGTACGCGTCGCGGAGCTGCTCCCGCATATTCTCTTAAAATAATTTTTGGATCTTGGTGGACTTATTCCGCGACGCGGAGCCATTTCACCCAAGGCCAATTGGCTGCTGCCTTGGGCAGCTTGCTTGGCCAAGTTTGGGGTCCCTTCATGGGCCCCTAGGGCGACCCTTGGGGGGTTGTACCTAGACGTTTTCACTCTATATACATGGTTTTACCTATTTAAAGTCATTTTCACACATTTAGACTTCATACAACACTTCCAAACCTTCATGAAACCTAAGGACGTTTAACTAGTTCAATTACACTAGCTTCCGAACGTCATGGACGTTTCTAGACGTCTTGACTCTAAAACGTCCCAACTGGTTTATAAACATTATTTTAGGCCTTATAAAAGTGTTACTAACCTTAGACCAACATGTGAGGCTGTAGATATGGTCTTGGACTTTCGGAGTGTCACAGATTGTCGGAGAAACACATTATCTAATAGTTCTTATGTAATACTTTTTTTATTGGTCACTGTTTTTCTTATTGGTTTGTGCCCTTCATTCATTTTTTTTATATTAATGATTGTTGGAGTATTTATGTCCCAAAAAGCTTCAGCCTTGGGGCTTAGAATTTTTGAGTGATAATTTTAAATGGTACAAATATTGTTCTAGCCTTACAAGTTGTTCATTATCCCTTCAAAAAAATTGTTGATATTTAAGTTCTAAGCAGAAACTAAACACCAAAAAGAGTTTATTTTATATGCACAAAAACACATATAGGAGTACTTCAGACAATGTTGAGCAATTTATATCAACAAAAATTGGGCATGTATAAATTATAACAATAACAGAGATCAAACGTGTGAGGCTTGTTTCCAGAACTAGTACATTAATAAATACAAGAAAAGATTGAAAATGCCTCTAGCCAATTCTAATTGAAATGAGTATCTGGGTCTTTACTAATCAGGTTATTGACACCACTGTTGTCAAAGATACTGAACAACAACTCACTTTGAATTTGAAACATCAAACTCAGCGCCAGAGTTTTTATGTCAAAATTGTGTATGTAAGTGTGATACAATGCATAGAATGAACTTGTGGGAAGATCTATATCAAGCTGTAGATGGTATGGATAGGACTTGGTTGATTGGGAGTGATTTTAATATAGTCTTAAATGAGGAATAAAAGATAGGTGGGCTACCCGTCTTAGGTGTGTTTTTGTTGCCTACCATTAAGATGGTTCATATCCTTAGATTGGTATTTACTTTTGCTATGTTTTCTGCGTGTTGCCTTTCTAGGGCTTTGAGTTTTGAAACTTGTTCTGTTTTATTCTTTCCTCTTCTTTTTGATATGCCAAAAGTTGAAGATATTGTCAATATCCTCTTGTGTATTTTGTGTAGTGCTGATATTTCATAGGAAATGAAGTATATTTGTCATCATAAAAAAGGGGGAAATTAATGATTCGACATTAATTTCAAATGCCATACAAATGAGATTTTGATGATAGGGACCATGAACCATGTTCATCACGATTAACTTAGAAGTCAAAAGAAAAAGGCGGGAAAAAGGATCTCAAGGTGAAATTATTGAAATTAAAAAGATGACCTTTTGCATTAAGAAGAAAGTCGAGTCAAAAGAGTAAAACAATAAAAGAAGAAGAGTCATGTACGAATAAGGAGATGTGGCATATGCGTTAGAAAGGGATTAGTATTTACTAATATTATTGAATTCCTTTCCTGATACAAATATAAATTTTGTCCTAATACAAATTGGACTTGTAATTAATCAGGCTTTATAAAAAGACAAGGCGGAAAAAGAGAAAGCGGTCTTTGCATAATTCAACAAAGAGAGAAGAGAAAATTACAACAAAGTCCAAAGGAGTTAAGAAGAGAAGAACGGAAGAAGTAATAGAGTTAGGATTTCTTTCAGAATAGTTGAGTCGCATTGATTCTAGTTGAATCAGTGTTTAGAAGGGAGAGTAGAGAGTTTGTGAGTTTTGTAAACAAGAAGTTGGTTTGACTTCTTGGGGTTGAGTTAAGAGAAAGTTTTGAGAGTTTTTTAAACAAGAAACGAGTTTGACTTCTTGGGTAGTATAGAGTTTTCGATTACTCTAAAAATAAAATTTAATTATTCTCTTCACATGTTCATATGATTCTAACCAATTTAATTTGAAATACGTATGCAAAACACATCTGGTTAGATGATAAGAAAAATAGACAATAAATATCCTCTATAAGGTAATATTACTGAGATGCGACTAATTACATTATTGCACCTCATCAAATTGAAATAAATATGTAAATTATTGGATTGAACTAATAAAAATTTTCGTTGATCATCTTCGTAGGTTCGCGTCAATAAGAGACATATGTAACGATCAACATCGCAAATTCACAAAAGAATCTATAATATTATTTTGTGCAAAGCTCATTATTCAAATCTTCGTTTAAATAAGCAATACAATTTACTATAACATATATTTTCTGAATTAGTAATAATGTGCAACACACGTATTGGAAAACTAGTTACCTTAAAAGTATGAACTCCTAACTTGAGTCTTAAATTAGTATAATATCTCTAACTTAGGTAGTGACTTTTTCGATGAGTTGTGATTTTTTTTGAGGGTTATGATTTATCGATGAGTTGTGACTTTTCCAAAGAGTTGTGATTTTTTTCAATAAGTTGTGATTTTTTCAAAGGGTTGTGAATTTTCGAAAAAGTCGTAGCTTTTCTGCTAAGATACAAAAATTCATTTGTTCATACTATCCTTTGTTGACTATAAATAGAGGGTCTTCCTCTCATTTTTCAACCGCTATTTTTTTAATCTTCTACACTTCTTCTTCTTGCATTTTAAAGTTTTTTGTGTGATTTATTGTGGTTGAGTGAGTTCGATGTTCAGTGGATATGAGGTACCACTATTCTGATGAAATAAGTCATTCTATCCTAAGAGAGTATATTTCATAACCTCGAGTACTTGAGAAAAACTATTTTGATGATATAACAATTATTTTTTTGCTTAATATATACATTAGTATGTAATGTTCCAATATATGAAGTTAAAATTATGTAGTCTAAATTCATTTTTTTTTGTTAACAATTTCTCTTGTGATGTAGATATATGCTTCTGAATATCTTTTTCAAAATCTAGAGAATTGTCACAATTTGTTTTTGATGCTCAAGACAAAAGAATGACTTTATTTATCAATGCTACTTATGTGATTTAGACTTTCATGAAGTTTACTTCAAAATATATAGTAATTAGTATATAAACAATGCCCCTTTGTTTTACTTATTTACTATTTCTTAATATTCCAGTATTTTAGACGAAAAAAGTTCATATGACTTGTAACAACACCAGTTGAAGTTTGTATTTGTTTAATTTTTATTATTTATTTACCAATTAATTTTATGAGATAAATATTTATCATTAATGCAAATATATATTTATTTGGGTAGGTATTTGTATATAAATTAAAGTATTGTATATGTCACAAATGTATTATCAAGTTAACAAGATCTTCTAACTTCAAAATATATTATTTTGAAATGTTCCAAATTTTTTTCTTAAAAAATAGAACACATAAAATATGTGAATGTATAAAAATGTAATTATTCGATCTCTTCGCATGTTCATATGACATCTAAATAATTTAACGTAGAATACACATGCAAAGCACATGTAGTTAGATGACAAGAAAAATACAAAACAAATAATGTCTACAAGATAATATTAGTGAGATAAGATAATTACATGATTAACTGCATCGAAGTGAAATAAATATATACATTATTGTATTTAATTAATAAAAAATTTCACTGACCATCTTCAGGGGTTTGTGCGAATAAGAAATATATATGACATCCACATTGAACATTCACAAAAGAATCTGCAATATTTAATTTTGCTAAACTTATTATTCAGATCTTCGCTTAAATAAGCAATACTATTTACTATAACATATATTTTTTGAATTGGTAATCACATGCTAGTAAATATAAAACTTTGGTATGGTTTTTCCTTTCCTTGATTTAGGTAGGTTTCCAAAATACATCTGTTTTATTGATTTTTTGTGCAATATTCAAGAACCAATACGGGGTAGGATTTATTCAGTAATAATATTTAAAATGGAATGTAGTGTAAATTTGGAAACCAAATGGATGAAGTTCATTTACAAAAGAAAATATCTTTACATAGTGAATTATTAAATTCAAATATTACATCCAAATAGCTAAAAAAATTGAAGTGTAGAATCGTCACAAAGAAGGAATTTTAAGAGTCAAAAATTTAGAACTTGTGTAGCTTCGTTGCTTTCTCTTGGAATTATAGTGAGGGCTTCGTTGTATACTACAAGTCTCAAAGTACCATTATTAGCTTGGTAACCGAATTCTTTGATTTGATCGGAATGAATATCATAGGAACTCAAAGTTCCAGTTCCGGTTTGAAAAAGTAATATATGATCCTTCCAAATTGCAAATGAAGATTCAATGGGAAGAGGTCTAATTGTGTATTTCTTAATCCATGTTTCATCTTCACCATACTCCTTTATGAACCAAATATCTGTGAACTCTTGTCCTGGTTCAAGATGGCATTTTGGATGTGGGTAACAAATTAAGGTTAGAGAGTTTTGACAAACTGTGAGACCATAACCTTTATTGTCACAGAAATAACAAGTATCAGGCAATTTTATGTTGCGAAAAGATTCGTAGGTTAAGTGAAAGCAGAGAACGATGGGCTCTGCATCATCATCCTGTGCAGTCCAATGACATGCTCCACTAAAAAAGGCTTCGGAACCAACATAGTGATGTACCCTGGGCAACAACTTTACGGTAGGAATAATCCACCTCCAAGTATCTGTGCAAAAATCATAAACCTCAACTCTGCTATGTCTTGCTTCTAAATCCCTATCATAAGGTTCCGAAGACAGTTCATAAAACCTTACTACCTTGTAATCTTTTTCGATTGAGTCATATCCAAAACCAAGACCTCTGGGGACAAAAACAAAATCTTTTGGACACCTAAAAGGGCTGTGTGGGAGAAGTCTATATTTTCTAGTACTAGGATTTAGAAATATGATGTCTTCATAATCTGTCAAAGCAATCAAACCATGAGAAGAACCAATGAGCTGTTGAAATTGAACACAAAAATCATTCTCAAAATACGGTACATCTATTTCTGGAGAAACTTGCTTTAGGGTATCATCGTTATCGTTATCGTTACTAGAAAGAAAATACATTATATTTTTATATAGGTTTTCATCTAGAAAGATGGGGCGCTTTAAGACTAGCAATTCATCTTTTATGTTTCTTCTGCGGTTGCGATGAAGATTGATGAAAATGGAGGAATGTATGAGAGTGTACAAAATTTTAGAGATGCTCTTGAATCGTATGAGAGATTTCACCGGCAACTCTAAAAGAATCTGAATCACCACATCTTGGTGCAATTTCTTCATAATTCCATACGACATCTTGGATTCTCACAAATCTAATGTTTATTTGGATACAAAAAATGTTCCTCCCTTCACCAACTTGAGGAGCGATCCGTGCAAACATGAATATTTGTGGTTATACGCTTTTCAATTCCTTTCTTTTCGTGTAAATTATAATTAGCACTAAAGGCCCGTTAAATCACGCTAATAAAAAATGGGTTAAATGTTTCTTCTAATGAAGTAATTTATTTATGCATTTTTTTATTATTATAACAATATTCATTCACTCATTTACTTTCCGCAGTGACAAATGATTAGACAACAACAACTATAGTGATATTAGATTACAGAAGGTTAATATATGAAAGAAACTAAGAAAGTGATATATAATCTTACCACCTCAATTCATATTCATGTAATGCCCAACACATTATATCTTGTAAGCTTAAAAAAAAAAAAACGAGGGTCTAATATAGTACGACCATTTACATTAAAACGAACTATTAGGCATCATTAACTAATAATACATTTGTTTATAAAAAAAATAACAACAATACCTAGTATGACACGACACTAAAATGATTTTTAGTGGTTACTAATTAACAGTAATATTTTAATTGCCGCGAAAGATGTTCTTTTAGAGGCAATTACATAATATTTATAAATGTTAATAAAACATATATCAATATTGGTTATAATGACAAATTAACTAATAAAGACTTTAAAACTCTTTGTCAATATGAAAATTGATTGTTGCTGATACGTGTTGTTGTTGTGTTAAATCACCACCTAAGCTCACAATTTGTCTTCTAAAAAAAGTAGGTAAGGAGGAAACCTTTATATAATTTTTAGTGGTTATATATATATATATATATATATATATATATATATATATATATATATATATATATATATATATATATATATATATATATATATATATATATATATATATATATATATATATGGAGAATTGGAGGAGGTAATTACGATTAACTCCTGCATTCAGATTAGTAAATCAGAAAAAATAAAATGAAAAAAAAAAGGAACTAATAGAGTCCACAAAACTCAGAGTATGTCCTTAAGGAATTAGACTCCTCACTATCTAACTGGAGGGGTACCTCAAACTTCAATAACTTCGACAAACTCAAAAGTCACAAACAAGATCACACACAAACTCTATTTTGTTTATAAGAAAATGTATGCAAAAAAGAAAGAAAAATTTGATGCAGAATTATAAGCGAAAACACCTCTATTTATAGATAACAAAGGTAGTATGGAAAGGTGTTAATTATACATTATGGAGAGATCACACCCCTTTGGAAAAGGGACAACCTCTTAGAAAGGTCACAACCCTTTTAAAAAAGGCACAATCTCTTGAAACGGTCACGATCCTTTAGAAAAGACACAACTTTTCATAAATGACAACGATTCAAAAAAGTCACAATCTTTCGGGAGAGTCACAACCCTTCAGTTCTCATTGTCACCTTTTAAACCCAACAATCCCCCACATGAATGAGGAATGACCTAATGTTAAAACATATCCATAAAAAATTGTGTGATTCGTAAATAAGGATTAATTACATCTGGATACGCACGTTTCCTTTGAACTTTCCATAGTGAACGTACATCGAATATACTAGGTCAATTGATAAATTTGATATTTTTCAACCATCAAACTTTAGTGCATACCTAGACAACATAAGTCACACAATCAACCCTTTAACTATTTTTTGTTCTCATTGTTTTGTTCATTTCAGTCATGAACACTTCTTGGTTTATAAGTGCATAAAAACTGGTCTTACCGAATTCTCCTTGAAGCGGCTTACAATTCACACTTACATAAGTGATTTATAAATGTGCAATCCTGTCGATGCACCATTTTTATACGCCTATATCAAACATAAAACTATTAAAAAGCCATATGCTTTTATCCTTGTTATTGAACATTATATCATCACGAGATAGACCATAAAATAATTTTAATAATATTGAATTGTCATCAATGACTTTGTTTGATTTTCTTAAATCTAGGCTTGAGTTGTCACGACCAAGGGGTGCCCCTAGATGTAACATGGTGTACTCAACACCGAAGGGGTCTCATACAAGCCCCTTAGCATATCATAACATAAGAGAATAGAAAAGTGATTAAAATATTTTTCATGACAATCGAAGTCTCATGAAACGAAGTGGAAGTCTTATTACACTTGTCTCAAACCATCTAATACTTGAAAAGAGTTAGGGACACAACCCATACAAAATCTAAACATAAAAAAAAGACATAAAAAGGAAAGGGTGATCAAGTCCTCGATGTTATAAGGACTCACCAAAATTTCTCTTCTTGATCTACTATGAACCTATCAACGAGGATGGAAGTCAATATCGTCGAACCCTATATTTGATAAGAATGTAGGCAAAAGTATGCATTAGTACAATAATCTACTAAATATGATGGCTAGCATAAAACATCAACATAAGCATATAAGAGACATTAGTCAACATAAGACATATACAATAATCATAAGAGACAATAACAAAAGTCAAAGCATAAACGACATCATCATAAGACATAGCTATAAGCATAGGAGATAATGACATAGTCATAGCCATAATTAATGCATCTAGCTTAACATGACATAACAGAAACACTACATAAGTCAACTCCAGACAAGTTTGTGCAATGCATGGATAAGACCCCATAATCCCATCATCCATGCTAAGTAAGTCACTTTAGGTCCTCATTCATATTTATCATCTTTTGATCTCATCCTTAGCTTAATTATCATAGACAAGGTAACACTCACCTTTAGTCACACACATGCATTGGAAAGGCCTTTCAAGTTACAATCCAAACTAAGCATACATCATAAGCATATTCATTACATAAATCAAGATAACATAAAAGGACATACCATAATAACCCTCAAAGTATATTTGTGCAATGCATGAATAAGATTCCATAATGTCACCCATAATAAGTAAATCTTCTTAAGTAATCATAGTTCACAATTCATAATCTTGTTCATATTACTACCCGATTGAAGAAATAAGCCTTAACTGACAAAGACCATGTGAGCTTAACATGGAATCCAGTGTCTACCCTACACCAAAAATGAGTTTTTCTACTTGCTGATGGTAGAACCATACTCTTAACTGAGGTGAATTCAATAGCTAAGTAACCTACGGAGGCATGTAATTTATGGGATAAAGTATATTGGTACTAAAAACCCAGATCATCTAAGGTAGAAGGTTTTCGTCTCATGAGATACATATTTTGGGATCCCGAACTCAATTAAGGAAAAAGGAACCCATTTGGAAAGCCGGACTCAACTAGGTAAAAACTTTCATTGGGAAGACGGACTCAACTAGCGTAAAAACTTCCATCTCATATTCAATATCCACTCGGTGCTAGGCATCAAGTTTCACTGAGTTCATATTAAGTCTTAAATTAAGTTCATATTTATCAATTCCGAAGCGGAAATAGCGGAGGTTATTGCCATTCTTGCTTCTCCTCTTCTTCTTCTATATCGAAGAATGTCTTGACACTCAATCCAACATAACTCATACTATAGCTCATTAAATCATGCGTGAGAATAATCTTTCACTGTCCATATCTAAATGTAGATTCAATGGGTGAGACTAATTTTTTCAACCTTACAATCACTACAATTGGCAAAACTTTCACATCATATCATATTCATGCATAAGTGTGTATGTGAGAATAACTTTTCAACAACACAACAACTAGATCATGGGCATATTCACTTTACTCTCAAAGTGTTCTTAAAGCATGTACTAAACTTCATAAAACATGCATAATATCATATCTTTCCCTTTCAAGGGTCATAGCTCATATCAAATCAACACATCTATAATGACTACGTAAGACATGGATATAATCATAATTCAAGTAGTTCAAGTACTACAAGCATAATCTCATACTTCACCTTCTTGAGCTTCGAAAATTATTTTTAATCATCACACTTAGGGTTCAAGCACTAGACATGGATATCATCCTAACTTATGTGATTCTATCACTTTATGCATAAAAACATTCATGAGGTAGATTAGGTGGGTAAAGTCCTTCCACAACAACTCTATCTAATAGTCTACCATCATCATGTCAACTTCCCTCTTAGGGCCTTAACATACATAATTCATTATATTAGATTTACCTTCACAACCCTAAAAGTCAACATCATAATTATAAGTCTTTACTCTTAATAACTTTACTTCTTAAAAGCATCCTATCAACCTAGATTACAAAGCACTCTAATCACATGCTTCATTCTTAAGCAATTCTAGTCATATATCATCATAAAGGTTCAATCTCAAGTCTTACTAGTCATGATCCATCACATATATATTTTCCTAGTTTAATATACATGATATTATTCTTGAAAAATTACTATACATATCATCAACCCTAGAAGATTATCTCTAAATCCTTAGTTTCACCTTTCAAGGCATAAAACCACATTACTTTAATTTCATCTAGACTAGGTTTAGGCATGTAAACATGTAATTTCAGCGTAATAACATGATTCACTACTAATTCAACCATAAGAAACCAATATCCACTCAATTAGATTCATATTCAACTTAACCCACAATATTGGAAGCAACCCTAACTTAAGTTGGGATTTCATCTTCACAATTGTGGTAAAACTAGGGGACTACATAGATGGAAGAACCCATGGATGAATAAGCCCTCATATACTAGATACAAAGCCTAGAAAGAAACAATGGAGACTTGACCTAGATTGACCCTTTTCTTCTTCTTCTTCTTCTTTCTTGATTTTTCTAGAGAGATATTTTTTGAGAGAAAATGAACGTTTGGGATTTGATTTGGGGTTTTAGAAAAAATGGGGTGAATGGGTGTATTTTGCCTAAAAATGACTTATATAGGTGTATAAAACTAAGGCAAATCGACCTCACTTAATTCTAACTTAAAAAGGAATTTCTTAAATTAGCTCTTATTAGGAAGCCATGTGTCAGGCACCACGGCAGGCTCCACGAGCTGTGGTCCTACCCGTGGTCTTCACCACTTGCCGTGAAGTGGCTCGTGAAGGTGAGCCACTTTGAGGCAGATTCAAGAATACTGCCTTGGACTTCCCGGACCACATCACGAGTCGTGGTCCTCACCTCTGGCCGTAGATATGAGGCAGTGCATTCCCAAGCTTGGGCAGCCTTGGACCTTTGTTTAGGCCTTTCCCCTTGCCCTTTCCTTGGCTCTTGTTGCCCTCACACTTAGACCTACTTGGCCTACTAAGCTATGGGGTGTTACATGAGCTCTCCAATCTTCTAGGTAGAGTTACCATCACAATGACTTGTCCTCAACAATAATCTCATTCCCTTTAACTGGATCGTACACATTATCATTTGACTTTACATAGTCAATTGTAATAATTTCACAAGAGAATAGTTGTTTGACATATTTGTGTCTTCGTCATATGTGATAATACTTAATGTTACACATAACTATTCAAGCCCTTACTATTACAACTTAACTATCATAATGTACGCATATAAGGGCCATTGGTTTGGGCCAAAATGAAATATTTTCTAAGAAACTTCTGAGCCATTCAGGTTGTTCGACGGCCATGTCTAAGGCTATGAACTCAAACTCCATGGCAGAGGAAGATGTACATGTTTTTTTGGATTATTTCCATGATATTGCTCCTCCACCAATGGCAAAAACATATCCACTTAATTTTAGTTGACCCATCAATCCAATTTGCCTCATCTTATCCACCCACAACTTTTAGATACTTTCTATAATGCAAAGCACAATTTGAGTGTCCTATATGTACCCTATAACTCATTTCATTGCCATCCAATGATTTTTGTTGTGATTACTTGTGTATTAACTTAGTTGAATTATAGAGCAAGCTATGTATGGTTGTGTACAATGCATGAAGTACATCAAACTTTCTAACACTCTGGCATAATCCAATTGAGACTGACTTTCACATTTGTTCTTAGTGAGATCAATGTACACATCAATTGATGGTTTTCTACTTTTGAAGTTTAAGTACTTGAAATTTTCCAAATACCTTTCAAATATAATGAGTTAGAGACAATGCTAGATCTTGAGGAGTTTAATGAATCTTAATTCCCAATGCAAATGAACAACTTCTAAATCTATCATATCAAACTTACTAGTAAGCGCATGCTTTATAGTATTTATATTAGCAATATCATTACTCATTATCATATCATCCATATATAGGCATACATTGACCACTCATTTTGGAGTATCTTTAATGTAAAGAGATTTATGACATTCATTAATCTTAAATTCATTTGTCAACATGGTTTCTTCAAACTTTGCATGTCATTATTTGGTTGCTTGTTTTAGTCCATAAAGTTACTTACTGAGTTTGCACACTTTTTTCTTTACGAGGAACCATGAAGCCCTTGAGTAGTCCCATGTAAATTAATTTCTCCAATTCTCCATTTATGAAAGTTATTTTTACATCCATTTGATGGATTTCAATTCCATATATTGTAGCTAGGGTAATTACCACCCGGACAGATTTAATCCTAGTTACTAATGAGTATGTGTCAAAAAAATCAAGACCTTGTTTCTATCTAAAGACTTTGATGACAAGTGTCTTTTTGTATATTTCAATAGTTACATTAGATTTTGTTTTCCTTTTGAAAATTATTTTGAACCCAAATATTTGTTTTCATGAGGTAGATAAACAAAATCCCAAGTATGGTTGCTTAAGATTGAACCAAATCACTGTTGACCACCTCTTTCCAAAAGAATGAGTCCATAGATAACATAACTTTCTTGAATATTTAAGGCTCATTTTCAAGAAAGAATGTTGCAAAGTCAGATCCAAAGAAAGTAGATATCTTTTGAAATTTACTAGGCCTTGGCCTCTCTTTATTAGGTACATTCTCCTTTGATTTTTCACAAGGTCATTTAGATTCTTCACTAGACAACTCCATTCTAGTTTTATACAGATAGATGTGTTCAAAAATCTTAGCATTATTTAATTAAAATACCATAACGTCACGACTATTCAGATGTTCATACTTGTGAACCAAAAAAACAAAATGCCTTACGGTTTGTCGCATATCCAATGAAAACATAGTTCAAAGTCTTAGGGTCCTCTTTTGACCCTTTTAGGTATAGGAACTTGGCCTTTTGCTAAGCACCCTACACTTTTGTACTATTTCAAGTTCAATTTTTCTCCTTTCGATTTCTCATATATAATAACTTGTGTCTTGCTGTGGGCACTTTATTTAGTATTCAATATGTTGTAAGGATAGCTCCCCCCCCCCCCCCCAACCAACATGTTTTGTGGTAAACCTGAACTTATAAGTAAAACATTCACCATTTCCTTCAAAGTTTGATTTTCCATTTTGCAATCCCGTTAGATTGAGGTGAGTAAGGGAAAGTATTTTGATGGATGATTTAATTTTCCAAACATATACGCCAATCAACCCCTATCTTTGTTCTTCGGCAGATCCTTCATAAACTTAGAATACCCTAACATTTGTAAAAGTGCATCAACCAGTAGTATGTTGACAAACAACTTGTTGAATAAATAAATATACCTTTTGAATTGGTTGTCATCCTTTCTCTTCAATGACCTTTGTGGATACATAGGGGGAAACTTATGCACATCGCACTTACTGAAGTTATACCCTTTAGTTTCCTAAGCGTAAATCACCACATAAGGAGTTCAATCCTTGTTTTGTTCATCAACATTCACATTCTTCTCATTTGCTAAGTCCTCATCAACAACAATTTTAATGAGTTCACTAGGCTTCAACCCATAATCAAATTTCTCCCTTTCTACCTTCCTAAGAACAAACTTTGCATTATCAAGCATCTTGGTACTCTTAGTAATTATTGACAAAAATGGCAATTATTTTTTGGATTTGTAAGAGTGTCACCATGAAGTGTACCTTTGGCTCTTGGTCCATTTGAGCTGAGAGATGATCCATTATGTTGTCCAAGTGATTGATTGAAGAAGAGTGGGTGCTCAGAGTTAGGGTTGAGTTTGATACGTCACTATTGATTCCATTATCTACAGACTTGACCCTTTTTTTTTAGAACTCAGTTCACAATCTTCTCGATCTTTAACCTAGTCGGGTCACTAAAATTTTTTTGGTTGTGGGGAGATTATAGTTTTATTTAGAAACATTTGTTTAAAAAAATTGTTTTATTTAGAAACGTACAAATTTCAAATTTGATGATTGTAGCTTTTATTTACTCTAGCACAATCTCTGTAACACCACTTCAGTATCAACCCTAGGCTACCCCCTATGCACGACACGGTTCTTAGTGTCACAAGTGATCCCAAGCTAACACATGACATGTCTATACAAGTTCAATTAAAATATGCATTGTGCGGAAGCTAAAAATAGTTTAATATCTAAAATGGGGAAAAATATAACATGTCTAAATATATCAAATGTATGAAAGTATAGCGATGACTGAAAACAACACTAACAACTCAAACTGAATCAAATCTATGTATGAAAGCCTCATACTGAATTGAGTTGTTGGCACATGCTCCCAACTAACTCTACAAGACTAAACTAAAAAATAAAGACTGAAAAGTAAAGCATGTCTATTATCCTTGAACTATGAGGACTCTCCACTAAAGCTGTTGAGTATGAAAAAAAAAGTTGAGCTAAGCGCGATCTAAATGCAGAGCTCCTAAACCTACAAAATACAAGATATAGCTCAAAAGCATGCACTAGTACTTTGAATATACTGAGCATGCGACATATATGATAAGTTGACCAATATAACAACTAAACATGGAAATAGATATATTGAAGCATAACTGAAAAGTGAAATGGATACGTTTACAAAGTATTAATTATGAATAAAAAAAATACTGAAAAAAATTCTGAAGTAAATACTGAATTAATGGTCAATGCAACATGAATCAGACTGTGGGAAATAATATTAACCGACATAAATCACATGAGCTAAATGAGGAGTATGATGTATACGCCCCACCGAGAGGACCCAATATACCTTGACATGGCATAAAAGGCATTGCTTTGATGTAATCACTAAAACCAACGCCCATCACAGAGGACTTATAAACCTACATGTCACATAGTTTGGGGACTTGAGGGTACGGTGAAACCTAGTCCAACTCGATTCTAAGCCTACTCTCAACTGAATGTAAAGCTAAAATGTAACTTAAATACTGAGTATCTCAAAGATATGACATTCGAATTCTGAAGCATGATAATCTGCCTAGCAAGTATAATTGATAAAATAATGATATTTAACACAAGCTAGGTTTTATGATATCTCTACATGGGACCACACTAATTCTCAAAGAAACATGTAATTAACATTATAGAGACTATAACAGCTGAATTGTAATAGATCCCTAAGATTTAAGAACCCTACATTTGAAAGATTTATGGAAAAATTGAAGAATAGACCGAATTCCAGAGTCCTAATGAGTGAAAGGAACCCACTAATAAAATCCCACATACCCGGTTATGAAAAATATGAGGAATTCCTTGTGATTTAGAGACTGAACATAAGAAGGCCTCTTCTTGTACTTGGGAGAAACTGTCGCCTCTTTCTCTTCTTTTTTTATAAGTAAGATGGTTTTAGGAGAATGAAGGTTTTAGGAATTTTCTAACTAGATTACTAGGCTTTGACGAAGTAAAGCAATGTAGTTTAATTACTAAATGACGTAATTTAAGTACCATGCACATAGGGGAAAAGACGAATATGACCCTGGCGTAAAGTTGCTAAAGTGACCTTCACGAGAGGCTTGACGGGCCATCGAAGGCATGATGGCCCATTTAGTGGGTCGTCATGTTGCCCTACCTCTAGGTATTATCTAAAACAATCATAATATTTTACTTTGGGCTTAGAATTAGGCAAACTTAGTAACGTTGGAAAGAAGATTCAAATACCTTTAATTTGATAGGTCATAAGCCACCTAATTCATTTTGTGCCGAAAGATATGATTATTTGAAGTTGAACCAAAACTCAAAGTCTTTTAGGTCTCTTTAATGAACGACTTCACAGTATGTGTGAAGCTTCACAGACCGTCTAGACATCTATGGTCCTTCATATCAGCCTTAGGTGTAACCCCACTATTTTGATGACTTGTACAGACCCCTAGACCGGTCATACAAGTTACCACGATTCGTCTAAGGCACCGTCTAGGTGACTCCCTCGAAAAAGTGCATGGAGGGTGGTTCACAATGCTATTTATGGGCCGTTAACCCTTAGACTAATTTTCTAAAGTGTTGTCTAGGTTACCCCTACAGGGGCAGTCCTAGATTGTCACTCACGAAGTCCTTAATGGGTTGTGGACCACTAAACGTCCCATCTTGGGTGTTGTGAAGGGTCCATTGACCGTTTTAAGTTCAGGTTCTTTCCATTTTCCTTTTAAGCTCATTATAGAAGTACTAGGTGTTACAATATCTCCCCAATGGGATTTCTTCCTCAAATGAAAACTAAACAAGTTGAATTTGGAGGGGGAAGAGCTGAATCCCTAACAACTGAGTACTAAAAAATGATATCTAACTTAGTTGAGTTTCACGAACATGAAAACGTGCTGAATTGCAAGAATAGGTGAAGGAACATGATACCGAGACTAAATTACATGAGAGTAAATTGAGGGACTGGAGAGGAACTTTTACCACAAGATGAAATTGAATCGGAGGAGAAGAGGTGGGATACTTAGCCCTCATGGCCTCTTCTGCTTCCCAAGTAGCTCCGTGTACGAACTGATTCCTCCACAAAACCATTACTGAAGCGACTTTCTTATTTCTCAACCTACGAACCTGACAGTCAAGAATCTCAATTGTAACATTATCATATGTGAGGCTATCATTCATATATATACTCTCTAAAGGTATTATCGATGTTGGATCACCCATGTACTTCTTCAATAAGGAAATGTGAAAGACTTGATGAAGCACTGCTTGTTCTGCTGGAAACTCTAACTCATAAGCCACATTACCAACCCTTTCAAGATTCTGTAAGGACCTACATACCTAGGACTGAGCATACCTTTCTTGAAAAATCTCATCACCCCTTTCATGGGTGACACTTTTAGGAAAACCCAATCTTCGATTTCAAGCTCTAAGTCTCTTCTCCTCACATCTACATAGGACTTCTGCTGACTTTAAGGTGTCTTTAATGTATCTCTAATGAGCTCAAATTCCTCCTAAGCCTCATGAACTAAATCTAGCCCAATCAAGGTTGCTTCACCTACTTAGAACCAACCGACCGGAGACCTACATCTACGGCCATACAGTGCCTCAAAGGGGGCCATCTGAATACTATAATGGAAGCTATTATTATAGAAGAGCTCTATGTGTAACATTTCAAAATCTCAAGACGTGTTGTGAAGCCTACTAGGTGACAATGAGGTCTAGGCACTGTTTCTAAGTCAATTTAAATGAATATAGGTCAGTTGAGGTATGTAAGAACCAAAATATTCAAGAACGTCCGTGACGTCCGAAAAGTTAGTTCACAAGGGTGCTAGTGTGTCTTAGCCATTTGACTAGTTTCTAAGAGTCGAAATCGAACAAAATTTGGCGGAAATATGTGTAAAACATGTTAGGGATGTTTCATGGTCGAAATATCCGGGTACGACTCCCCAAAGACCAACCAAGGGCCCTTGAGGAGGACCCTAGTGTTTGAAGCAACACTGCCAGGCAGTGTGTATCGACGGAGCTACAGACGGTCTGTGTGTGGAAAAATGGGGCATCGATGCCACCGATGTCCCACACTTAGCCAATTCGTGAAGGACCCTTACCTGCATAGTATCTGACAGGATCGACGATGTGCAGCACGGAGGCAGCTTGGTCCGTCGACTGACCCATGATCCGTCAATTGTGGTGTCGTCTGTGACACTGCCAAATTTCCTGCACGTTTATGTTAAGTTCATTTAGATCAATTAAGAAGGTTTAGGGGTGAGTTGGGGATTAAGGGGAGATTAATTAACTAATTTAACCCTCATATAAAGACCCAACCCTCATTAGTCTAAACACAACTCTCAAAATAAAATCTCTTTCTTCTCTCTACTTTCTCTCTCTATTGGAAGACACCGTTGAAGACTTAGCTAAGGAAGGGCTTTGGGGGCTGGAAAGGGAAGAATTCACCATCAAATTTTCAGCAAACCTTAAGGTATGGGATCTAATTCACCTTTGAGATCTCTTTCCTCAAAGGGCACCTTCAAAGGTTTTCCAAAAGGTGAGTTTTCATATGGGTTTCATTCAATTACGAAATTTATGTTATGAATTAAGTTGTTTATACTTTCTTTAGGATACAATGAGTAGATTATCGTGTAATGCAACTTAATTGGGATTAATTGAGATGGTTTGGTCTAAATTGTAGATCATGACCCTTAACCCTTAACCCTAGGTTTGATCTTGATATGAACTATGTTGGATTTGATTAAATTGACTTTATTGTTGGTTAAATCATCTTTAATTGTTGTTATTACACTAATTATAAACATATTGTGATGAATTGTAGTTTCTCATGATGGTTCTTGAGTATTGATCTAGGTTAAGAAGATAGACTTAGATATCATGTTTTCAAGCTTTGATTTAGTATTGAATTATGGTATAGTGACTCTTCTAATTTCATTATCATGGTGGTTATTGCATTTTATTGGTGTGATGACCCAAATTGGGTTGAGTTGTTTGTTGATGGTAAGGACCTTATGATGAACTATGAAAGAGAGTTGGTAAGTCTTGATTATCCTATTTCTTACTTCAATTGTGGTTAATTGTGATCAAGTCATGATGTTGTGTTGGAGTATACCTTGTCTAGGATGATAGGATGGTATAATGATCGAATTGAAATGTCTTATGCTTTGGTTGTGAGGTTGCTTAGGGTGTACATGTTATAAGGATGGTGATGTGTATCAATGTGCCCTACTATGATGTGATATGCAAAGTGTTAATCTCACTATTATGAATTGTGATGAAAGGACTATTACTCATGCAATTCTTATTGAGCTATGATGATGAATATACAAGGGAAAGACCCTATGACCTAAACTAAGTTATGATTTTTAATAAAGCTTAAAGACATTTCAATAAAGGGACTTAGCTTAGCACCGAGTGAACTTGACAATGGGAGGTGATGGCTTTCCATAGAGGAAGTGTTACCCTATAGTTCTATATTAGATGTTGACTCCCCTTTTGAGGGATACTCGTCTAATGATTCCTATGAGGTGAGGCCCCAATTACCAAAAGGTATGTAGAGGGAATACCTATCTCTTAGTTCCTTAAAACTATGTTGTCACCATAGGATACTAGCTAGTAGATCCACCTAGAAAGCTATGTTTATGTTAGGTTCTACCTTGGCCGGTAGACCACCTTCCATCGGTGTAAGGTTTCATGATACCGGATTCCACATTAGATCATGTGGTCTATGTCGGTTAAGGCAAGTGTTTCCTAAACTAAAATGTACGAATGAAGTATAGCTAATTAAAGTGACTTGAGGGGTTTGACTTTAGCCTAGGTAGGGGTATGAGACTCTACCTATGCCTTGCACTAATTTGCCTTGATAGGAGCTTTGAGAAGTTAATATTATGTGTGTAAATGATTATATAATGTAAATGACTATATATGTTAAATAAGATGCTTATGAACATGGAATTGGTTATTATTGTTAAAGAAGAAACATCATATGAGATTGAAGACTATGGTATGCGAAGTGAATTACTAATTATGATCTTTAGAGGGTTACTTGATTAAGTAGGGTTATGGGGCTTTGCTTGGTCATTGCACTTGTGGCTTTGTAAGGATTATGATTGGTTGGTTTTCTTTGCTATATACATGATTTACTCTTATTCATGCTTGTGATGTTATTATTTGATGATAGAGTTTTATGAGATTACGGGTATAGGTATGTTGATATGCATATGACTTAATTAACTTGTTTAGTATGTTTAAAGGATTGTTTAAGTTGCTGATTTTTGTATAAGTCCTTTAAAAGGTGAATGACATGACTTTATTAAATGTCCCTTTTTAGCATACTTTGATGATATATGTGCATATGGTCTCATACTTAGTACATGTGGCGTACTAACCCCATTTTCTCCCTTTTTCCCAAACATTTAGGTTCCGGTCGTTGAAGTTTGATTTGAGGTGATTGGAAAGAAGACTTGGATATTCTATCATCCAAGTGGTAGGTCCTCATTTTCCCGAGGATGATGCCGATATTCTCTTTACAAATTTACTTAGTTATTATGATTTTTGTATTGACTCTATCTTTCATTTGAGACAAAGTTGTATAAAGCCTATATGTGGCTTACTTTTATTGTTGTAGGGCTATGCCCAATGTTGTTATTGTCGTTTTGATGGTTTATGAGATGAGACGGATTTTATTACTCTAATTCTATCTTATATATGTGTATGATATAAAAGTAGGAGACTAAGTAATCTTCTTATACGAACGAGTATATGTATACTCGATATTAATATGATTATCTGTATGTAGAGGTCTATGTAAACCTCCGATTAGATATAGTTGAAAAGTTTTAATTCTTCAATATTTTTAATCGATGAATGCGATGATGTAAGACTAAGAGGCTAGTCTTAGTCCTCAAAGAGGACGCCGACGCCGGTTACATCTAGGGGGTAAACCCGGATGTGACAAACTTGGTATGAGAGCATGAGGTTGAATATCCTTGATGTTGACGTCTCTCTCAACCACGTCTATGTAGGTTTGTATTCATAATTGTGAAGCGCGCCACACTTATGAATAGGAACTTATTTGATGCTTAGTAATCACTCTCATTTTTTGAAATCCATTATCGTGCCTCTAGAGTGTACTTCTTATATGATTTCACCTAAACCTTGTATTTTGGTTATAGGAGATGAATACTCCGAGGAATGCGGCTAGGAGACTTGAGGAGGATATTGCTAATGCCGGAGTTCCTCCTCTTGAGGAGTTTGTTGTTGATGATCAGGCTTCGGCCAATCCTCCACCTATGACAGAGGATCAAATGAGGGCTATTCTTGCTCAAATGGCCCAAGCCATGACTATTCAATCCCAAGCCGCAACGGTTCAAGCTCAAGCTATGACTGCCCAAGCCAATCGGGATGTTGCACCTAGGGTTCATGAGCAAACTATGGCTTCTCGACTTAAGGACTTCACTCGGATGAATCCTCTTATCTTCTATGGGTCCAAGGTTGATGAGGACCCTCAAGAATTTATTGATGAGGTTTACAAGATACTATGTGCTATGGGGTTGTCTACAAATGAGAATGCCGAGTTGGCCTCATACCGACTCAAAGATGTGGCTCAAACTTGGCATATGCAATGGAGAGATAATAGGCCTCTTCGAGGTGGGCCAGTGACTTGGGAGATCTTCAAGAGGGCTTTCCTTGATCGGTTTTCCCAAGAGAGATGAGAGAAGCTAAGGTGGTAGAATTCATCAACCTCCGCCAAGGAGGTATGAGTGTTCATGATTACTCTTTGAAGTTCATTCAATTGGCCAAATATGCTCCTTCTTTGGTCTCTGATCCTAGAGATGAGATGAGTCGCTTTTTGACGGGTGTATCGGATGACTTGCAAGAAGAATGCCATTCGGCTATGCTTTATGATAATATGAATATTGCCCGTCTTATGGTGCATGCTAGGAGGGTTGAGGAGGCTAGGGCAAAAAGGAAGGATAAGGATTCAAAAAGGGCAAGGTCTTTTGAGAATGGAACTACAAGAGATAGGCTTGGGATTCAAGACAATCCCAGATTCAAGAAGAGGTTCTCAAATCAAGTTCCATCCAAATTTCCCAAGGCTAGGGATGAGAAAGCCCCTAGGCCGAGAGTTCAAAAAGGGAAGGGTGGGAATTCGGCTAATGAGAAGCCTACGTGTGCCAAGTGTGGAAAGGGTCATCTTGGTGAATGTTTGGTAGGAACGGGGATTTGCTTTGGTTTTGGCAAAAGTGGTCACAGGGTGCGAGATTGTCCTAATGCAAAGGAGAAATATAAGGGTGGACAGCCAAGTGGTTCTAGTGATGCTCCCAAAAAGAACCGTTTTTATGCTCTTCGTACTAGAGGTGATCAAGAGGCCTCTCCCGATGTGGTGACCGATATGTTATAAATTTTTTCTATTGATGTGTATGCTTTGCTTGATCCGGGTGCTACTTTGTCTTTTGTTACTCCCTTAGTAGCTAAAAGTTTAATACTTTACCCGATGTTTTGCCTGAACCTTTTGTGGTGTCTACTCCGGTGGGTGAATCAATTTTAGCAAAAAGAGTCTATCGAAATTATCCTATTACTTTGCCCAGTAGAGTTTCTCATGTGGATCTAGTTGAACTAGATATGCTTGACTTTGATGTCATTTTGGGTACGGATTGGTTACATGCTAGTTTCGCTTCTATTGATTGTAGGACTAGAGTTGTGAGGTTTAGTTTCCCAAATGAACCCGTTATTGAGTGGAAGGGTGGGAATTCTATTCCTAGAGGTCGCATTATATCTTGTCTAAAAGCTTATAAAGTGATCTCAAAGGGTTGTCTTTACCACATAGTAAGAGTCCACGATTTGGATTCCGAAATTCCTCCTATTGAGTCGGTCCCCGTGGTGAGTGAATTTCCGAAGATCTTTCCTAATGACCTTCCCGATATTCCTCCCGAATGGGAAATTGATTTTGGTATCGAGTTGCTACCGGAAACGAACCCTATTTTGATTCCTCCTTATCGAATGGCTCCGGGCAAATTGAAGGAGTTGAAGGCACAACTTAAAGATTTGCTAGACAAGGGCTTTATAAGGCCTAGCATTTCTCCATGGGGTGCTCCGGTCTTGTTCGTGAAGAAGAAAGATGGGTCCTTGAGAATGTGTATTGATTATCGCCAACTCAACAAAGTCACAATCAAGAACTAGTATCCTCTCCCACGGATTGATGATTTATTTGATCAACTCCAAGGGGCAAGCTACTTCTCCAAAATTGACTTGAGGTCGGGGTATCACCAACTGAGGGTGAGAGGTGAGGATGTACCAAAGACGGCCTTTCGAACTCGTTATGGCCACTATGAGTTTCTTGTTATGTCCTTTGGTCTCACTAATGCTCCGGTGGCATTCATAGACCTAATGAATAGGGTGTTTCGAAGCTATATTGATTCATTCGTTATTGTGTTTATTGATGATATCTTGGTGTATTCGAAGAATGAGGGTTATCACATGAGTCATTTGAGGGTGGTATTGCAAACCCTTAAAGAGCATCAATTATTTGCCAAGTATAGCAAATGCAAGTTTTGGTTGAGGTCGGTAGCATTTCTTGGTCACATCATCTCTAGTGAAGGAATTGAGGTTGATCTAAGGAAAACGGAAGCGGTGCAGAATTGGCCGAGACCATTGACTCCAACTGATATACGGAGTTTCTTGGGTCAAGCGGGCTACTATCGAAGGTTTGTGGATGACTTTGCATCCATTGCATCTCCTTTGACTACTTTGACCCAAAAATGTAAGAAGTTTGAGTGGTCCGAAGCATGTGAAAAGAGCTTCCAATTATTGAAAGATAGGCTTACTTCGGCTCCGGTGTTGACAATACCGGAAGGTACAAAGGGCTTTGTGGTTTATTGTGATGCATCCCGTGTTGGTTTGGGGTGTGTGCTTATGCAAAATGGGAAGGTTATTGCCTATGCTTCCAGGAAACTTAAGGTGCATGAGAGAAACTATCCCACTCATGACCTTGAGTTTGCGGCCGTGTTGTTTGCTTTAAAAATATGGAGGCATTACTTGTATGGTGTTTATGTAGATGTTTTCACTGATCATAAGATCTCCAATATGTGTTTACTCAAAAGGAGTTGAATCTTCAGCAAAGAAGGTGGTTGGAATTGTTGAAAGATTATGATATGAGTGTCCTATATCATCCCGGCAAGGCCAATGTAGTTGCAGATGCTTTAAGTCGTATGAATATGGGTAGTGTGTCGCATATAGATGAAGCGTAGAGAGACCTAGTGAAAGATGTTCATAGGTTGGCTAGATTGGGGTGCGATTTGAGAGTTCTCCTAATGGTGGTGCTACGGTTCATCATAGCTCCGAGTCATCATTGGTGGTTGAGGTGAAGTCCAACCAACACCTTGATCAACTATTGATGGAGTTGAAGGAATCGGTTCTTGGCAAGTTGAATGAGTCATTCTCCTTAGGGGGGGGGGATGGTGTGTTGAGGTACCAAGGGAGATTATGTGTTCCCAATGTAGATGGGTTGAGGGATCGGATCCTTGAAGAAGCTCATGGATCCCACTACTCCATTCATCCTGGTTCGACTAAGATGTACCATGACCTTCGGGAGATATATTGGTGGGAAGGTTTGAAGAAGGACATACCGGAATTTGTTGCTAAGTGTCCAAATTTCCAACAAGTAAAGGCGGAACATAAAAAGCCGGGTGGCTTACTACAAGAGATCCAAATTCCTACTTGGAAATGGGAGAATATTAATATGGACTTTGTAGTAGGGTTGCCTCGGACTCAAAAGTCATTTGATTCTATATGGGTGATTATTGATAGATTGACTAAGTCCGCTCATTTTATTCCCGTCAAATCCACTTATTCGGCGGAGGATTATGCAATGATCTTCATAGATGAGATTGTGTGTCGCCATGGTATTCCGTTATCCATCATTTTGGATCGGGGTGCACAATTCACATCTAGATTTTGAGGTCATTCCAAGAAGGTATGGGTACTAAGGTGAAATTGAGTACCACTTTTCATCCTCAAACGGATGGTCAAGCGGAACACACTATTCAAACCCTTGAGGATATGCTTAGAGCTTGCATTATTGATTTCAAAGGTAATTGGGATAAGCACTTGCCCTTGGTGGAGTTTGCTTATAATAATAGCTTTCATTCATCCATCTCCATGGCTCCCTATGAAGCCTTGTATGGGAGGAGGTGTAGGTCTCCTATAGGATGGTTTGAAGTTGGTGAGCCTTCGATTCTTAGTCCCGATTAGATTTATAGGACTTTGGAGAATGTGTACATCATAAGAAATCGGTTGCAAACAGCCTATAGTCGATAAAAGTCCTATTGGAGTTTGAAGAAGGTGATAAGGTGTTCTTGAAAATTTCACCTATGAAGGGGGTTGTTAGATTCGTCAAGAAGGGGAAATTGAGTCCTCGTCATGTGGGTCCTTATGAGATTTGGGAAAGGGTTGGTAAGGTTTCCTATCACTTGAAGCTCCCAAATAATTTAGCTTCGGTTCATCCGGTTTTCCATGTTTCTATGTTGAAGAAGTATGTCGGTGATCCCAAGTCTATTATCCCTATTGAGGGCCTTGGAGTCAAGGATAACCTCTCTTATGAGGAGGTTCCGGTTCAAATCGTTGATACGCAAGTGACGAGATTGAGGAACAAAGAGGTGGTTTCCGTAAAAGTGTTATGGAAAAACCACCTAGTTGAGGGTGCGACATGGGAGGCCGAGACCGACATGAAGACCCGTTATCCTCATCTTTTTGATGTTTAAGGTTAGCCATTCTTTTTAATAATATAATTATAACTAGAAAAGTTGGTTTCTTGATTTTTAGGGAAGTTTTGCAAAAATCTAATTTTTGAAAACTTCAAAGTGATGCTACAGTGAAATCACTGTAATTTGACCATGAAAACTTGAAATTCTTGCTTTTTGCTTGTTTTGAGCTAAGTTATGCATTTTGATATGGTGAGTCTTTATGGAAATTATATGTAGCATATTGGTATGATGAACTTTGTGCTAATTGACTCATTTAGTGTATGTTGAGCTCATGTGTGTTGTGAGAAGGAGATACCTCATGATGAAATGATTGAGCCTAGGTGTGATGATTTGAGTTTTGAAATTTTGCCTTATTGAAATGATGTGATTCATTTTGATTTGATATTGTTGATTTGGTTGAGTTGCTAGTCTTGAGTCTATTCCTTCTTTTAAAAGAGCGTTTAGTGTCATTCGGGGACGAATGTTCCTAAGGGGGGGATAATGTAACATTTCGAAATCTCAAGACGTGCTGTGAAGCCTAACCTAGGTGACAATGAGGTCTAGGCAATATTTCTAAGTCAATTTAAATGAATATAGGTCAGTTGAGGTGTGTAAGAACCAAAATATTCAAGAATGTCCATGACGTCCGGAAAGTTAGTTCACAAGGGTGCTAGTGTGTCTTAGCCATTTGACTAGTTTCTAAGAGTCGGAATCAAACGAAATTTGGTGGAAATATGTGTAACACATGTTAGGGATGTTTCATGGTCGAAACGTCCGGGTACGACTTCCCAAAGACCAACCAAGGGCCCTTGAAGAGGACCCTAGTGTTTGAAGCAACACTGCCACGCAGTGTGCATCAACGGAGCTACAGACGGTCCGTGTGTGGACAAACGGGGCATCGATGCCACCGTTGTCCCACACTTAGCCAATTCGTGAAGGACCCTTACCTGCATAGTATCTGACAGGATCGACGATGTGCAGCACGGAGGCAGCTTGGTCCGTCGACTGACCCACGATCGTGGTGTCGTCTGTGACACTGCCAAATTTCCTGCACGTTTATGTTAAGTTCATTTAGAGCAATTAAAAAGGTTTAGGGGTGTGTTGGGGATTAAGGGGAGATTAATTAACTAATTTAACCCCTCATATAAAGACCCCAACCCTCATTAGTCTAAACACAACTCTCAAAATAAACTCTCTTTCTTCTCTCTACTTTCTCTATCTATTGGAAGACACCGTTGAAGACTTAGCTAAGGAAGGGCTTTGGGGGCTGGAAAGGAAGAATTCACCATCAAATTTTCATCAAACCTTAAGGTATGGGATCTAATTCACCTTTGAGATCTCTTTCCTCAAAGGGCTCCTTCAAAGGTTTTCCAAAAGTTGAGTTTTCATATGGGTTTCATTCAATTACAAAATTTATGTTATGAATTGAGTTGTTTATACTTTCTTTAGGATACAATGAGTAGTTTATCATGTAATGCAACTTAATTGGGATGAATTGAGATGGTTTGGTCTAAATTGTAGATTATGACCCTTAACCCTTAACCCTAGGTTTGATCTTGATATGAACTATGTTGGGTTTGATTCAATTGACTTTATTATTGGTTAAATCATCTTTAATTGTTGTTATTACACTGATTATAAACGTATTGTGATAAATTGTAGTTTCTCATGATGGTTCTTGAGTATTAATCTAGGTTAAGAAGATAGACTTAGATATCATGTTTTCAAGCTTTGATTTAGTATTGAATTATGGTATAGTGACTCTTCTAATTTCATTATCATGGTGGTTGTTGCATTTTATTGGTGTGATGACCCAAATTGGTTGAGTTGTGGGTTGATGGTAAGGCCCTTATGATGAACTATGAAAGAGAGTTGGTAAGTCTTGATTATCCTATTTCTTACTTCAATTGTGGTTAAGTCATGATGTTGTGTTGGAGTATACCTTGTCTAGGATGATAGGATGGTATAATGATAGAATTGAAATGTCTTATTCTTTGGTTGTGAGGTTGCTTAGGGTGTACATGTTATAAGGATGGTGATGTGTATCAATGTGCCCTACTATGATGTGATATGCAAAGTGTTAATCCCACTATTATGAATTGTGATGAAAGGACTATTACTCACGCAATTCTTATTGAGCTATGATGATAAATATACAAGGGCTAGACCCTATGACCTAAACTAAGTTATGATGTTTAATAAAGCTTAAAGACATTTCAATAAAGGGACTTAGCTTAGCACCGAGTGAACTTGACAATGGGAGGTGATGGGTTTCCATAGAGGAAGTGTTACCCTATAGTTCTATATTAGATGTTGACTCCCCTTTTGAGGGATACTCGTCTAATGATTCCCATGAGGTGAGGCCCCAATTACCAAAAGGTATGTAGAGGGAATACCTATCTCTTAGTTCCTTAAAACTATGTTGCCACCATAGGATACTAGCTAGTGGATCCACCTTGAAAGCTATGTTTATGTTAGGTTCTACCTTGGCCGGTAGACCACCTTCCACCGGTGGAAGGTTTCATGATACCGGATTCCACATTAGCTCATGTGGTCTATGTCGGTTAAGGCAAGTGTTCCCTAAACTAAAAATTAATGAATGAAGTATAGACTAATTAAAGTGACTTGACGGGTTTGACTTTAGCCTAGGTAGGGGTATGGGACTCTACCTATGCCTTGAACTAGTTTGCCTTGATAGGAGCTTTGAGAAGTTAATATTATGTGTGTAAATGATGATATAATGTAAATGACTATATATGTTAAATAAGATGCTTATGAACATGGAATTGGTTATTATTGTTAAAGAAGAAACATCATATGAGATTGAAGACTATGCTATGTGAAGTGAATTACTAATTATGATCTTTAGAGGGTTACTTGATTAAGTAGGGTTATGGGTCTTTGCTTGGTCATTGCACTTGTGGCTTTGTAAGGATTATTATTGGTTGGTTTTCTTTGCTATATACATGATTTAATCTTATTCATGCTTGTGATATTATTATTTGATGATGGAGTTTTATGAGATTACGGGTGAAGGTATGTTGATATGCATATGACTTAATTAACTTGTTTAGTATGTTTAAAGGATTGTTTAAGTTGATGATTTTTGTATAAGTCCTTTAAAAGGTGAATGACATGACTTCATTAAATGTCCCTTTTTAGCATACTTTGATGATATATGTGCATATGATCTCATACTTAGTACATGTGGCGTACTAACCCCATTTTGTCCTTTTTCCCCAAACATTTAGGTTCCGGTCGTTGAAGTTTGATTTGAGGTGATTGGAAAGAAGACTTGGATATTCTATCATCCAAGTGGTAGGTCCTCATTTTCCCAAGGATGATGCCGATATTCTCTTTACAGATTTACTTTGTTATTACGACTTTTGTATTGACTCTATCTTTCATTTGAGACAAAGTTGTATAAAGCCTATATGTGGCTTACTTTTATTGTTGTAGAGCTATGACCAATGTTGTTATTGTCGTTTAGATGGTTTATGAGATGAGACAGATTTTATGACTCTAATTCTATCTTATATATGTGTATGAAATAAAAGTAGGAGACTAAGTAATCTTCTTATACGAACGAGTCTATGTATACTCGATATTAATATGATTATGTGTATGTAGAGGTCTATGTAAACCTCCGATTAGATATAATTGAAAAGTTTTAATTCTTCCGTATTTTTAATCGATGAATGCGATGATGTAAGACTAAGAGGCTAGTCTTAGTCCTCAAAGAGGACGCCGACGCCGGTTACATATAGGGGGTAAACCCGGATGTAACACTATGAGAGGTAGTTGATCATCCTAACTACCCTTGAAATCAATAACACAAGATCTCAACATGTCCTCTAAGGTCTAAATGGTGCACTCTACTTAACCATTTACTAAGATATACCTGAGTACACCGACCTTTCTGAAATGATCTCTTGAAATGAGAGGTAAATAGAGGACATCGATATGAAATGATAGAAAAAGGAACCACATGCGATTGATGTAGAGTTTAGCATAATCCTCCGCTGAATTTGTAGTCTTAACTGCCAAGAAGTAAGCTAACTTAGTAAAGCTATCCACTATCACCCAAATGGAGTCATGGTGTCTGCGAGTGAGAGGTAAACCCATAATGAAATAAATGTTTATCACTTCCTATTCAATGAGGAATGCTAATTTCCAAAGAGTAATTTCCTCGTTTCGGATGTTCTACTTTAACCTGTTGACAGTTAGAATAGTTACCCAGAAAGTCTAGAATGTCTCTCTTCATATCATTCCACCAATAAACTTTCTATAGAACACCATATATCTATGTTGCCCCGGATGAATATAATATATGGAATTATGGGCTTCTGTAAGGATTTTATGCCTCAACTCACCCATATTAGGGAAACATAAGCGACCCTGGTAAAGAAGCACACCATCTACCACTTAGGAGAAAACTTCAACTCTCTGTTGATGAACTACACCTTTCAACTGAGGCAATATAACATCACTATCCCTTTTCTACTTAACCTCATCTATCAATAAAGATTCTTATCAATTATGGACTATCACACCACCACCTGACATGTTTATAAGGCAAACTCCAAAGCGCAAGTCGGTGAATGTCACACCCCTTTTTTGCGTACGGCGTAAGGGTTTTTCCAATTTAAGTGACGTTATTGATTAAGGGATTATTTTAATTTTTTCAGAGTCGCCACTTGGAATTGAGTTATTGTGTTCCAAGTCACCTTTTTATTTTTAATCCCTAACCAAAAGAAAATGACTCTTTTAGTTTTGGTCTGCGAACCAGAAATTTGGGTAAGGAATTCTGTTGACCGAGGGGAAGGTGTTAGGCATCCCTCGAATCTCGTGGTTCTAGCACGGTCGCTTCTATTGACTTTTATCTTTTTTCGGATATATTGTGTCTACATGTCCTGGTTTGCTTATTTTTAGTTGTTGAATTTTTATTAGTCTTAAATCGGATGCATAACTGCATTCTCGATCTTGACATTTAGAGACATAATTGTCTTCTCCTCTCGAGTTCATAATGATCTATTTTTCTGTAAAGCTCAACTTAAAATTAATAAAATTTAATTATATTATTAGACAAGGTGCATCACTGCATCCTTTTATGTCTCAAAAAGATGTGCAACCGCAATTTTAATAGAAACAAATATTTTTAACTAGTCATATAATCGTCCTAATGCTTACCTATTTCTAAAAAGTCTAAGTTTATTATTAATGACTAAACTATCTTATACTATTTATATCCATGACTACTATTTAAATAATAAAAATCTAAAATCTTAAACGAAGAAAAATGATTATTTTCATATTTATATTTGATATGGGTGCATTTATAATTTTTTTTATTTACTTAAGTTATGACAAAATACGATAAAATAAATAAATAAATAAAAATTTGCAACTCTTTCATCTCTTAATATTTCTAAAGTAAAACTAAACAAACTATTATGACAACGTCATTTAATCTATTTTTGGTTAGACACAAGAAATATTTAATTAATATGCATATATGGTACAAAAATGGAAAAAAATACAATCATAAATATATATATATATATATATATATATATATATATATATATATATATATATATATATATATATATACAATAACAATTAAACGATACCTCTTGCGAAAATTCAATTCATGAAAAGGAAACAATCCTAAAAAAACACGAACTCGAAACTATGAAATGAACCTCGACCTTATTTTGTTTGTGAGTGAAAGAAATATAAAGCGGGGGCGATTTTTGGTTGCTGATTTTCTTTTTTATTATTTTGCTGAATTTCTTTTTCCTTTCATTTTTCCCTTTGTGCAGATTTTTCTTTGTACTTTTTTTTTTGGTTGTTTCTTTTTTTTTCCCCTTTTTTTTCATTCTCTTTGCACCTTTTTTTTTAAAAAAATAATAATTTTGTTACCCCTTTTTTCATTATTTATATTAATATTTATTTATTTCCTCCTTATTTTATTGATTTTATTTGTTTGTTTACGCTCTATTTTTTCCTTTTTTTTTATTCTTCTTATTCTCTTTATTTATTTGTTTATTTAAAAGAATGTTTTTATGATTTATTTAGGGGTTAGATTTTTAGAGTTATGATAATTTTAGATTGTTTTTTTATTATTATTATTGTTTAGATTCAAAATAATTTTTATGAAATATATAACTTGTTTTAATAAGAATGTTTAAAAAAAACATTACGACTATTCTTTAGGAAAATTTTCTTTTTAATATTTTCCCTTTTCTTTTCTTTTCTTTTTCTCAACTTTCTTGCACGTTTTTTTTACTTTTGCTTTTTTTTTTTTAAGAAAAAATCTTTTAGTTTTATACATTTTCTACTTATATTTCTTATTCTGTTCTTCTTTTTCTTTCATTTTTTCACGCTTTGTTTTCCCTTTTTTTTTAATTCTGTTGTTGTGTTTTTTTCCCTTTATTTATATATATATATATATATATATATATATATATATATATATATATATATATATATATATTTCAATCATTTTCCCCTTACGTTTGTTAATCTCTTTTCTTATTTCTATTTTCCCTCTTTCATGTATATTTTATGTTACATTATGTTTATTTATTTATTATTCTTTTGCTTTTTTTTAAAAACCAAATAACAAAACAAATTAAATGAAATCTTAACTTAGGTACTAATTAAGCGAAAATACATATACGATTCATGAATAGAAATTGCCAACTGATAACACATTTTATATATTTTTAGATATGTTTTTAAGGAATTCAAAGTTATGCAAAGAGAATAATCTCGTTCACTTGTCACTTGAATCGGTCAACAACAAATGTGCTAAAGTAAAACTTAAACAAAATAAAGTTCATGACTATCCACGTATTGTATATATAAAAAATAAATAAATAAAATCGAACCTTTGTGCATGTAAAGCATAATCATGTATTCTATCATTGTTACATTATAGTTAACGAAAATAAAACTCATGATTAATATAGTTATTATATCAAAGAAATATTAAGAAGTTTCAATGAACAACTTTAATGTACGAAATTCAATTCTTGCTCAATAATAACATACATTATACAAACATAGAATATAAATAAATGTTACCTCTGGCGAAAATTGGTTCACGAGAGAAAGAAAAAAATCAGCAATTAGGAGTCACGAACTTGGAACCGCGAAAATAGACCTCAAGATTTCTACCACAATAAGTAAAAGTACGATGTATAGTTTTTTTTTCTTCAATTCGTTTTTTTTCTCCTCTTTTTTTTGGTGTTATGGTATGTATATATAAGACATGGGTTGTATCATGTAGAGTATGAAGTATGGATGAAATGGGAGAGTGAGGGTAATTGAGAGAAAGTGGAAGTGTGGAGGTAGTTAAGAGAAAGTGGTAGTGTATAAATTTTGCAGCTTTTTCTTTTGTTTGAAAAAGTTAAACTTTGTTCTCCTTTTTAGTTTTCTTGTGTACTTTACGTATAATGTGTTTTTGGGATAGGCATAGGAGTGGGTTAGATTATTTAAGTTATAATTTTTAGTTTTATTTTTATTTTAACTATAAATAATAAAGTAATCAACTAATCATAAAAATATAAGACAAAGTCAAAGAGCTATAAAAAAAATAACTGAATAATACTACTGTATTTATAAAAAAATAATATAGATTTTTCATACTCTTCCATTTTTTTTTTAAAACAATTGAAAGAAAAATAAAACTTACCAAAAATAGGATTCTATTTTCTTGTTGTTTTCAAATCTTTACAAACTTAATAAGACAAAAGTAAAAATATTAAATTAAAATTTATAAAAGTATTTCAGCTCTAAAATTGATGTAGAATTTTAGGTTCGGTCGAAATTACGTGTCTACAGTTTGCCCCTCTTTGATTGGAAACACAAAGTGTTTTCAGACAAAGAAGTAGACAAAGCGACAAGTTTTGACCGAACTCTAATTCGAAAAAAATATGTGACCGAGCCCTTGTTTGGGACAGCCTACATATCCCGGGTTATAAGGGAATCAGGTCACGTGTAGTTCAAGGAGATGAGGCGATAAATTGAAGGTTAATTGAGGTTCCATCGAGACTCCAGATCGCGGCTCTTATCTTATTTATAGAAATGAAAACTAATATGTCAAAGGGAAAATAAAGTACAAGCTCCTATTATGCAGCTTCTTTTGAGTCTCCACTTGAGTCTTGACTTTAAGATATCACCTTGATTTTGGTGAGTATATTAACCTTAATTGATTAGAGACTGAACTCGCATTAGACTGAGCTTTGACATTCTTCAAAAATGAATATTTTAAAATGCTCTTGAATGACTGCATGTTTTCTTGATCAAAAGTTGACTATAAAGATGCGAGGAAGTCAGGCTGCTACATGCATTGAGAAGCTAATTCTAACATCATGGAATTGATCATTCTAAATAAAATTGAAACTTTGTTCTTGAATTTCAAATCCATGTTTCGCTTGAGGAAACCTGAAAACCACCACAAACAAAAAATAAACAAAATTTCTGCCCCAGTTTTCACTGGAAAATTTTTTGTGAGTCATTAGCAAATATAAAACATAAACTCCGACTAGGAAGTGCTTATTTTTAGGAGAAAATAAAACTAAAATCTAGATAGGAAGTGTTTATCCTATGAGAAAGTAATCTAATCCCATTATCCAGGAGGGTCCTGCTAGTCCCATTATCTAGGAGGGTCCTGCTATCCATTATCCAGGAGGGTCTGCTAGTCCCATTATCCAGGGGGTCCTGCTAAGTCCCATTATCCAGGAGGGCCTGCTAATCCCATTATCCAGGAGGGTCCTGCTAGTCCCATTATCCAGGAGGGTCCTGCTAGTCCCATTATCCAGGAGGGTCCTGCTAATCCTGGCAAAGTATTGATAATTTGGGCTCAGTGACTTTCATCCCATATTTTATGGTGCTCATAACACTTTCTTTTCTCTTCTTTCATCATTTCTTTGTGCTAATAAGTCATACAATTATTCATTTTCCATGGATTGTTCAGAAATCCCATTTCTTATTGCACTTTCATGACCTTTTTCCACGATTTTTTTCCTTTTCACTCTTTTCTTTTCTTTTCTCTTTCTCTCTTTTATTTTGTATGGAAGGGTTACATTTTTTTTCAACATCATGGATTAAAGAAGACTTTTCTTGCACTTCTTGACTTGTCTTCTCTTTTCACCACACCCACAACTTAGGCTTTTGGCCTAAGTTGGCTAGTCATCGACCACAAATCAAGAGGATTGTAGGTAGTGGATTAAGAAAGGTCATGTTTTCATCAAGTTTCTTCCAAAGAAAGGTAAGGTCAAGGGTGTTCAAAAAGAGTTCACACACTCACAAGGTAAGCCACAAAAGAGGTGTGTGTCAAGTTTGTTCACACTCTTCAAAATTGCCTAAGATCATATCATGAGATCACATCACTTAGTCAACTGGAAAAATGGGACAAATTCTAGTGTCATCATGCATGGTTTACAATAAGCTCATCACACAAGCATCGCCACCAAATTTAAACAAGACTCCACATTTTCGCTTGTGTGCAATATTCATCTCAAGAACTCAATTTGATACTTGACAAATCACAACGAGATGCAAAAGTTCATATATTGTCTATGAAACTTCATTTGGCTTCGTCATAGCTGCACATTAATGTCTTTTCAATTCTGAGCATTATCCAGTCATTGTTATTGATTAAAAATGAGACTCAATTTGCCAAAGAACAACCACATTCAAGAACATACAAAAAGGTGTCAAAAAAGTTGCGGACGGGTCAAATTATTTACAATTAAAACATAAGGAGCCACAAGCTCATACATCCACAAAAGCAGTAAAAAACACAATTTAAAGCATAACGACCCAAATGCATCAACGAAACATTAATCATCAATATTCACACAAAAGGTAGGCCTCACTCCACCACAAATGAAAATAATTTGTCCTCAAATGCAAATGCAAGAAAGTATCCATAAAGTGAAATAAAGCAAGATAAGAGAGGGAGATAAAGAGGGCATCCTGTCTAAGTAGTCGCTCAGTTTGTCTGGGCATCAGTGCCCGAAGTCCGTTAAAAAGGAATAATAGCACCAGAATCATCAGGAGTTCTACAGGTACATTTTCCAAAAATCTTTCCATAGCTGTGTAGATCCCTCGGGCCCATGAAGGGATAGAAGGGTCTCGTGGGTTAACCTTCTGTGTAGAATTGGGCTTCTTGCCTTTGCCTTTGTCTCCAGGTGAGGTCATTGTCTTACTTCTTAGGAGGATTTGTTTTCCCTTCATTCATTGTAAAAAGTTATGCTCTTATATTTTGGGGTGTCATTTTTCTTCCAGCTACTTTCTGTCTTGTCATTTTGCACTATATCGGGATAAAGTGAGAACCAATTTAAGCAAAATCACAGACACACATTTGCTGACAAACACACCAAACAGGTCGGCAAGTCGCCGGATTGCCATTGGAGAATGAGGTTTAGACCGCCGAGATTTATAGTGCAATAATGATATAGGGGTGCAAATAAAGCGATCAAGAATGCTTTTGGCAAGTCGCCGAGTGCCCTTGGCGAGTTCTCACCGAAAGTTACAAAATTAAAAACACATACAACATGAAATTAAAGCTAAATGGGGACTTTAGGAGAACCACCGAGTGGTTCGACGAGCTCGACCCAGCTCATCAAACAACCCAACATGCTATTTTCAACCCAACTTCTTGACTTCAACCTTGCAACCTCCAAGAACAAAATCAACCACGCACTAGTCAAACTTAAGCTAGACCCATTCTCCCATCAACATGCAAGAACAACCCCTAAAGATTTAATTGAATTAAAGGCATTAAATAATAGATTTCACTATAAAAACACTACGGTCCAAATATTCATTTCAAATAGACAATCAACGGAATCAATTCTAACGAGATGCCCACCATAACTTCAACAAGATGATATTATTCATTTGAGTAAAAATTCGATAAAAGGAACTCAAGGTTCAAAAAGTAACATTCCAGAAAATTTACTTGTCTTGTGAAGAGTCTATTAGGTTTTAAGAAATATGTATTGGGGTACATAGGCATCCCAATGGCCATATTGAGTAATATTGGGCATGTTAGAGAATTGGCTTAGAGGGTTAGCCAATTCTATGTATTAACAGTAACTATAAATACACTTTGATGTTCAAATGCTCCAATCCAAGCTTGTTTAGGAATTGTACCTGCAATGAAGACCCTAAGCTAAAAATTCTTAATTTCTTCGCTTCACCACCATTAGGTACGAGAGCATCCAAGTGTCAACGTAGTACCATAGCACATACGTTATTAAAATGATCATGTAGATAGCATGCCAAGGACATAGTGAGGATCCTTGGGACAAGAAGTCACTTTCCAAGTAGCTCATATACAGAGTGCACACGGTTAGGAAAGTGCACGCAGGCAATTGCAGGCAACTACAGAGGTGCACTGTTAGGAAAGTGCACGGCAGGCACAATGTGCATGCACATGTCTACCCGGCCGAGAGACCAAGTGACCAAGCCCAATCGATTCGGTTAGGGCGGTTAGGGGGCGGCACGCGTGCGGTCAAGCCATGGGCCGAGCTTCCTAACCAATCCAGGATCTAACTAACTTACCTAACTAGCTAACTAACCTAAGACATACTAAAATGAACTAACTAGTGTGCCCGAAATCCTAAGACCTAACGAGGTGACACTAGCCGAGTACTCAACTAAAGAAACATCCTAGTACCTTACCTAGGATGGTCCAAAGGGGTTGGTTTATGGTCCTAGTGACTTAGGGTACTTTAGTAATTACCTAGGTCACTTAAATTAATTAAATTAGCAACTTAATTAATTAATTTAAATTCATGGTCAAGCCCGAGACCTTAGCAAATTTTTAGAATTTGTAAGTCAAATGCTCCTCTATTTTATAGTCAATTTAGGAGGGCGTTTTGGTAATTAGCTAATTGATTTATTTTATTAAGTTAATTAGATTTAGTTGAATTAGTCAATATTCAGTTCCTAACACTTAGACTCACGTTTATCCAGAAGAAACTCACGATTGAAAAAATTGAACAAAACGTAAGAAAAAAAAATAGAAAAATACTCTCGGTTTCTCTTAGGCGCTTCAAGCCAATTCTTCAAGATTTTCGAACAAAAGTACAGGGTGATCTTCGTAGATCAATTCTACAGTAAGGTAAGGGTTTCTCTCTGGATTCCTTCCCCAGGAGGCTTTTCAACATTTTGAATTTAAGAAATTGAAAACCAGGGTTGTTCCCAATGAAATGTCGTAATGTTCATTCTCCCTAGTTCTACCTATTTCCAATTCTAGTAGTATGTATAATGCAAAATCTCGAGCATTTTGTTGGAATGTGGTTGCTAACTGATCATTGTGTGTAGGTTCTTGGTGATTTGATAATGTCGAATGAGACTATAGGTTAGATCCGTATGATTAGAGTAGCAATCATTTACATAAGATAAGAAATGTTGTCATGCCTAATGTGTTTCGAGAAGCTGAAATTGTTATAAGTCGTATATGAATTCAGTTTACTGTTGAATGAATGAGGAGGTTTCGATGTACTGTGTGTGTTACAGTAGATGAGTGTTTTGTAGTGCTTTGGAGAATGCCACGTTTCAACGAAGAAAT
>CM040618.1:66648013-66666355 GCA_022817965.1 Solanum lycopersicoides | reverse complement strand
TGCACTCAGCCCCATTACATGTCTTAAAAAGACCTTTTTATCTTGAATGAACTGAAATGAAGGTTGATTGGAAAATATGGGCAAACCTATGGTCTAATTCATGCATTGTGTTCATCTTTGTGAGTGTGAGTGTTACATTTAATTTCGAAACTTAAAATTCTTGAACCATTGTGTGTGAAAATGGAATCGTTCTTTAGGTGAGGGCATTTGATCACTTTCGTCAAGCTTGAAATTGCATTTGAAGCAAGTGTCATGAGCTTGAAAATATTTGATAATGGTGTGTCACAACTTGAGTCTTTGCGTGCACAACTAATCCATACATGAGCAAGTTGACTCTTGTTGTGTACATTGATGATTGAATCTTGCGTAGCACTGTTTGAGACATCCTATTTGAACTGTTGAACTTAAGTTTTTCTTGATGACAAGAAAAAGTTTAAGTTGGTGGTGTTGATGAGTCCACTTTTTGGACTCATTTAGGGCTATTTTTTGATAGATTTAGTGTCCTCAAATGCATATTTTGTCTAAATAATTGATAAAAAGCCTTGAGTTTCACGTATTTAGACTTGGAGACAAAGCGTGGACACAACCGAGCAAAAAAAGAGCAAGGCAACTTAAAGAACGAAGAAAAGATGGTCTGAGGATTGCTAATCCATTAGGTGAGTCTCCGAATGGATTTGATCTCCCCTAATGTTCCAGTATGTTGAGCCTTGATGAAAAGGATCAAATCGGCGGTGAAAAAAAGTAGTCGGCGTGCCACCGAACAGTTCTACGAAGCAGTGCAATATCTCCCAAAGTCACAGAACGCAAAGATGATAAAGGCAAAAGCAAAACGGCAATGGAATATACCAAAGGGCGGATATCCAAGTTGACCGGCGATCCTGAATAACTGAGTTATCCTTCACAGCATAAATTTTTGAAAACTATAAATACTCATTGAAATTTGTAGCTTAGTATCACCTAGGAGTTTTTAGACTTTAGACTTTATTTAATTAGATAATTCTAATTTTAGTTCTTAGAGTTTTGGGAGACTTTGTTCTTGAGCTTTAAAGAAATTAGAAGTGGTTCTTGAAGGATCTTCATCCTTAACATGTATTATTTTCTATCGTACCCAATTGATGGAAACACTTTTCGATATCGATTTTTATCTATTTACCATACTTAGCTAAAACCCCAATTCAGGGGGTGTGATAATGTGGATATGAGTTGAATTTACTGCTAGGTCTTTCTAATTAATAGTTAATTTGTTATTTGATTGTGATTTCATTCGGTATTTGTGAATGAACTTAATGGAATTGTTGTTGCAAATATGATTTCATCTTCGTGTCTTGCTCGAGAGAGAGGTCTTCATAGCAAAACTACTGAATCGATAGTCGGTGATTATTGGGTTGCGTGGGTTCAACTCGAGAGAGTAAATCCTAAACTCTCTTCCACACGTTCAGCTCGAGAGAGTGAATGGAATAAGGCGAAGGTTGGGTGTAATTGCGGCTTGTCACTATTCGAGAGAAACCAATTTGATTCGAGGTAAATTGCTAGAGAGAGAATTTACGCCAACTAAAGTCTAGCTGAGTTGCAAATTTACAGTTGTTTACTATTAATAGCATGTAACCGGTTTTTGTATTTTAGCTCATATTCCTATCAAATCCCAAGAATCCCGTCTCCATAATTGTATCTCTTATTTTGTTGTGTTTAGTTACTAATTTGACTACAAATCCCCCTTCGTTATTTGACACTTGTGTCCCCCATTTGAATTTATTATGTTTTTACTCGTTAATATCTTTCATATCTGACTAATTTGAACTAATTTGTACTAAGTTGTTAATTCTCGAAACCGCTCCCTTGTGACTCGATCCCAACCCTTGTTGGGTTATTATACTGACTAGCGATCATTGGCATTTAGAATTGGATGAAGTGTCTTTGAGATGTTATTATCAACTCACCAAACCCATTTCTTCACAACGAGATCATGGGTAATCAACACAGTACTTACAACGTCCAAGCATTTCTTTATCACAAGAAGTCATCGCAACAAACCAAAAGAAAGAAAAACAACAAATATTCACATTATTAGATAGAAACAAATAAACTATAAATCCAGAATAAATTTAATACGTCTAATTGTTCCTTGGCAACAGTACCATTTTTGATAATGCTTAAATTACTTGCAAAATAATTAAACAAGTAAGAGGTTGTTAGCAATATAATAGCACAACTTATGAGGTCCAGGTCGAATCCCACAAGTAATAATATATCGGCAATTGAAAAGATAGAGAATTACAACCTACTAGTTTGAATCCAAACGAAAAAAATACAAAATTATACTAAAAAGATAATTTTAGTAACAATTTACGATAGGGGCAAGGATATTTCCAAACAAGGGATTAAAGGAGATTAGGTAATGGAAAGCTAATTGACAGTTGAATGATCTATTGCAACTAATATCATATGAATTCATTCATCAATGGATATGCTACATTCTTCTAAAACAAAAACATGCATTTCTCAATCACACTTTTGTTTATCATAGGGGTTCTTCTCCGACACTCCCATGAATCAAGAAAAGAAATCTACTACCTTAATATCTCAAGAAAATCTAGTATTCAACAATGAAAACCAAAATCTCTTTCTCAAGTAAACTTAGGAATGAAAGCTCATATGCATTCATCAATTCAATTACCCACTTCATAAAAATTTTCTCAAGCAACCCATGAATATATAAGATAAATTTGAGTGTGCACTCTAAAATCATAAATCAATGTTGATAATCAAATTGAACTTATATCATGAATGGAAGCAAACAATCAGTTACAAAAGCAATAGAGTTAAAATTAACAACTCAATGGCTTTGTCTATGTATAGGACAAAACCCCAATTCAAATTAATGTCTTACACCTACAACTCTTCCATTCAAGACAAGAGATAGAAGAAAGGATGGAAATATGTTACTATCAAGAACTCAATCTTAAATCCGAAAGTTGATTTCTAAGGCAACTTCTCTCAAAATCTTAACCTAAGTTGTGAACTATCAATTACAACTCTAATAATTAAAAAATACAAGATAAAAATAAAGATAATTATCTAGATGTTCCATGCTCCCCCTGTCAATCATTCCTCATCATCTTTTGAGAGAATTGAGTCCAAAATACGTGAATTCCATGTTTGCCCTTGTTCAGGTAACCACTGGTCAAAAAGCGGAAAGAAGTTCGCTAAAGCAGATGTCGCAAAAGTGACTCGACCTATTGCAAAAGTGAACCCCGATATTTATGGCCTCTTCGCTAAAGTGAAGCCCACGTGGTCTTTTAAGAGATTTTTTGAACTTTTTAAATTGTCACCAAAGTGAACGACATGTCGCAGAAGAAACATCAAAGAGTGGTTTTCTGCAAATTTTTGCTCCTTTTTCCATCGATTTCCATCAAATTCATCTTTAGCCATCAATACCTACAACAAACACAAATAAATGAATAATTATCCTTTTTTTCTACTTAAGACCCACAAAATCATAAGGAAAAGGCCTAAAATAAGTCAAAAATCCTGACTCATCACTTAACTACTGGTGGATTTTATTAGACGTCATCATGACTCGAGGAATCTGACCGTACAACTTGGATTATTTATTTTAAGTTGTACATAATGTTGGGATCGAATCCACACACACACTTGATGAATCAAGAACACAAGAACTATCGAGAGAACTATCGAGAGAGAGAGAGAGAGAGAAAGAGAGAGAAAATAATATCGTGGTAACACCCCGTGAGTAAATTTCCACGGCGGTGGGGTATATATATATTAATAAATCAGAGTATTTTAGTTACAGAGAATAAATGGAGAATAAATAGTACAGCCCAAATATTAATATATGACAGTACATCAAATATTAATCAGGCTCCACAACCTAACACATAATTGTACCTTCTAGGTCTATGGAGTTCTAGTTAGGTTATAGTTAGTTGTTTAGTTTACTGTTTTGTATCTGTTGAAATTCTGACCCCTAAATTCGCCTTAGGAACAGGTTTGTTCTATATGTTCCTTTGCAGAATTACAGCAGTTACGTTTTGTGAAGCAAATAAAATAATGACACAATATTTCCCGCGAAAACCCCAACTCACAAGGGTAAAAACCACGACCTACACCTCTGTAGGATTTAACTCCACTTTATTAAACTTCAAGTCTCAACAAAAGATTACAAAGCTATGTAACCTAAGGAATTATAAACTCTAATTTCTAGAGGAATTATAAACTCTAATTCCTAGCTAAGAAATTATAAACTCTAATTTCTAGCTACCCAAAGACACAAAACCCCCCGGTTTTATATCTTCTAATGTTCTTCAAGTTCTACAACTTGTCGAACAAGTTCTACTCACAAAACTCTGATTGTAAACAAGACTCTTGAATACAATCTTACAATTTTTCCTCACAAATTGCAACACTCCCAATAAATCTCAAAACTCTCTCAAACCTCTTGATTGTGTTTTGATCTTCTCTCTATGTAAGTGCGCAATTTTTTCTGATGCAAATAGCTCCCTATTTATAGATCAGAACTTCACCAACTCCTTGTATAATTCAACTTGTATTTGCCTTCTACAAATCCTTGTTGACTTCTACTTGGAATCCTTTTCTACAAAATTTCCTTTAATAAATAAGAAAGCACAATTTCCTTAAATAAATAAGAAAACACAATTTCCTTAAATAGATTTCCTTAAATAGGAATTAGTTTTCCTTCTTTCACTTGGCTTTGAACTCCTTTATAAAAGAAACCTTTTGTACTGGTTTCTTGCCGAAAAAATAATAATTTCACAGCTTTATAACTTCTAATTCACGTGGTTGATGTTCTCCTTATCCAAGTCGGATTCGTTCTGTAAGGAACACGTCTGCACAACCTGTTTCTTTCATCTGTTCCTGCATTTGTCAAGTATCAAAATCTTTCTCATTCTAACAAATTCCCCCTTTTTGATGATGACAATTATACATTTCAAACTCAGCAAATAACACACATCTTCCTTCTTTTGCCATGTTACTACTACAACTCCTTAACTTTGCCATACTTCAAAACAACGACACTTTAACAAATTCCCCCTTTTTGACTATGGCAAATTTTATCTGCTTGCATTGAATAGGTACACATAACTCATATGCAGCTGCTTCCCCCTTTTGACATTAGGCAAATTCGATACTCATGGCCACTGAGGCTATCACTTACACAAACACTTAAATATGAAGAACTCAATTAGCTATAGCAAAGCATTTGCACAAACATAGGAGATAGACATTAACTTGAAACTCAAACCCAACATTAGCATTAATCAAAAGCATATACACCACAACTATAATCAAAATTAAAATAGAATCAAGCACTTGTGATGTGAAAAAGATTGGGAAGTCAAAGGTTAGAATGGCTAGGTAAAATCAAAAGATCGGCTTGAGAGGGTAAAAGTCATTTTCAGCAGCAAAACATATCTTTTGGATTAGCAAAAATAGCAGCCTTCTCAATTTCAAAGGTCGCCTTGGCCTATGCAAGCTCAATTTTTTTTTTTTTTTTTAATCACTTTTAAGGAACTTGTTCGATCAGTCGTGTACCCTCTACAGAAACAATAGTTCACTCATCTTTAATTTCGATAAAGACAGTAAGAGGAACACATTTTCTTTAACATCATTTGTAGAGGAACATGTTCTCTCAATCTGTTCCCTGGACGTGGTACTATTAGGTGCAGCACCGACTATAATTTTTTTTTTTTTTTTTTTTATATCAATCTGAAATTTCAGTTTATATAGTTTCCAATAGAAGAACTAGGTTCCACAGATGTGTCTCCCATCGATTCCCCCTCACTAGATGCACCAAAGTTGAGCCTAACAAGTGAACTTTGTTCAAGTGTAGGGTCCCCAAAATATTCCCCCTCACAATGTAAATCTTCCAAGACTTTACTCAATACAAAAGATTCCCCCTAAGAACCAGCACACTCTACTTTCTTAATCTATATTTATAAGGCACCAAAGTAGACCATCACATTGGGATAAGGCTTTTTAAGAAGATATTTGTTTTGTAGTATTTAGGGCATGAATATCTTTTGGGACAAGTGGAAGAAATAGGTTCAAGTGCATTGACTTTATATTTAATCATGAATAATTGTAGTGCACATACCTTAGATATATGGATAATGTTGAATTTTACTTCAATTTTACTAAGTCTCTCTCTCGTGCTAGATGCAACTACAACATTATAGTGCATGAGTAGCATGACCTTAATCATCCCCAAGTTCCAAATTTTTCCTTTTGAAAGTGTTTTCCTTGGCTGATCATATTTTTGATTGATTGATCATCTAAGAGCACATAAATGTTACATACTGCATAGGTTGGACCTGTTCCTTTCACATGCTTCTTCAGTCTTTTTTTTTTTTTTTTTTTTTTTTCAAACTCTTTTTTTTCAAATTTTTTTTCAGTCAATGTTATTCATCCATTTTTTTTCTCAAGTGAGAGGATTTTTTTCTAGTTACAATCATGCATCTGAAACAACATGTTCAATTGGTGAATGTTGTCTGCTTCCTCTCACTTTTCCTGCAAATTCAAAGGTTAGATTTAGGAACCCAGACTAACTTGGGTCCTTTGTATTGATAAAAGGATGAATAAGATCTTATAAGCCCACTTGGGCAGATTATTTTTCCTTTGAGTATACCTGTTCCTTTGAACAGTTTTATAAGTTCCTCTTGCATTATTTTCTGCACTAGATTTGTGTTTAGGACAATATTGTTTAGAGTGACCTGAGATACCACAAATAATACAAAACATAGGATTCTCATTTAAGGGTTGTTCATACCCTATTCCAGTTTTAATGTTCCTATTATTGTTACCTAGATGGGTTACTATCATGGAGGATTTTGTCCACTTATTTGCTCTTTCCAGATCACTTCTCATCCTAGTTAATTCAAGATTTATTCTCCTAGAATTTTCCCTTTCAGAAGATAGTTCACTGTTTAACCTCATTAGATCTTGGTCACAACTGATTTGGTCACCACTAATTTTTTCTTTTTCATTCCCAGTAACATTTTGTTTCAAAATTTCAGATTTGAGAGCCAAAGTGCAGGAATCAAGTTGATGTACCTGTTCCTTTAGGAGTTGATTTTCTTTCTTGAGATCAGAATTAACTTTTTCAAGATCAATATACTCAAACTTTACACTAGTCATGGAAGCAAGCAATTGATTTTTGGTTTTAACTAGTTCTTGAATTGTATCCATGGAAGTGAGTAATAAGAAGGATAACTTTTTCTTAGAGAACTTCACTAGTTTATCTTTTAAATCAAAAAGATTTACCTCCATTCCTTCAGAGTCTGATTCAGGTTCAGTTTTTGATTCTTCTATGGCCATCAAAGCGAGGTCCTCATCATCTTTGTCATACATGTCCGAACTTGTTCCCCAAGATGCATACATTGCTTGTTCCTTTTCTTTGTTTTTCTTTTTGTTGAGAAAATCCTTCTTATCTTTTTCGGCTCTTCCCTTTTTCCATTCTACTTCCCACATAGGACAATTCTTAATCTGATGATTTATTTGACCACATTTGAAACAACCTCCATCTTGTGATTTCTCGATAATCTTTTCTTTCGTAGGTGGTATTTTCTTTCCAGAATTCAATCCCCTTTTTAAGAATTTCTTGAAGTTCTTCTTATCAGTGCCAAATCATCATCATCTATATCTGATTCATCACTTTCAGTTGCTTTAAATCCAAGATTTTTCTCTTTGTTTCCTTGACCTCTTTTGTCAACATTCATCTCATAAGTTTTGAGATTTCCTACTAATTCATCCAAAGTCATATTGGTTAGATCCTTGGCTTCTCTGATTGCAGTAACTTTTATTTCCCATGATCTAGGCAGAGTCCTTAGTACTTTGTCTACCTGTTCCTCAGTGGTGTATACTTTGCCCAAGGATATTAACTCGTTTACAACAGTGGTAAATCTGGTGATCATATCTTGAAGTGATTCTCCGGATTTCATCTTGAAGGCCTCATATTCAGAAAAGTCTGGCAATTCTGAATTTACAGAACAAAGTCTGGCAATTCTGAATTTACGAACTTGAGTTGTACCTTCGTGAGCGTTTTTTAAAGGTCCCATATTTGTTTTGCAGAGGTACAACTAGAGATGCGGTTAAACTCATCAGGTCCTAATCCACATACAAGAATGCACTTAGCTTTTGCATTCTTTCCTAACATCTTGTAATCGGCTTCCCCGTATTTTCTGTAGGTTTAGGTACCTTATTCCCTTCACTATCAGTAATAGTAGGAATTAATGGTCCATTAGTAATTCTAACCCATAGTTCGTAATCTTCAGCTTGAATGAAGTCTTCCATTCTTGTCTTCCACCAAGAGTAGTATTCTCCATTAAATAATGGTGGTCTGTTGATGTGTTGCCCTTGACCATGCCCAAGAGGAGGTGCAGAATTCATTATGATCTTATCTTGAGTTGTTAGACTCTTCAAAGATAACCTGCTCTGATACCAATTGTTGGAATTCTGACCCCCAAATTCGCCTTAGGAACAGGTTTGTTCTATATGTTCCTTTGCAGAATTACAGCAGTTACGTTTTGTGAAGCAAATAAAATAATGACACAATATTTTACGCGGAAAACCCCAACTCACAAGGGTAAAAACCACGACCTACACCTCTGTAGGATTTAACTCCACTTTATTAAACTTCAAGTCTCAACAAAAGATTACAAAGCTATGTAACCTAAGGAATTATAAACTCTAATCCCTAGAGGAAATATAAACTCTAATTCCTAGCTAAGAAATTATAAACTCTAATTTCTAGCTACCCAAAGACACAAAACCCCCGGTTTTATATCTTCTAATGTTCTTCAAGTTCTACAACTTGTCGAACAACTCCTACTCACAAAACTCAGATTGTAAACAAGACTCTTGAATACAATCTTACAATTTTTCCTCACAAATTGCAACACCCCAATAAATCTCAAAACTCTCTCAAACCTCTTGATTGTGTTTTGATCTTCTCTCTATGTAAGTGCGCAATTTTTTCTGATGCAAATAGCTCCCTATTTATAGATCAGAACTTCACCAACTCCTTGTATAATTCAACTTGTATTTGCCTTCTACAAATCCTTGTTGACTTCTACTTGGACTCCTTTTCTACAAATTTCCTTAAATAAATAAGAAAGCACAATTTCCTTAAATAAATAAGAAAACACAATTTCCTTAAATAGATTTCCTTAAATAGGAATTAGTTTTCCTTCTTTCACTTGGCTTTGAACTCCTTTATAAAAGGAAACTTTTGTACTGGTTGCTTGCGAAAAAATAATAATTTCACAGCTTTATAACTTCTAATTCACGTGGTTGATGTTCTCCTTATCCAAGTCGGATTCGTTCTGTAAGGAACACGTCTGCACAACCTGTTTCTTTCATCTGTTCCTGCATTTGTCAATTATCAAAATCTTTCTCATTCTAACAAATTCCCCCTTTTTGATGATGACAATTATACATTTCAACTCAGCAAATAACACACATCTTCCTTCTTTTGCCATGTTACTACTACAACTCCTTAACTTTGCCATACTTCAAAACAACGACACTTTAACAAATTCCCCTTTTTGACTATGGCAAATTTTATCTGCTTGCATTGAATAGGTACACATAACTCATATGCAGCTGCTTCCCCCTTTTGACATTAGGCAAATTCGATACTCATGGCCACTGAGGCTATCACTTACACAAACACTTAAAAATGAAGAACTCAATTAGCTATAGCAAAGCATTTGCACAAACATAGGAGATAGACATTAACTTGAAACTCAAACCCAACATTAGCATTAATCAAAAGCATATACACCACAACTATAATCAAAATTAAATAGAATCAAGCACTTGTGATGTGAAAAAATTGGGAAGTCAAAGGTTAGAATGGCTAGGTAAAATCAAAAGATCGGACTTGAGAGGGTAAAAGTCATTTTTCAGCAGCAAAACATATCTTTTGGATTAGCAAAAATAGCAGCCTTCTCAATTTCAAAGGTCGCCTTGGCCTATGCAAGCTCAATTTTTTTTTTATCACTTTTAAGGAACTTGTTCGATCAGTCGTGTACCCTCTACAGAAACAATAGTTCACTCATCTTTAATTTCAATAGAGACAGTAAGAGGAACACATTTTCTTGAACATCATTTGTAGAGGAACATGTTCTCTCAATCTGTTCCCTGGACGTGGTACTATCAGGTGCAGCACCACTATAATTTTTTTTTTTTTTTTTTTTTTTATCAATCTGAAATTTCAGTTTATATGATTCCCAATAGAAGAACTAGGTTCCACAGATGTGTCTCCCATCGATTCCCCCTCACTAGATGCACAAAGTTGAGCCTAACAAGTGAACTTTGTTCAAGTGTAGGGTCCCCAAAATATTCCCCTCACAATGTAAATCTTCCAAGACTTTACTCAATACAAAAGATTCCCCCTAAGAACCAGCACACTCTACTTTCTTAATCTATATTTATAAGGCCCAAAGTAGACCATCACATCATTGGGATAAGGCTTTTTAAGAAGATATTTGTTTTGGTAGTATTTAGGGCATGAATATCTTTTGGGACAAGTGGAAGAAATAGGTTCAAGTGCATTGACTTTATATTTAATCATGAATAATTGTAGTGCACATACCTTAGATATATGGATAATGCTGAATTTTACTTCAATTTTACTAAGCTCTCTCTCGTGCTAGATGCAACTACAACATTATAGTGCATGAGTAGCATGACCTTAATCATCCCCAAGTTCCAAATTTTTCCTTTTGAAAGTGTTTTCCTTGGCTGATCATATTTTTGATTGATTGATCATCTAAGAGCACATAAATGTTACATACTGCATAGGTTGGACCTGTTCCTTTCACATGCTTCTTCAGTCTTTTTTTTTTTTTTTTTTTTTTTTTTTTTCAAATTTTTTTTTTTTTCAGTCAATGTTATTCATCCATTTTTTTTTCTCAAGTGAGAGGATTTTTTTCTAGTTACAATCATGCATCTGAAACAACATGTTCAATTGGTGAATGTTGTCTGCTTCCTCTCACTTTTCCTGCAAATTCAAAGGTTAGATTTAGGAACCCAGACTAACTTGGGTCCTTTGTATTGATAAAAAGGATGAATAAGATCTTTATAAGCCCACTTGGGCAGATTATTTTTCCTTTGAGTATACCTGTTCCTTTGAACAGTTTTATAAGTTCCTCTTGCATTATTTTCTGCACTAGATTTGTGTTTAGGACAATATTGTTTAGAGTGACCTGAGATACCACAAATAATACAAAACATAGGATTCTCATTTAAGGTTGTTCATACCCTATTCCAGTTTTATGTTCCTAGTATTGTTACCAGATGGGTTACTATCATGGAGATTTTGTCCATTATTTGCTCTTTCCAGATCACTTTATCCTAGTAATTCAAGATTTATTCTCCTAGAATTTTCCCTTTCAGAAGATAGTTCACTGTTTAACCTCATTAGATCTTGGTCACAACTGATTTGGTCACCACTAATTTTTTCTTTTTCATCCAGTAACATTTTGTTTCAAAATTTCAGATTTGAGAGCCAAAGTGCAGGAATCAAGTTGTTGTACCTGTTCCTTTAGGAGTTGATTTTCTTTCTTGAGATCAGAATTAACTTTTTCAAGATCAATATACTCAAACTTTACACTAGTCATGGAAGCAAGCAATTGATTTTTGGTTTTAACTAGTTCTTGAATTGTATCCATGGAAGTGAGTAATAAGAAGGATAACTTTTTCTTAGAGAACTTCACTAGTTTATCTTTTAAATCAAAAAGATTTACCTCCATTCCTTCAGAGTCTGATTCAGGTTCAGTTTTTGATTCTTCTATGGCCATCAAAGCGAGGTCCTCATCATCTTTGTCATACATGTCCGAACTGTTCCCCAAGATGCATACATTGCTTGTTCCTTTTCTTTGTTTTTCTTTTTGTTGAGAAGTCCTTCTTATCTTTTTCGGCTCTTCCCTTTTTCCATTCTACTTCCCACATAGGACAATCCTTAATCTGATGATTTATTTGACCACATTTGAAACAACCTCCATCTTGTGATTTCTCGATAATTTTTCTTTCGTAGGTGGTATTTTCTTTCCAGAATTCAATCCCCTTTTTAAGAATTTCTTGAAGTTTCTTCTTATCAGTGCCAAATCATCATCATCTATATCTGATTCATCACTTTCAGTTGCTTTAAATCCAAGATTTTTCTCTTTGTTTCCTTGACCTCTTTTGTCAACATTCATCTCATAAGTTTTGAGATTTCCTACTAATTCATCCAAAGTCATATTGGTTAGATCCTTGGCTTCTCTGATTGCAGTAACTTTTATTTCCCATGATCTAGGCAGAGTCCTTAGTACTTTGTCTACCTGTTCCTCAGTGGTGTATACTTTGCCCAAGGATATTAACTCGTTTACAACAGTGGTAAATCTGGTGATCATATCTTGAAGTGATTCTCCGGATTTCATCTTGAAGGCCTCATATTCAGAACAAAGTCTGGCAATTCTGAATTTACGAACTTGAGTTGTACCTTCGTGAGCGTTTTTTAAGGTGTCCCATATTTGTTTTGCAGAGGTACAACTAGAGATGCGGTTAAACTCATCAGGTCCTAATCCACATACAAGAATGCACTTAGCTTTTGCATTCTTTCCTAACATCTTGTAATCGGCTTCCCCGTATTTATCTGTAGGTTTAGGTACCTTATTCCCTTCACTATCAGTAATAGTAGGAATTAATGGTCCATTAGTAATTCTAACCCATAGTTCGTAATCTTCAGCTTGAATGAAGTCTTCCATTCTTGTCTTCCACCAAGAGTAGTATTCTCCATTAAATAATGGTGGTCTGTTGATGTGTTGCCCTTGACCATGCCCAAGAGGAGGTGCAGAATTCATTATGATCTTATCTTGAGTTGTTAGACTCTTCAAAGATAACCTGCTCTGATACCAATTGTTGAATTCTGACCCCCAAATTCGCCTTAGGAACAGGTTTGTTCTATATGTTCCTTTGCAGAATTACAGCAGTTACGTTTTGTGAAGCAAATAAAATAATGACACAATATTTTACCGCGGAAAACCCCAACTCACAAGGGTAAAAACCACGACCTACACCTCTGTAGGATTTAACTCCACTTTATTAAACTTCAAGTCTCAACAAAAGATTACAAAGCTATGTAACCTAAGGAATTATAAACTCTAATCCTAGAGGAATTATAAACTCTAATTCCTAGCTAAGAAATTATAAACTCTAATTTCTAGCTACCCAAAGACACAAAACCCCGGTTTTATATCTTCTAATGTTCTTCAAGTTCTACAACTTGTCGAACAACTCCTACTCACAAAACTCAGATTGTAAACAAGACTCTTGAATACAATCTTACAATTTTTCCTCACAAATTGCAACACTCCCAATAAATCTCAAAACTCTCTCAAACCTCTTGATTGTGTTTTGATCTTCTCTCTATGTAAGTGCGCAATTTTTTCTGATGCAAATAGCTCCCTATTTATAGATCAGAACTTCACCAACTCCTTGTATAATTCAACTTGTATTTGCCTTCTACAAATCCTTGTTGACTTCTACTTGGAATCCTTTTCTACAAATTTCCTTAAATAAATAAGAAAGCACAATTTCCTTAAATAAATAAGAAAACACAATTTCCTTAAATAGATTTCCTTAAATAGGAATTAGTTTTCCTTCTTTCACTTGGCTTTGAACTCCTTTATAAAAGAAACTTTTGTACTGGTTTCTTGCGAAAAAATAATAATTTCACAGCTTTATAACTTCTAATTCACGTGGTTGATGTTCTCCTTATCCAAGTCGGATTCGTTCTGTAAGGAACACGTCTGCACAACCTGTTTCTTTCATCTGTTCCTGCATTTGTCAATATCAAAATCTTTCTCATTCTAACAAATTCCCCTTTTTGATGATGACAATTATACATTTCAAACTCAGCAAATAACACACATCTTCCTTCTTTTGCCATGTTACTACTACAACTCCTTAACTTTGCCATACTTCAAAACAACGACACTTTAACAAATTCCCCCTTTTTGACTATGGCAAATTTTATCTGCTTGCATTGAATAGGTACACATAACTCATATGCAGCTGCTTCCCCCTTTTGACATTAGGCAAATTCGATACTCATGGCCACTGAGGCTATCACTTACACAAACACTTAAATATGAAGAACTCAATTAGCTATAGCAAAGCATTTGCACAAACATAGGAGATAGACATTAACTTGAAACTCAAACCCAACATTAGCATTAATCAAAAGCATATCCACCACAACTATAATCAACATTAAAATAGAATCAAGCACTTGTGATGTGAAAAAAGATTGGAAGTCAAAGGTTAGAATGGCTAGGTAAAATCAAAAGATCGGACTTGAGAGGGTAAAAGTCATTTTTCAGGCAGCAAAACATATCTTTTGGATTAGCAAAAATAGCAGCCTTCTCAATTTCAAAGGTCGCCTTGGCCTATGCAAGCTCATTTTTTTTTTTATCACTTTTAAGGAACTTGTTCGATCAGTCGTGTACCCTCTACAGAAACAATAGTTCACTCATCTTTAATTTCATAGAGACAGTAAGAGGAACACATTTTCTTTAACATCATTTGTAGAGGAACATGTTCTCTCAATCTGTTCCCTGGACGTGGTACTATCAGGTGCAGCACCACTATAATTTTTTTTTTTTTTTTTTTTATATCAATCTGAAATTTCAGTTTATATATTCCCAATAGAAGAACTAGGTTCCACAGATGTGTCTCCCATCGATTCCCCCTCACTAGATGCACCAAAGTTGAGCCTAACAAGTGAACTTTGTTCAAGTGTAGGGTCCCCAAAATATTCCCCTCACAATGTAAATCTTCCAAGACTTTACTCAATACAAAAGATTCCCCCTAAGAACCAGCACACTCTACTTTCTTAATCTATATTTATAAGGCACCAAAGTAGACCATCAATTGGGATAAGGCTTTTTAAGAAGATATTTGTTTTGGTAGTATTTAGGGCATGAATATCTTTTGGGACAAGTGGAAGAAATAGGTTCAAGTGCATTGACTTTATATTTAATCATGAATAATTGTAGTGCACATACCTTAGATATATGGATAATGCTGAATTTTACTTCAATTTTACTAAGCTCTCTCTCGTGCTAGATGCAACTACAACATTATAGTGCATGAGTAGCATGACCTTAATCATCCCCAAGTTCCAAATTTTTCCTTTTGAAAGTGTTTTCCTTGGCTGATCATATTTTTGATTGATTGATCATCTAAGAGCACATAAATGTTACATACTGCATAGGTTGGACCTGTTCCTTTCACATGCTTCTTCAGTCTTTTTTTTTTTTTTTTTTTTTTCAAACTCTTTTTTTTTTCAAATTTTTTTTCAGTCAATGTTATTCATCCATTTTTTTTTTCTCAAGTGAGAGGATTTTTTTCTAGTTACAATCATGCATCTGAAACAACATGTTCAATTGGTGAATGTTGTCTGCTTCCTCTCACTTTTCCTGCAAATTCAAAGGTTAGATTTAGGAACCCAGACTAACTTGGGTCCTTTGTATTGATAAAAAGGATGAATAAGATCTCTATAAGCCCACTTGGGCAGATTATTTTTCCTTTGAGTATACCTGTTCCTTTGAACAGTTTTATAAGTTCCTCTTGCATTATTTTCTGCACTAGCTTTGTGTTTAGGACAATATTGTTTAGAGTGACCTGAGATACCACAAATAATACAAAACATAGGATTCATTTAAGGGTTGTTCATACCCTATTCCAGTTTTAATGTTCCTATTATTGTTACCTAGATGGGTTACTATCATGGAGGATTTTGTCCACTTATTTGCTCTTTCCAGATCACTTTCATCCTAGTTAATTCAAGATTTATTCTCCTAGAATTTTCCCTTTCAGAAGATAGTTCACTGTTTAACCTCATTAGATTTGGTCACAACTGATTTGGTCACCACTAATTTTTTCTTTTTCATCCAGTAACATTTTGTTTCAAAATTTCAGATTTGAGAGCCAAAGTGCAGGAATCAAGTTGTGTACCTGTTCCTTTAGGAGTTGATTTTCTTTCTTGAGATCAGAATTAACTTTTTCAAGATCAATATACTCAAACTTTACACTAGTCATGGGCAAGCAATTGATTTTTGGTTTTAACTAGTTCTTGAATTGTATCCATGGAAGTGAGTAATAAGAAGGATGCTTTTTCTTAGAGAACTTCACTAGTTTATCTTTTAAATCAAAAAGATTTACCTCCATTCCTTCAGAGTCTGATTCAGGTTCAGTTTTGATTCTTCTATGGCCATCAAAGCGAGGTCCTCATCATCTTTGTCATACATGTCCGAACCTGTTCCCCAAGATGCATACATTGCTTGTTCCTTTTCTTTGTTTTTCTTTTTTGAGAAGTTCCTTCTTATCTTTTTCGGCTCTTCCCTTTTTCCATTCTACTTCCCACATAGGACAATCCTTAATCTGATGATTTATTTGACCACATTTGAAACAACCTCCATCTTGTGGTTTCTCGAAATTTTTCTTTCGTAGGTGGTATTTTCTTTCCAGAATTCAATCCCCTTTTTAAGAATTTCTTGAAGTTTCTTCTTATCAGTGCCAAATCATCATCATCTATATCTGATTCATCACTTTCAGTTGCTTTAAATCCAAGATTTTTCTCTTTGTTTCCTTGACCTCTTTTGTCAACATTCATCTCATAAGTTTTGAGATTTCCTACTAATTCATCCAAAGTCATATTGGTTAGATCCTTGGCTTCTCTGATTGCAGTAACTTTTATTTCCCATGATCTAGGCAGAGTCCTTAGTACTTTGTCTACCTGTTCCTCAGTGGTGTATACTTTGCCCAAGGATATTAACTCGTTTACAACAGTGGTAAATCTGGTGATCATATCTTGAAGTGATTCTCCGGATTTCATCTTGAAGGCCTCATATTCAGAACAAAGTCTGGCAATTCTGAATTTACGAACTTGAGTTGTACCTTCGTGAGCGTTTTTTAAGTGTCCCATATTTGTTTTGCAGAGGTACAACTAGAGATGCGGTTAAACTCATCAGGTCCTAATCCACATACAAGAATGCACTTAGCTTTTGCATTCTTTCCTAACATCTTGTAATCGGCTTCCCCGTATTTCTGTAGGTTTAGGTACCTTATTTCCCTTCACTATCAGTAATAGTAGGAATTAATGGTCCATTAGTAATTCTAACCCATAGTTCGTAATCTTCAGCTTGAATGAAGTCTTCCATTCTTGTCTTCCACCAAGAGTAGTATTCTCCATTAAATAATGGTGGTCTGTTGATGTGTTGCCCTTGACCATGCCCAAGAGGAGGTGCAGAATTCATTATGATCTTATCTTGAGTTGTTAGACTCTTCAAAGATAACCTGCTCTGATACCAATTGTTGGAATTCTGACCCCCAAATTCGCCTTAGGAACAGGTTTGTTCTATATGTTCCTTTGCAGAATTACAGCAGTTACGTTTTGTGAAGCAAATAAAATAATGACACAATATTTTATCGCGGAAAACCCCAACTCACAAGGGTAAAAACCACGACCTACACCTCTGTAGGATTTAACTCCACTTTATTAAACTTCAAGTCTCAACAAAAGATTACAAAGCTATGTAACCTAAGGAATTATAAACTCTAATCCTAGAGGAATTATAAACTCTAATTCCTAGCTAAGAAATTATAAACTCTAATTTCTAGCTACCCAAAGACACAAAACCCCCGGTTTTATATCTTCTAATGTTCTTCAAGTTCTACAACTTGTCGAACAAGTCTACTCACAAAACTCTGATTGTAAACAAGACTCTTGAATACAATCTTACAATTTTTCCTCACAAATTGCAACACTCCCAATAAATCTCAAAACTCTCTCAAACCTCTTGATTGTGTTTTGATCTTCTCTCTATGTAAGTGCGCAATTTTTTCTGATGCAAATAGCTCCCTATTTATAGATCAGAACTTCACCAACTCCTTGTATAATTCAACTTGTATTTGCCTTCTACAAATCCTTGTTGACTTCTACTTGGAATCCTTTTCTATTTCTTACAAAAATTTTTTCCTTAATAAATAAGAAAACACAATTTCCTTAAATAAATAAGAAAACACAATTTCCTTAAATAGATTTCCTTAAATAGGAATTAGTTTTCCTTCTTTCACTTGGCTTTGAACTCCTTTATAAAAGGAAACTTTTGTACTGGTTTCTTGCCGAAAAAATAATAATTTCACAGCTTTATAACTTCTAATTCACGTGGTTGATGTTCTCCTTATCCAAGTCGGATTCGTTCTGTAAGGAACACGTCTGCACAACCTGTTTCTTTCATCTGTTCCTGCATTTGT
>CM040618.1:66515640-66647013 GCA_022817965.1 Solanum lycopersicoides | reverse complement strand
TTAACTAGTTCTTGAATTGTATCCATGGAAGTGAGTAATAAGAAGGATAACTTTTTCTTAGAGAACTTCACTAGTTTATCTTTTAAATCAAAAAGATTTACCTCCATTCCTTCAGAGTCTGATTCAGGTTCAGTTTTTGATTCTTCTATGGCCATCAAAGCGAGGTCCTCATCATCTTTGTCATACATGTCCGAACTTGTTCCCCAAGATGCATACATTGCTTGTTCCTTTTCTTTGTTTTTCTTTTTGTTGAGAAAATCCTTCTTATCTTTTTCGGCTCTTCCCTTTTTCCATTCTACTTCCCACATAGGACAATTCTTAATCTGATGATTTATTTGACCACATTTGAAACAACCTCCATCTTGTGATTTCTCGATAATCTTTTCTTTCGTAGGTGGTATTTTCTTTCCAGAATTCAATCCCCTTTTTAAGAATTTCTTGAAGTTTCTTCTTATCAGTGCCAAATCATCATCATCTATATCTGATTCATCACTTTCAGTTGCTTTAAATCCAAGATTTTTCTCTTTGTTTCCTTGACCTCTTTTGTCAACATTCATCTCATAAGTTTTGAGATTTCCTACTAATTCATCCAAAGTCATATTGGTTAGATCCTTGGCTTCTCTGATTGCAGTAACTTTTATTTCCCATGATCTAGGCAGAGTCCTTAGTACTTTGTCTACCTGTTCCTCAGTGGTGTATACTTTGCCCAAGGATATTAACTCGTTTACAACAGTGGTAAATCTGGTGATCATATCTTGAAGTGATTCTCCGGATTTCATCTTGAAGGCCTCATATTCAGAACAAAGTCTGGCAATTCTGAATTTACAAACTTGAGTTGTACCTTCGTGAGCGTTTTTTAAGGTGTCCCATATTTGTTTTGCAGAGGTACAACTAGAGATGCGGTTAAACTCATCAGGTCCTAATCCACATACAAGAATGCACTTAGCTTTTGAATTCTTTCCTAACATCTTGTAATCGGCTTCCCCGTATTTATCTGTAGGTTTAGGTACCTTATTCCCTTCACTATCAGTAATAGTAGGAATTAATGGTCCATTAGTAATTCTAACCCATAGTTCGTAATCTTCAGCTTGAATGAAGTCTTCCATTCTTGTCTTCCACCAAGAGTAGTATTCTCCATTAAATAATGGTGGTCTGTTGATGTGTTGCCCTTGACCATGCCCAAGAGGAGGTGCAGAATTCATTATGATCTTATCTTGAGTTGTTAGACTCTTCAAAGATAACCTGCTCTGATACCAATTGTTGAAATTCTGACCCCCAAATTCGCCTTAGGAACAGGTTTGTTCTATATGTTCCTTTGCAGAATTACAGCAGTTACGTTTTGTGAAGCAAATAAAATAATGACACAATATTTTACCGCGGAAAACCCCAACTCACAAGGGTAAAAACCACGACCTACACCTCTGTAGGATTTAACTCCACTTTATTAAACTTCAAGTCTCAACAAAAGATTACAAAGCTATGTAACCTAAGGAATTATAAACTCTAATTCCTAGAGGAATTATAAACTCTAATTCCTAGCTAAGAAATTATAAACTCTAATTTCTAGCTACCCAAAGACACAAAACCCCCCGGTTTTATATCTTCTAATGTTCTTCAAGTTCTACAACTTGTCGAACAAGTTCTACTCACAAAACTCTGATTGTAAACAAGACTCTTGAATACAATCTTACAATTTTTCCTCACAAATTGCAACACTCCCAATAAATCTCAAAACTCTCTCAAACCTCTTGATTGTGTTTTGATCTTCTCTCTATGTAAGTGCGCAATTTTTTCTGATGCAAATAGCTCCCTATTTATAGATCAGAACTTCACCAACTCCTTGTATAATTCAACTTGTATTTGCCTTCTACAAATCCTTGTTGACTTCTACTTGGAATCCTTTTCTACAAAATTTCCTTTAATAAATAAGAAAGCACAATTTCCTTAAATAAATAAGAAAACACAATTTCCTTAAATAGATTTCCTTAAATAGGAATTAGTTTTCCTTCTTTCACTTGGCTTTGAACTCCTTTATAAAAGGAAACCTTTTGTACTGGTTTCTTGCCGAAAAAATAATAATTTCACAGCTTTATAACTTCTAATTCACGTGGTTGATGTTCTCCTTATCCAAGTCGGATTCGTTCTGTAAGGAACACGTCTGCACAACCTGTTTCTTTCATCTGTTCCTGCATTTGTCAAGTATCAAAATCTTTCTCATTCTAACAGTATCTCTCTAGACTCATGTTCTGTATAGTTATGTTTTTCATTATCATTTCACTTTTATGGCCTCTAGTTGTTGTTACTTCTTGCTATTCATATTTACTTTAATTTCCAAGCCCAGTCGACCTATGTTGTCTACTGGGTACCCATCATTTTTTGTACTCATAATTCACTTTACTTTTGTTTTCTTGCTGCAAATCCTAGCACTAGACATCATTGTTTATTCGGTATGGATGCGGAGATCATTCGAGGTTGAGGGTGAGCTGACGATGTCCTAGTTCAATGACCCGACTCCTTTTGTATATAGATTTTGGCTAGTCTTTTATTTTCTAGAAAAGTTACTTTTTGTCATCTTTGGGACTAGTACTCATATAGTAGCTTTGTACTGGTGTCCAACGGGTCGTGAGTTTATCTTGTACATATAGCTTTTGTATATATACATATAGATTTAGTATGTATTATACGCTCTTATCCACCATGTATCTTAAACAATTTCTTTTAAATTTCTTACTGGTTATTGTTTCTACCCAATCTGCATGTTACTTATAGTTCTAGGATATGGATCAACTTACCTATTGATGTGTTATGGAAGGTGTCACCATGACTCCGAGTTTATGGGTCGTGACAATGTATGGGTTCTTACTTTTGTTTATTCCGAGATACTCAATCTATATTGTTTGTTGTATATTTATCACTGATAACTTTTCTCTCATGGAATATTTGAATACTATAGAATACTATATCACATTTCTTGAATCTTGGACTATCTTCCTTCTTGAGCATTGATGGAATATTATTATTTTTAGAGGAAATAAATATTTCCTTACATATAATCTTCAATTGGTAATTACCTTCCGTTGAGATTTTTAATATCTACCCACACTGCTTGAATAAATTTGGAATAACCATCAATAGGTATTTACTCTTTAAAATAAGTCTTTTGATTGTTGGATATGTCTTTTGATACTTTCCTTGTTTTTTCAAGATATTCTTGTAGAGAAATAATTAAATCCTTGATTCTAGAAAATAATTCAGTAGCTTGCAATTTTTTTTTTTTGTTTGAAAGAGAACTTTGTTTGTCAATCTTTATTTGTTTCTGTGCATCTCCTCAGTATATGACCTATTTGTCCACAACCCGTACACATGATTCCTTCCCCTTAATAGATTACTTTTTGTTTGTGACCCCTGATTAGCACCTTAGTTTTGACCGGTACTTCAATCAGGAATTGGATGCAAATTCTTGCATATAGTCTCTGAGTGTAGCCGATGTGCATATGTCGATCCTCAGTAGTGCCCCTAAGTTTTGTCAAACTTCTCGAATATGTTTTTGTCATAGAATTTTGTTGGCAATTGTGGTAGTCTAGCCCATATAGCTGTGTGAGTTAGTGCGGATTGTTGAGGGACGAAATTTGGCTCACATCTTTTGAGTGATATGAAGTTCCCAGCAACGAACCAAAGGCCTTCATGTAGGATTTAGTGCATATTTTGCACTTGACTAATCTTTACAATGTGATAGTCCCATCCTAGATCGATCAGGGTCGAAGGCTCAGTGAATTTCCATGTATCTATTAATTTGTTCTTTAGGCAGACATGTGTTAGCCTTTCCCAAAACACTTTAATGATGATGGACAAACACCATGGTTGGTATAGTTTATTCTTTTCCTCATCAGTTAGGATAATTTAATTATTTTGAGAGTGGGTTGCCTCTTCTACGACTGTTTGTTTTGTTGGTCATTTCGTAGGTCTGATTTAGAGCATTTTACTTGTCAATCAACACTTCTTTGAAGGTGTGTGGTCCTTGTTTATCATCTATCATGGGACTAGCATTATCTGGTGAGTCCGGCGGGTTAGGGGGTCTTAGGGATGGTAGTTCTTAGGGTAATTTGGGGCAGAATTGGCCATACTCTACAGAGAGAATTCTGAAATTATGTTTTGCTTTTTGCGTTTTCTTTTCCTTAGTACTTTTAATAAGTTAAACATATTATGCAAGGGCGCACCTAGGTATATCTATGGGGGTGCCACAACACCTAGTGACGTTGGTCAAAATTCTATTTATGTAGGTATATATATATAATATATATGATAAATAAAGGTGACGTTGGTCAAAATTCTATTTATGTAGGTATATATATATAATATATATGATAAATAATAAACTTGTCACCCATATAACAAATGGATCTCATGGTGCCACATGTCTCAGGTAGAGATTATTAGCTCAGCTATGCGGATTCGATCCTAGATGATTACATTTTAACTTTTTTACTTTTTTATGTTGCACTTTTTCTAGTGCAAAAATTGGAAACCCCCCCCCCCCCGCAAGGATTCGAACCTTCAACATTGCTGATATTAAAAAAAATATCATTGGGCTATCGACACAACATGTTGCTTTGTGCTTTAATAAATTATATAACCAGCATACATTAACATGTTGTAAAACTTCCTAATTTGTGTTTCGTCGACTTCTTTTTCCAGTCTCAATTTTAAACATAAAAATATTACTCTACCATTTCAGTTTATGTGATAAACTTTTTGTTTAGATTATTTCTAATTTTCTTTTTTTAGAAACAATTTTAATTTGTAATTCTCTTTTTGTTCTTAATGAAATAATTTATAATCATAACAATGACAAAGATTTGTTTTAGGTATTCTCCTCCAAAATTTTATTTTCTTTTTGTCAAAAATTTTTAACTCAATCCCGAGTTTCTCTTACGCTTTGTTCTATTATCAAAATCGTTTCAATGCATATGAAAAAAGAAATAGTTTAAAATCGCTGATGTGGCATGCCTCTAACGGATGGATTATTTTTGTGTGTGGTTTTTTTTTTTAGTTTTTTTTTTCATTTTAAAACAAAAAAAAATTATATGATGTAACGACCCGAGAGTACCCCCTAGAAGTTAGGGCATTCTCGAATTAAAACACGGAACTCGACCTCTCAGAGGTCTTGTACAAGCCCTTTCGTACCATTCATTGCATATATGAAAAGTAGTGCGGAATTAAAACTTTTCACACGAAATAATAATACTTCAAAATATCTCCTTTATAAAAAAAACATAATGAAGGGTTAAGTCTCAAAGTCGCCATCTTAGACATACGAATATATTGGGACACGGCTCATACTTCATCATATAGAAAATAGCCAAGTCTATTACAATACTTTCAATAACAAAATGTAAATATAGATATGTCCTCGAATCTAGTGAGGACTTACCAAACTCTTTACTTGAATGAACACTAATCCAAGCTTCCACTTCGACACTCCTCTCAAATGCCACCTAAACCTTTAGAGATAGACAAAATGTATAGAATTAGTACAAACACTTGTACTAAGTATGGCATGTGCATAAAATTATGAGAAACAGACATTTGTATAAAACATGATCTTTTTTATTAAAACATTATATTCTAAGCATAAGAACAACATTTAACACCTTAGAAACATATATGATATCACATAAGCATTTTATCAAATATTGAAGAATGTTACAGTGAACTATGTCACTTTACAGTGAACTTCACAGTGACCTCTTTTAGCTTGCAACCCTCTCACCAAAGGTTATTCTAAGACTCACTTACGTAAGACGGAGAGAGATCGCCCATATATACACCCTCTCTAAGCACACCTAAATGATCCTTAAGATTACCTAAGATAAGATCATTCTCACTTTATTTGTTAAACTCCCTACCTAGAATTACTCGATGACTCACCTAAGTAAGACATGAAGAGACCACCCATACACCCTCTTCAAGCCTACCTAAGCAATCCTCAAAGCTACTCTAGATAAGTACTTTTTCATTAAAATTCCTTTACTAAAGTCATTATGTTCATTAAGTCATTTAGAAACATTCATCACTTATGGACATTCACATAATGGTCTTTAAGAAGACCTAGGGCACTCACACACTTACATCTTCAAAGCCTAATCGTGCAATGTCTAGATAGCGTCTCATTCCACTACCTAAACTTCATAGTACTTATCCAACACTAGCATGTATCCCACATGATGAGAATAGGCAATAACCGACATAGACCATACTAGCTAGGCATGGAATACGGAGTCTATCCTACTGCGATGGAGGGTGTTCTACTTGCCAAGGGTAGAACTAGGACACATTTCATGTAGGCACATGGTTAAGGAATATCAAGGTCTTTTATGCACTCTAGTCTCTTCTCAAGTAGAGATAATTGTACTCTAGTCTCCTTCTTAAGTAGAGCTACAACCCATAACATATTCACTCGGTGCTATCCTTTGTTCTCATAGAGTAAGTTCAATAAAAAGGGGCATATGAAAAGGTACCATCTATTAGTCATTACCTAGTCATAATGCACCTACCAAAGATGGGTCCACTAGGGCTTCCACTCAATGGTCTATAAGGATAGTTCATTCTTAACCTTCTTTCTATATAGAAGGTTCCATATATTGGCATGCTTAGAAGGGCGACATCTTAGGTCTACCGATCCTAGACGTTCAATTCAACATTCATCCATACACATACAAGACAAAGGTGCCTAAGCCTACTAAGTCAATATGTTCATATTCATAATGTACATGTATCAAGTAAGGGACACAAGTCTACCAAGACAAGACACACACATCTTCACATATAGCATATCATTCTATAAGCACATAGGCATAACCAACATCATCTATAGGTCATCCTATATACTACCATAGACTCATCAATATAGAAATCATAAGACTCTATAATCAAGTAGGATGAATCATGCATCAACTCTAAGACTACACACACTAAAGGACATAGTCATAGTCTAACATGATCACCTAACATCAATAAAAGAACACATACTTTCACATTACTCGCAAGTAGATAGATATGATCATACTTCACATAATTCAACTACACATATCATCATAATATATCAAGTAATTGACGACAAGGCCATGATCCTTATAATACATAAAGTAACACCGACGAGGCCACATAATTTACAAGTAATGCACATAACACCGCCACCATAAGTGGCCATACAATTCACAACATAATTCAAGACCTACATTACATAAAATAAAGAGAATTAGGGCAGCGTACCCCCAATCCACTTTCACCACCTCAATCCATAGCTAACTCGTCCAATACAATACCAATAGGCCCTTACCCATGGCCATGATCATCAATTCACTACAAAAATCACAATATTCAATTAATCTAAGTCAATTCAATATATATTTATCAATCTAAGACAACCTATACATCAATTCAATACAATTCTTACATCATTCGATAGCCTATAGAAAACCACACTAGAATTCATAAGCATTGGGACAAAATCAATTCACCCATAAAGTAGTCAAAATAAGGATTGCATGGTTTGCATGGGTTCATAGGAATTATAGCTTAAAACATTGCATTAACATCAATTCAATCCTAAAACATTGATTCAAAACCTTTAAGGCAAGAACCCATGGATAGATTATGAAATTGGACAATTCATGTTTTTGATCATCTTTGAAAATCATTGGAATTGACTCCTTGAAGAAAGAGAATTCAAGGATGAATAACCATACCATAATTGTTATGAAGAGACCACAAGATTGATGGACAAAAACTTAAAAAATCTATCTTCTTCCTTGGAGCTCCCATGCTTCAACAATGGAGGTTATGGAGAGAAGAATGGAGAGGTTTTTTTTTTTTAGTTGAGGATTTAGCTTTGATTGTTGAGTTTAGGGGTATAAAAAGGTCCAATAACCGTCAATAAGTCACCCTCAAATTACCCAAAATACCCTTGAACATATTGGACAACTTAATCAACTATAAGTTGACTTAAAAACGACGCAACAAAATCTGGAACATTACTGCGCGTCGCGGAGGCATTTTCAAATCTTATTTTTGGTAAATTTCAGGACAGAATGATTCGTGGCAGCCCCGCGTCGCAGGGTAAGAAATTTTCCCTTTAAGTATCAGCTTCGCGACGCGTAGCCACTACCAAAATCTGACTGGCGCGGCAGCTTGACAGTCCCATGTTTGGGTCCTCTTTGGGGACCCTTTTGTTGGTCTCCGGGGCACCGTTCTCGGACGTTATAACCCTTTGTATTTCAGGCTATGTGTAGGAACTCTTGGTACTGAATTTCACATTCAAAGCATTCCCCAAAACATCACTACAAAACACTACGACACAGTAGTTCAACTTCGACTAGTTTTCGAACGTCTTGGACGTTTGAGCTCCAACCACTTCCAAACTTTATATACTTCCTAAGAATACTATTATTAACCATTTCATTACTTTAAAACATCATGACACAAGTTTTAGGCTCTAGTTCAACCTAGATCATTTTGAGGGTGTAACAATACTCCCCCACTTGGACAACATTCGTCCTCGAATGACACTTTCTATTCTTTTTAGACACTATAAAGAGATAAGAAACTCAACACTAGCAGAACATAACCATACCACACAATACACAATACACTCATATAGGAGATACATCAATTTCACATACTTTAAGAGACTCAAAACACAATAAGAAGATAGAAACTACTTCTACAACTCATTATGCAATAAGACTCACATTTCCATTTCATATAGGAGGAACTTCCTTCTCCACATATTATCATGATCATATACATCAGTTCTATACATATTATAACCATTTTTCATGAAAGAACAAGTGAGTCAGAATTTCAAAATCTTTATACTGGGCACCAATTTCTTTACAGTGAATCATGCTCAAATTTCAGAAAAATGCATCTCTTAAGAAATTTATGATGGAAGCATGACAATATGAGAGATAAAACCATATAAACACAATTTAAAACTTAATCATAACTTCATGAAATGCACAATGCAAGGAATCAATGAAATTCAATTTTAACTAGACTCCTAAACACAATGCAACATGCAACATGCAACATGTTACTATGACATTCTATCTCTCAAGCTTGAATTGAATAGAAGAGATAAGACAACAAATCACCATTTTACTACTCACCACACTCCACCACTTAGAAGGAAATCATATAAATAAAGAGAGAAAACTATAACTTACCAGCATCATCATCGTCATCCGGTTTTGTTCCTTTGGCTCGGAGAGCATAGAAGTGATTCCTCTTTGGAGCACCACCCTCCGGAACATTGGGAGGAACTTGATTGGGATCTCTTCCTCTAGCCTCAATAGTAGGACAATATCTCACCTTGTGATCATCCTTTCCACAACCAAAGCACCCACTAGTACCGGCTAGACACTTCTCAAAGTGCTTCTTTCCACAAGTAGCACATGTAGGCTTAATCATTTGGGAACCACCACCTCTCTCATAATTAGCCGTAGAAACACTAGAACCATCTTGATTTGGATCCCTCTTCTTAAACTTAGATTGAACTTGCTCATCGATTCTTCCCCTCTCATCGGTTCTTCCCCTCTTAGCATCTGTACTTCTCCTCCCAAGTTTAGACTCTTCAATGGATTGAGCATACACCATAAGCCTAGATAGAGTCATGTCACCATGGAGCATGGCTGTACGACACTCCTCCTTTATAATATCGGAAACACCGGTCAAAAACCTACTCATCTCATCCCTCGGGTTAGACAACAAGGACGGAGAATACTTAGACAATAGGATAAACTTTAAGGAATACTCCTCAACACTCATGCTACCTTGCCTAAGGTTTATAAATTCATCAATCTTAACCTCCCTCTTCTCATGGGGAAAGTACCTTTCTAGGAATGCTTCCTTAAACTGTTCCCACTCTAGGGAACCGATTCAACCGATCTACTATCCTTCCATTGCGTAAACCATACTTGAGAAATATATTTCAATTGGTACGAAGCTAACCCCGCTTTCTCCCTAGAAGTCACTCCTATAGCATGCACTATCTTATACACCTCATCCAAGAAAGCTTGGGGATCTTCTCCCACCTTAGATTCAAAGAAGATAGGAGGATTCATTCTCACAAAGTCCCTCAATCTAGAGTTCATAGTACTCTCCATAGAGTTCACCCCAGGCCCAATGTCTCTATTCACTTGAGTTGTGATAGCTCGGGCTAGGTTAAGGAGAGCCTCTCTAATCTCCCCATTATCTATAAATGAGGGAACCACCGGAACCTCATTACCTCCACCCACAATAGGGACTTGATCACCTTGAAGAGGAACTTGAGCGCCTTGATGAACTTGTTCCACTTTCTCAACTCGGGGAGGAGCACCCCCAATCACCACCTCCTCATCAACGTGTCCTTCTCGTATTCATCTTCTATAAACATAAGAGAAAACATTAATAAAGGACACTTATAACTTTTAACTCTACGGCACGACACAAGAGTAGAGAAGAAGGGAAACTCTATCATCCTATAACCTCTCGCTCATAAATGTGTCGCGACTCACACCAATGAACAAGACTCTACTAGACGTGGCTTTTTGAGACTTTTTTATTCCTAAGACCATTTTCATAACCTATGCTCTGATACCAAGTTTGTAACGATCCGAGAGTACCCCCTAAAATTTAGGGCATTCTCGAATTGAAACACGGTGTACTCGGCCTCTCGGAGGTCTTGTACAAGCCCTTTCGTACCATTCATTGCATACATGTATGAAAAGTAGTGCGAAATTAAAACTTTTTACACGAAATAATAATACTTCAAAATATCTCTTTTATAGAAAAATATAATGAAAGGCTAAGTCTCAAAATCGCCATCTTAGACAAACGAATATATTGGGACACAGCCCATACTTCATCATATAAAAAATAGCTAAGTCTATTACAATACTTTCAATAAAAAAATCTAAACATAAAGATGTCCTCGAATCTAGTGAGGACATACCAAACTCTTTACTTGAATGAACACTAATCCAAGCTTCCACTTCGAGACTTCTTTCAAATGCCACCTACACCTTTAGAGATAGACAAAATGTGTGGAATTAGTGCAAACACTTGTACTAAGTATGGCATAATGCATAAAATCATGAGAAACAGACATTTGTATAAAACATGCTCTTTTTTATTAAAACATCATAGTATAAGAATAAGAACAACATTTAACACCTTAGAAACATATAAGATATCACATAAGCATTTTATCAAATATTGAAGAATGTTACAGTGAACTATGTCACTTTACAGTGAACTAGGTTCAACTTCACAATGACCTCTTTTAGCTTGCAACCCTCTCACCAAAGGTTATCCAAAGACTCACTTAAGTGAGACGAAGAGAGACCGCACATACACCCTCTCTAAGCACACCTAAATGATCCTTAAGACTACCTGAGATAAGATCATTCTCACTTTATTTGTTAAACTCCCTACCTAGAATTACTCTAAGACTCACCTAAGTAAGACATGAAGAGACCACCCATACACCCTCTTCAAGCCTACCTAAGCAATCCTCAAAGCTACTCTAGATAAGTACTTTTTCATTAACATTGGTTTACTAAAGTCATTATGTTCATTAGGTCATTTAGAAAAATTCATCACTTATGGACATTCACATAATGGTCTTTAAGAAGACCTAGGGCATTCACACACTTACATCTTCAAAGCCTAATTGTGCAATGTCTAGATAGCGTCCCATTCCTCTACCTAAACTTCATAGTACTTATCCAACACTAGCATGTATCACACATGATGAGAATAGGCAATAACAGACATAGACCATACTAGCTAGGCATGGAATACGGAGTCTACCCTACTCCAATAGAGGGTGTTCTACTTGCCAAGGGTAGAACTAGGACACATCCCATGTAGGCACATGGTCAAGAAATATCAAGGTATTTTATGCACTCTAGTCTCTTCTCAAGTAGAAATACATTGTATTCTAGTCTCCTTCTTAAGTAGAGCTACAACCCATAACATATTCACTCGGTGCTAGCCTTTGTTCTCATAGAGTAAGTTCAATAAAAAGGGCATATGAAAAGTTATCATATATTAGTCATTACATAGTCATAATGCACCTACAAAAGATGGGTCCACTAGGGCTGCCACTCAATGGTCTATAAGGATAGCTCATTCTTAACCTTCTTTCTATATAGAAGGTTCCACATATTATTCTTGCTTAGAAGGGCACCATCTTAGGTCAACCGATCCTAGACGTTCATTCAACATTCATCCATACACATACAAGACAAAGGTGCCTAAGCCTACTAAGTCAAGATGTTCATATTCATAATGTACATGTATCAATTAAGGGACACAGGTCTACCAAGACAAGACACACATCTTCACATATAGCATATCATTCTATAAGCACATAGGCATAACCAACATCATCTATAGGTCATCCTATATACTACCATAGACTCATCAATATAGCCATCATAAGACTCTATAATCAAGTAGGATGAATCATGCATCAACTCTAAGACTACACACACTAAAGGACATAGTCATAGTCTAACATGATCACCTAACATCAATAAAAGAACACATACTTTCACATTACTCGCAAGTGGATAGATATGATCATACTTCACATAATTCAACTACACATATCATCATAATAAATCAAGTAATTGCCGACAAGTCCATGATCCTTATAATAATAAAGTAACGCCGATGAGGCCATGTAATTTACAAGTAATGCACATAACATCGCCATCATAAGTGGACCATACCAATCACAGCATAATTCAAGACCTACATTACATAAAATTAATAGAATTAGGGCAGCGTACCCCCAATCCACTCTCACCACCTCAATCCATAGCTAACTCGTCCAATACAATACCAATAAGACCTTACTCATGGCCATGATCATCATTTCATACAAAAATCAGAATATTCAATGAATCTAAGTCAATTCAATATATATTTATCAATCTAAGACAGCCTATACATCAATTCAATACAATTCTTACATCATTTGATAGTCCATAGAAAACTACACTAGAATTCATAAGCATTAGGACAAGATCAATTCACCCATAAAGTAGTCAAAATAAGGATTGCATGGCTTGCATGGGTTCATAGGAATTATAGCTTTAAAACATTGCATTAACATCAATTCAATCCGAAAATATTGATTCAAAACCTTTAATGCAAGAACTCATGGATAGATTATGAAATTGGACAATTCATGTTTTTGATCACCTTTGAAAATCATTGGAATTGACTCCTTAAAGAAAGAGATTTCAAGGATGAATAACCATACCTTAATTATGATGAAAAGCCCACAAGATTGATGGAGAAAAACTTGAGAAATCTCTCTACTTCCTTGGAGCTCCCAAGCTTCAACAATGGAGGTTTTGGAGAGAAGAATGGAGAGGTTTTTTTTGAGTTGAGGGTTTAGCTTTGATTGGTGAATTTAGGGGTATAAAAAGGTCCAATAACCGTCAATAAGTCACCCATAAATTACCCAAAATACCTCTGAACATATTGGACAACTTAATCAACTCAAATTTGACTTAAAAACGACGCAACGAAATCTGAAAGTTTACTGCGCGTCGCGGAGGCTGTTTCAAATCTTATTTTTGGAAATTTTTGGGACAGAATGGTTCGTGACATCCCTGCGTTGCAAGGCAAGAAATTTTCCCTTTCAGTGTCAGCTGCGCGACGCGCAGCCACTACCAAAATCTGGCTGGCGCGGCAGCTTGACAGTCCTATGTTTGTGTCCTCTTTGGGAACCCTTTTGTTGGTCCCCGGGGCATCGTTCTCGGACTTTATGATCCCTTTTAATCAGGCTACGCGTAGGAACCCTCCGTACTGAATTTCACATTCATACCATCCTCCAAAACATCACTACAAAATACTACGACACACTAGTTCAACTTCGACTAGTTTCCGAACGTCTTGGACGTTCTTGGACGTTTGACCTCCAAACACTTTCAAACTTTATATACTGCCAACACTATTATAACCATTTTATTACTTTAAAACATCATGACACAAGTGTTAGGCTCTAGTTCAACCTAGCTCATTTTGAGGGTGTAACATTTAATGTTTTTGCAGAATATTAAAGCATAGTATTTAATCATTCCCTCATTAAATCATACAAATAAAAGTTTCAGTTATCAATTTTTTACATTAAAAACATTTTATTTAATTGTAAAATTTAAGAAGATTTATTCTTTACACTTAATTACAGAATTTGAAAAATTTTTAAACATTAACTTTTGAATACTATATAAACACATATAATTAAATTGATTACATGCCGAATATGATATTGTTTGTAGAAGATGAAGGTTGGACGGATATGATGATGTCGAGGTAGTTATGAATTTCTACGCGGTTGATCGAAGTTGACGACTAGAAATAGGGCTTTGAAAACCTCTGCAGCTCTTGCCATTCGTCTGCATTTGTGTATTTCCTTTTTTTTCTCTAATCTATGAAATTGGAAAAAAAAATTTAAAATACTTTATTTATTATTTCTCATCATTATTATAATTTATTATTTTTCATCTTTCTTTATTATTATTACAACAATTTATTACTTTTACTTTTAAAAAAAAATCTACCTACTATTTTTATAATTTTCTAAAAAGAAAAATGTATTTAACTCTAATCTTTATTAACATAATTTAATATTATACCTTCTATTTCTGCTTTTTTTAAATATATATATATTTTTTTTATGTATCCTTTTTATTACCATAAATATGTTCACTCCATTAATTTTCTCTCAATCAAATCTCATTTAATTTGTTGTAAAATGTTGAAGAAAGTTAAAATATCTTATTTTTCATCGTTAATAAAATACTATTAGTTAATTTTCCTAAAAATTTTCTTTTCCTTCTCCTAAATTTCTTTCATTTCTTAAATTCTGATAAATTTCTATCATAACCATTTTCAAAGATTTTCATATTTTTGTAGTTTGTCATTTTTGTAAAAATGTATTTATAACTTATTCTTTTTAATTTTTACACTTCATCTTTTTTTGAATGGCATGAGCTTAGATTTATATATATATATATATATATATATATATATATATATATAATATATATATATATATATATATAAACTACAAAATAAAAGGTATTGAGGAAGAAAAATATTTAGGTTTAGGCAAAATGGTAGCTTTGAATTCTTTATTTTTGGAAAAGTATAACTGATCATTAATTAATAATTAATCTTTTCTTTTTTCCTTTTTTGGGGTTTTTTTTCTTCATTTATGTATTATATTAAAAACCTTAAAAACTCAATGTTAAGAAACTAAAAAGTCATTTCTTTAACAGAAGCTTTAATGATATTTATTTTCATCAAAATAACAACTTTTTAGTTTTTTAATTTCTAAAGTAATTAATAATCATATTGATATTTCTTATCATAGTCGTATAAATAAAGATATTATCGGATTTTATAGAAATCGTCACATTAATTCGTTTATTGTTATTTTTTTTTAGAGATGTCAGATTTTGTAGAAATCTTCACATTGATTCCTTTTTTATTGTTGTTATATTCTTTATGTTTACTATTTGCATATTTTAGTTTGACTCAAAAAAATAAGATGCAAACTATTAAATTATAATCAACTTATGGGAGAGGATGCCAATAAAAACTCCTAAGATTAATTACGCATTGAATTTATATATTATTTTTTGTTTTAAAAAATTTAAGGCCTAACTATTATATTGCAAACACATTTTCATATATATGATACTCAATAAACTTATTCATGACTTATCATTTTTTTTATTCGCATGAAGCGCGAACGTGTTCACTAGTTATAAAATAAAATGCATTTTGCATTAAAGGACGACAAAAAAATTAGAGTCCGGAGCCTAAAGGGTGAAAAATATTAACAAAATTTTCAAAACGGTATATGAAAATTTTTTGTAATCAAAACGGTAAAATCGCTTAGGAAGTAGCGATTTTGTCCGCAGGAGTTAAGCAAAATCGTTGTTGTAGCAGCGATTTGTACAATTTGCTTTTAAAAAAAAAAATTAAAACAAATCGCTACCAAGGCAGCGATTTTGTAAATCAATTTTCTTTTAATTATTTTTTTAATAAATCGCTGCTATGGCAGCAATTTTACGTATATTTTTTTTATTTTTCTTTTAAATTTTGTAGCGATTTACCAATTTACTTTAAAAAAAATTAATTTTTGATGTAAATCGCTGCTGCGGCACCGATTTACCTATTTACATAAAAAAATTTGAAGTAAATCGCTGCCAACGAGTTTTTTTTAAAATTTTTAAATGAATCGCTGCCAGTGTAGCGATTTACGTAAAAAAAATTAATTTTTAGGTAAATCGCTGCCAGTGCAGCGATTTACGAATTTTTTTGAAAAAAATTTAAGTAAGCCGCTGCCAGTGCAGCGATTTACGTAATTATTATTTTTTTAATTTTTAATTAAATTGCTGCCAATGCAGCAATTTACAAAATTTTTATTTTTTTTAAAATTTTAAGTAAATCGCTGACAATGCAGCGATTTACAATTTTTTTTTTAATTCTGAAGTAAATTGCTGCTAGTCGATTTACGAAATTTTTTTTTAATCTTTGAAGTTAATCACATGTCAACTTTACAAAAAAAATTCACATGTCAAACTCTTACAAAAAAAAATCACATATCAAACTTTTACCAAAAAAATTCACATGCATGTATAAAAAATAGAGTCAAAGTCACATGTAACATTATTACTTTCTTATAAATTGATTAAAGTGTTCATTCAAATTGTATTGTAGTTTTTCAATTTTCCAAAGTTTTTAAGCCTTTTCTCTATAAGGTGAGTTTGAATTTATTTTATTTTTAATTTGTTTAATTAATTTTATACTTTTATATGATATTGTGGATATATTTATCTTTAGATACTTATATTAATGTTAACATTTATTTTTATTTTTTGTATATAGATATGCATCCGTCAAATGTGTACGTACATCCTGGTCCAGTAGAGCATGATGTATTAAAAATCCAAGTTCATCATCATTCCGAAGGAACTTGGAATGGTAGCTTAAAAAAAGAGAAGTCTTGCTTATATACGTGTCGCGGTGATATTGAATTTTGACAACATATAAAATATCGTCCATTACATTCTCGCATTCGTCAGTATTTTGAAAATTGTAGATTTAAAGGAATTCTTGATGTAGGATGTGTGCCGTATGAATCCGGATTAATTTCTGCTTTAATTGAAAGGTTGCGTCCAGAAACACATATTTTTCACATGCGAACTGGCGAGGCTACCATAACTTTACAAGATGTTGAAATTTTATTCGGAATGATAATAGATGGTAGTCCTATAATTTTAAATGGAGCTGATGCTTTAGGGATTATAGGTAGACGAGAAATGATGTTTGAATTAACGGGATGGTTACCCGATAATGGTTATTTTTTTGGTGTTAGTAGATTGTTAACATATAAATTGATTGAGTATATTGAAGGTTTGGATGATATTACTGATCACTCAACTGAGCGTGAAGTGCAACAAAGATTTAGATTATATTTATTATGGTTATGTGGTGGATCAATATTTCCGGATAAATCTAATAATAAGATTAATTTAGACATTTTGATTGACATGAGAAATTTAGATGTAATGTCAACACAAGCATGGGGAGCATACGCATTATCGTATTTGTATAATTGCTTATGCCGTGCATCTATGAAAAAATCAAATGAAGTTTGTGAATTTCTCTCTTTAGTGCAGGTATACATAATTTTTAATTAAATATTTTTTATACTAGTAATATGCACTTTTAAATTTAAGTGTATTCTAAGTAATGGTGAATTTTATTTATTGTAGATTTGGGCATGGGAATGAATTATTCCCCTGCAACCATTACCAAAGCATCTAAGGACCAATCAACTTGAGGCTTCAACTCCGCTTGCACGTAAATGGACGCGACGTAGAAATCATCAAAATGAGGCACGAACTATAATCGGTGTGATTAGGGATGTACGAGATAATCTAACTGATGAACAGGTATTTAATATTATTAGTATTTTAAACTATTCATATTTTTATTCCATTTTAAATAAAAATATGTTTGGTAGGTCTTTAAATGAGGCACTTATGTTTCACTACCCAAGAAAATTATGTGAATAAAATGACATATACATAGATTCTTGGTAGGTCCTTAAAGTAAGATATTATATGACATAATGGTACAAAAAAAATATTTTGTAAGATTGTTCATTTTCACGTACATATTTTTTTTAATTTTTCTGTCAATGTTGTTTTTATAATTATCTTACTTAATTGTTTTTTTATATTTTATTTGGCAACCTTATTCGGAAGATGTTATTAATGGATTGCCTGAGTGGTGTCGGTCAGGACAATATGTCTGGATGACACAGGTGCCACTTATTTATGAAATTTATCGTGAGTGGCACATGGTTGATCGTGTTGTGAGACAGTTTGGTTATTTACAACATATTCCTGGACCGTGTACCCAATTTTCCGAATATCATTTTAAGCGTGATAAACGATCCAAAATAAAACAAGAAGATATAGATGCATTTAACTACACACAATATTTATGGGAACAACATCAAAATCGTATATTTCGACCTCCATTTGTAAGTGATCAAACATATTACTTTCGTTGGTACATGAGGCATACCCGCATGTTCATTGGAAATCCACAACATGTTGTACAAAAAGGGTATCAACACATGGTAGGAAGACATGAGGCATTAGTATGTATATTATGTAAATTTTAAATTATTATGTCAATCTTTAATAATTTTTTTGTTATTAATATTTTTATTCATTATAGGCTAGGGGTCATGAAATGCAGTATCGTCGAGCTCGGATGATTGAAAATAATGAAAATCAATCTAATGAAATGAGACAATATGCAGAGAAAGTCGCTCGTATTTCAATGGAGTCAATGAATGCGGCCTTCCAGGAAATGCGATTGAGCTTTGATCCTGATTATAAACCTCCCACTCAACACGATGAACCATCACTATTACAAGTATCTTGCCGATCACGACAAACAACATCGAGAGAGGGTGCACGTCGAGGTAGAAGGAGCGCTGGTGAAACAGTTGATTTTTCTGCAGGGCCCTCTAACACTAATGTGGCGACTCCCGAGTCTTATTATCCCACGTTTGATTTTTCTGCAGGGCCCTCTAACACTAATGTTAATTTTTCTAGTCAGCAATCAGTTGGTTTAACTCTGCATGTTTCGATATCTGATTTTGCGCAATTTAGTGGATCTCAATATGGTATTCAACATGGTATGCGTGAATTTCCTATATATAATTCTCCATTTGGTGGGAGGTTGAATTTTTCGTAAGTATGATAATTTTCATAGAAATGTTAATTTTTTTTAATTTTTTCTAATTTTTTTGCATATTTATTTAATTATATTATATTGTATTGTATTATAGGTAATTGTGTCCGATGATTCAAGATTTAATGCTGAGGCTTCATAAAATTTAGTTTTTAATAGAGAAAATCCACCTCGGAGAACATCTAGTCTACACAAATCAACTAGATGTGGAATAGGCAGTCACTATCAAAATGAGGAAGATTTTAAAAATGAAAACGAAAATGAAGAGGTAGAAGATTCGGATTCAGAAGAATAATTTTTATGCACCTTTATTCTAAAAGGCTGAAGATTCGGATTTTGAAATGTTTTGAATTTTGTTGTTTCGTGCAAATTTAAACAAAGCAGTGAGATTCTTACTTACGGAATTTTTCTTTTTCTTTATGTCATAGGTCAAATCATTACTTTTTATGTTAGGTCAAATCATTACTTTTTAATAGAGGTCAAATCAATTATATAATTATAATATAAATATATTGTACTTACAATATTTAAAATGCAGCAAAGACAAATTAAATTCATGTCAACAAATAAATAAAAAAGATATATCATAGTATTAATAACAAGACAATAAAAATATATTACCCTTAGAAACATAGTCAAATATATTTAAAATCGAGTAGGACATCGTGCCTTTGTGTAACCTGTCTCCTTACAAACACTACATTTTCTAGTCATGCGAGCCGAAGTTATATCCATATTCTTCTTAAGTCGACTTCTTACTTGCGTACCACATGTCCGCAAATATTCAGTATTTGCAATTAAACTAAAAGGAGCTGATGGCCATTACATTTCATCACCCACTAGGATAAATGTCTCAGTGTATGTTCGTTTGTAATATTTTGTACTGTAAAATTTACTTACATAAGATTTTGGCTCGATTCCGCGAAGTTCACAAAATTTGATGACATGCAAGCAAGGCATATGATAATTTCTCCATTTTTCACAAGAACATTTCTTACCTTGCAGTAACCTTGTGGACATTTTCACCTTTACCATCATGAGCAAAAGTAAGAATTTCAAAAACTCCATCACCAGTGTTGTAAGTCATCATATATGTGTGCCCTTGAGCTCTTTGATAATAATCATTAAAAAATTTATCTATCGCAAGAGGCCATGGCATATTACTTTGAAGTAATGCAATTGCAAGATTGTTTCTTTCGACAAAAAGCTCAACGAGAGCTTTGAACGTCATTCAAACCATGGCAGACACAGGAAGCCTCCAAGCTTTTTTTAATAAACCATTATATGATTCAGACACATTTGTCGTCATGGCACCCCATCTACGACCACCATCCTTATACATTGTCCATTTGTCCAAAGGAAATTCATTTAACCATTCATATGCTGCAGGAGACAATATTTTGAGTTGTTGCATCCGTTGCACAAACTTTTTCTTCTAATGCTCAGTAGCAGCCAACCACATTAGTTTTTCGAGTTCACTATTTACAAATTTTTTATAAAAATTTGCTTTTAAGTGTCGAACACAAAATCTATGGTATGTGTTGGGTGGACTCAACTAATCATAAGATTGAACACATTGCAAGATTCCTTGATGACGGTCATAAATGAGATCAATTCCTTATCGTTCACAAACAACATGTGTCCATAATAACTTGAGAAACCATGAACAATACTCAAAACTCTCACGTGCAACTAAAGCATATGCAAGTGAAAAAATATTTTCATTTGCATCAATCCCAACCGCAATTAACAGTTTGATATCATACAAACCATAAAGATGTGTGCCGTCGATAGAAATGACCGGCCTACAACTTTTGAAACCATCAATGCTCTGTTTAAAAGCCCCAAAAAAAAATTAAAAAACTTGCTCACCTTGCATTGTTGTAGAATGATGCTCCCACTCAATAATAGTGCCTGGATTGAATAATTGTAGTGCAACCATGTATCGAGGTAATGCCTTAAATGAACTTTCAAAATCACCATAAATCATTCGACATGTTTTTCTTCGACCTTTTTGTGCTTTTCTATAACTAGGAGTATAGTGATGCTTTCCTTTGAATTATGTCTGGATTTTGCATAACATATGATATTAATGAAGTGGCAATCATGTTATCATTCAAATTGAAATGATCCTCCTTATAATTATTTGTAAGACAAGTATGCGGTTCAACCATATTTTCTGTCTTTCACATACCGCTTGAAATCTCTCTAAACCGAATCATCCAATCACAACCTAACTCATGGCGCTTGCAAATAACTCTCCAACTTTTACTCTTGGATTGATCACAAAGAAATTCTTTTTTAATAGCAAGACTATATGCTCTTACTGCAGATTTCATTTACATCTTATTCATAAATAACATACCTAGTTGCATATACAAATTAAATTAATCAATATAAAATAAATAAATAAATAAACAACTACAAAATATTTAGTTTCCAACAATCGAACCTGACTGGATATGTTTAGGATTGTTTGAATCCAAAGTGTCGTTCGAATGGAGCCGTCATCTCTCGTATAGATAAAATCTTCTGCATTTTCTTAAGTGTGATCTAAGTATGGAATCGCTGTAGAATGATAATTAATACTTTGATCTTCAACGGATGCATTAAATGCATTAGGTGCATTATCCACATCATCATCATCATCGTCATGCATATCATCACTGTCTGTTAATTCATGCTCGAAAGGTTCATCACTGTGCAACTCACCAACTCGTTCATCACCCATAACATTATTATTTATAATTTGTGTACAATAATTCATTGCATTTTGAATTTGATCATCCCTATAAAAATAATAATATAAATATATTACATATAAGAAAATAATTTTAAGAAGGAAGAAAACATTACTTTATTTACCTATCAGTTGAATCCGATGAAAAAAAATTTAAATGCTTAAAATTTTGGCTAGACTCTCCCATAATGGCACACTTCAATTCGAAGTAATGATCGTGAGTATATGTATGAATATATAAGTGCATTGTTATTTATGAAATTGCTACGTGAAAAGCGATATTTATAAATATTTAAAAAAAAGAACTAAAATCGCTGCAGTAACAGCGATTTAATATTTAAAAAAATGATAAATAAAATCGCTCCAAAGAAAGAGATTTACTACCATTAAAAAAAATTAAAGTAGGCAGGATTTACTACCATTAAAAAAATTGAAGTAGGCAGAATTTACATTTTGCAGAGATTTTACTACACAATTAAAAAAATAGCCAGGCATGATTTATTTTTTTGAGCGATTTTACTAAAAAAATTAAAAATAAATCGCTGCTAAAGCAGCGATTAACTTCAAAAATTAAAAAACAAATTACGTAAATCGCTGTCAGTGCAGCGATTTACTTAAAAATTTAAAAAAAGATTAAAAAAATCATAAACTGCACTGGCAGCGATTTACTTAAAAAAAATTTAAAAAAATAATTACGTAAATCGTTGCACTGGCAGCGATTTACTTCGGAAAAAAACGAACAACTCGTAAATCGTTGCCTTTATGCTAAAAATTAAAAAAATTAACGTAAAATCGCTGCTACAGCAGCGATTTATTAAAAAAATAATAAATAAAAAAATTGATTTACAAAATCGCTGCTTTGGCAGCGATTTGTTTTAAAAAAAATTTTTAAAAAAAAGCAAATTGTACAAATCGCTGCTATAGCAGCGATTTTCCTTAACTCCGGCGGACAAAATCGCTACTTCCTAAGCGATTTTACCGTTTTGGTTAAAAAAAAATCATATACCGTTTTGAAAATTTTGTTAATATTTTTCATCCTTTAGACTCCGAACTCACAAAAACTATATAGAAATCTCATATGATTTTGTTGGTCTTTAAAGATTTATATTGTTGTGAGACAAAACATTAACAGATAGACTTCGTTTTTGTTACTAAAATTATGCATGTGAAAAAATTCAACCACTTTATTTAAGTCATTTACATAGAGCGTGAACTATGTATAAATAATTAACTATGTCATTATTGAGTGTATTTAAAATATGAAAAATCACCAAGTGCAATTATAGCGGATATTGTTGAAATTTTTTTGCTTGCGCCAAGTTATCCTGTTTATTTGTTTTTATAAAGTGAAAAGATGAATGACCAAAGAATAACCCAAGTTGTTGACCGACTTAATGAATACATCTATTTAAAGGTGATCGCCCCACAACCTTTGAATCCAAATCCGCCTATGAGGAATTAAATACTTCTGATTTATCAGATATTCATTTTTTTTCTAGAAAATTAATTTTTTTTCTCAACTTTGAAGAATTAAATTTTGCTAATTTTATAATTTAATTATGAGGAAACTATGTTACTTAATAGTAATCATCATATATCATATCTTATCTTAATCTTAATATAATATAAAGGAGAATCATAGACAAGGTGATGTGGCACCTCTATGATCTCCACATGTATTTATCTTTTTTCTCATTTTCTTGGCTTTCTTTCTTATTTAAATTAATTATTTTATTGGAGAAGTCATTATTTAATTTATTAAAATAAGTATTATATTAATGAAAAAACACTTACAACAAAGACTTTTCACATGCCAACATACAAAGGGTAATTATTCATAATTCATACCTCTCTAATTTCTATTATTGATAAAAAGAATATTTTTTTAAATTTTTTGTCCTTCTTCTAATTACAATTACGAAAGAAAAATATTTTTTAAATATTTTAAGTATTTTATCTTTATTATTTAATTTATATAAAATGTATATTACTTAATTAAATATAAAAAATCTATCTATATCTATATATATAATAAAGCTAGATATAAACAAGGTGATGTGGCACCTCTCAATGACCTAGAAAACTATTTATCTTTTTTCTCCCTTTTTTGAATTTTTCATTCATGTTTTTCATTAATCAATTTAATAAGAAATTAATAAATACAATCATATTCATTACATATAATTATATCACATGAAAGTTACAAAAAAATCTCCATCTATTTGAATTCTCTAATTAAATAAGATGTCTTCTCAACTTCCTTCTACTTAATTCTCATCTATAAATAACAATCATTTACGGTGTGGTTGCATGTCCATTTCTATTTTTCTCCAACTTCATATTGTTAATATTTTTTTTTGTTTTTTCAGCTTTTATGAAGATTATAGATATATTTTTTTAGAATTTCTTCTTGTGTTAATATAGCCAAATAAAAGTTTATCAAGATGAAGAATAAAGTTTAAAGGTGGTGTAAGATTCGTCAAAAGAGACGATCAAAAATTAATTTGCTGCAAGTCATCAAAATGAAAAAGAAAGTTTAACGGCGGTGGGAGATTCATCAAGAGTTAGTCAGAGTTAAATTTGAAAAAGTAGAAGTTTCAATAATTTACAAATATATAGATGCACTTATTGTTGCTTATATAATTTTTCAATTAATTATTTATTTATCAAGATATGCACCCTTCAAGAACAAGATTATATTACAAAGCACACATATTTTGTATCAAGGGCAACATGATCTTCCACGGATTATTTTGTTGCTTAAAGAAATTTTTTGATATTTTCATTATATAAACTTTTGTCTTTTGGATATACAATCCATATTCTATATCGATATATATTATGTATATAACATGTTAATATGACATAATTTCTCGATCAAGAATATTTCATCATCTTTTGTTTTGCTTTATCTACTTCGTTTCATTCTAATTTAGATGATATAACACATTTCTTTCTTTTGTGGATTTTGAATTGACTAAAAAGGAGATGAGTTTCCCTCCATTAAGTTTTTGTTTCGTATTTGTTAACACTTGTGTAAAATTAGTATATATATATATATATATATATATATATATATATATATATATATATATATATATATATATATATATATGATTGTGGGACTCAAATTTCACAAAATATTTAATTCTTCTAATTTAACGAAATTTTTCAGAATGAACCAAGTTTTTTCTGCCAATATCCAATTACAATGAACGTATTTTCTTAAGTTATAGAGAAAATTGATATTTGTTTAAGTTGATTATGAAACTGAAAAAATGAGTTACTCTCTTCATTAATTAATTTGTTTGATAACTAAAAAAATTATGATGTTTATTACATGTAATTACATCTCATAAATTACAAAAACCCTTTGTTTATTCACTTTTTCTATTTAAATGACATATCTCCTCAACTTCTTTCTACGATTCTATTCATTACCTCTACATTTAGTTTTCCCAAAATATAATGGATTTAGGTTTTAGTCTATCATTTGCACATCAACTATTCAAGATTTGCACGTAGAACATTTTCATGGAAGCTTATGTTTTTTTTTTATTTGTGGTTGTAAACTTTTGGTAACAAGTCATACTCTAATTTTGTTTAAAATTAATGAGGAAATACTACTATGTTGCGTTCTTTTTATTAGCGGGTTGATCCATCTCACGACTTACAATTCTCTTTATCTATTTTTATATTTCACTAAATAAACATGTCTCTTCAATTCCTTTTTACTTGGTTCTTTATCTCTCTTTTTAAGACTTCTTTTTATTTTTCTTTCATTTACATCATATATTAAAGGCGAAATGGTCTCGTGGACCCTTATACTTGTATCAATTTATATTCTGAACCCTTTTACTTACCCTTTCGTCATCTGGACCCTTAAGCTCAATTTAAATGAAACTTTTAAGCCCCTCTAACCATGTGTGTAGCTCACTCTCTTCTATATAATTGACATGTCATATCCACGTCAGATATATTAATGCCACATCATTATTTCATAAATTATTTTTAAAAATTATTAAAATTATTTAATAAAATATAAAATGAATAACATTTTAATTTATTAGTAGCTTCTAATTCTCCCTATTTTCACGATCAAAAGAATGTCATCGCCGGCGTGTCGCTATTTTTACCAACAAAATCACATATAGTTTCTCCCTCTCGTGTCTTCGTCCCCGCCGCACACCATCACTATTTTTCTTTCCTCCTCCAATCTCTAGAGTAATAACAATCTAAGTCATCACACAATCAGATCTGGTCAAATTTTTTGTAATACAACACCGACTACTATTTTTACACCCCAAATTAATATAATTTCACCAACCTCTGTCGTGAAACTCATCGAAATCTACCCAAAATTTGCCTGAGATTTTCTTGGATTATCGAAATCGATTGAAGTGGTATAAAATAAATCTAGTGTTAGTGGCATGTTTCTTCCTCTTTAAGTTTTTTGATGGCGATGTGTTTGTGTGTGCCCTTTTGCTTTGGAAAAGGATGAATAAGAGGAAATTTAAGGAGACCCTAAATAACGGTTTTTTCAAATAATAATTAATAGTGATAATTTCAGAAGAAAGATAGTGATAACGATGAAGAAAAGGAATTGCAGCAGCCATGGCAGGGAAATGAACCGCCTGGAGAAGAAAGAGAGGAGTTTTTTCTTTTTCTTTTTTAAAAATCTTTTTTCCTTTTATTTATATTTATTTTTTTATTTTAGTCCTTATAAATCATAATTCATCCATTCTCACTCTCCTTATATGTGTGGGACTCACGCACTATGTCTAACTCAGACATCAAGTTGTCACACAAGCTCAGTCAATGGTCAGAGGGATTTAAAAGATTGAGTTTTATAAAGTTTAAGTGTTTAGTTGACAATGTCATGAGTAGAAGAGTCTAATTTACAATTCGAACAAAGTATAAGGGTCTGTCAGGTCATTCCGTCTATATTAAATTTACTCAAAATTAAGTCATTTATTTATTTCATAAATGAGCGCTCTAAATAACTTTAAAAATAAATAATTTATTTTCTAGATGATATTATGTACATAATCTGTATTTAAAAATTCATTTCTTTTATAATTATTTAACATTGTAAATGAGGGCAAAAATGGAAGAATTTTTCAACATCTTTCTTAAATTTGGAACAATTCACTTATTTTGAACTATGAAAAAAGGCTCAACCATTTCACTTATTTTGAAATAGAGCGAGTATGTATTATTTATTAAAACTCGAGCATTTTAAAGTTTTGTACTAAAATAATGAAATATATATTTTTTTCATTTTCTAACTTTTTAGTAATTAAATAAAACGACCACAACAAAACATACAAAATACACACTAAAATGAATTGAAGTATTATTTCAGTGAAATATATTGAGTAAATAAAGATAAACTTTTTAAATTTGTGTGAAGACAAAAAAAAATTATAAATAATTTCAATATGATATAAAAACAAACAATAGCAGAAACTCTTATATACTAAAAGTCCTACTTTTTTTTTTCTCCCATTCTTTGCTTTTTTTGTCATTATTTAAATTGTGATTTTCTCTAAATAATTATACATTTAATGAGTTTTGTACTCCTCAAGAGTTAATATATTCACTATTTATTATTTATATAATTATTCTTTGATAATTAAAAAAAATAAAAATGACTATAATTTTGTATCGAATTGTTTGATGAAATATTAATATTGATTGCTTTTCAATTTTATTATTACGGTTTTTTATATTTATATTTTATTTGATTGAGATAGTCAGTCGTGCTTTCCTTTGTATTACTATTGACATGCTTTTTGTTAATTTTCATATTTTAACTTGCACAATTTTTTTAAAAATAAAGAATTTTATAAAAGATTATGTACCTAACAAGTATGTTTATTTGTTAAATAAATCATATTGAAGAACTATATTTAAAAAAGTCTAAGTTCAGTAGTTCCTTATATAAAAATAAGCATCAATACTTTTAAAAAACAAGGAGGACAGATTATTTATGTTGCATTTGATGATCCACGATTAATAGAAAATTAAGTTAGCATTTTCACCTAACAAAATAATACAAAAATAATATCTTATAAATTGAAACAATTATTATAAATATCTTACAACTTTTACTAAGTATTGATCATATTTCTTCTTTTTTTAGTACGTACTAATTTATAAAAGATTATTTTAAAAATAGTTGTTAGGATCACGCGAAGCGTAAACATGTTAACTAGTATTATTATAAGTGAATGCTCCAAAGTAAAAAGTTGAATTACCATTTTCCCCCTCTACTAAATTAAAACTTTTATAATTTTCATATATAAATATATATATAATCTTCTTGTTCTCATTTCAAAATCTTGACCTTTCAAATTCTCACACAAATTTTAAAAAAATACAAATGAGTAATTATTCCTTAAAGAAAGAAATTAAAGTAGATTCATGTATCTTTTAAAGTAAAATTTCATCTCTATCTTTTTTATATTTATTTTAATAGTATTTGACCTTTCAACCTTTCAATTTTCATGTGTCTTTTCATGTATCCGTAATTTGTTCTATAAATTTAACTTTTCCAAGAAAAACTTTTATTTACTATTCCTACAATTCTTGTGTGTAGGAACTCAAATTTATTTTACTCATTAAATTTTCTTTCTTTCATCTTCCAATAGTAACTTCTTTTTACATTCTTCATTCATATTTTAATACTAGATAGGCATGTGCCCGTGCTAAGCACGGGCCCAACACTACTACTTACATTTATACAATTATGCAGAGCTACATGTGCAATAGCCCCGAAGCAAAAGGAAATCTAATTAATTTAATTCAACGACATCCAATTCAAATATAAAGATTAAAAGTATTACATACATTAGGCAACTTTATTGTTGATCTGATAAATATACTAATGCAGCATATTTGATTAAACAAATAATTGTTTAAGTTCACATATACTTTGGATCTAATTATACTTTTTACTTATATTAGACAAAAATATATGTGCGACTTAAAGCTTCTAGCCACTGTTACATAACAAGTTTTTGAATCTTCTCATGTTTTGACAGATTATTTCCAGTTTCCACCTTGGAAACTCGCTTCAGTTGACTCAAGATAACAACTTCTGATTCTATATATTGAAGAATAACACAACCATCTTCTTTTGAGGGCTAAAAATCGAAAGCGTTCCACCTAAATATATCACGCAACCACTTGAACAAACTGGATAATAATAAAGTAAACCACACATTAATCAAGATACAATTTTCAAAAAGTAAAATCACAAACCATAGCACTCTTGCATACTCTCTAGATTTAAATGGACCACAATGAGGATTTTAATTGTCTATTAATCTTTGAACCCACTAGCGAGTCCAGTGGCAAGTAATATGAGGAAAGGAAGACATAAATTAGCTATCAGGATAGTGCCATTGGATATTAAGCTATATCACAAAATGCCAATATAAAGATGATGGTATCAAAATAACTTTTCTCGAGTGTTTGCAGCTATTTAAGGGCAAAATTTAATTGTGTGTGATATAATTTGTAAGATTTGGGACTTACCATTACATGTACAATTATCCTTTGTCACATACATATTAGATGTCTTTTTTTTCATGTGTGGAAGCTTATAGTGTATCCATGACTAAGAGTATCTGCTAACTATAACCTAGCAATTTTTTTTTTAGTATAGATTCTTATTTTATGATACGAAATAAGGAAATTAATGGATATAATCAAGAATGACTATACATTGGTTATTCAATCAAAACCTATTAATGGTCTTGGCCAACAGGCTCCTCACGAATTTCCTTATTGAAGTACTCTTGTCTTCAGATTCATGGAAAGTTTTTTTGAGGTTACCATACCTTTTTGGGGAGAGACCGATGCATAGTCAGAGCTCTCCATTTGTCGTATGTCAATCAAGAAACCCCGACTTTATCATGGTACATTGTACCTCAATGTAGTTCTTACTGAGTTTAAAGCTAACTGCAGTTCAAATACAAATGCAATTTCTAATTATTAATGAGTAAAGAAGAAAAAAAGAAGATAGCTCTATCGTAAATTAGAATAGGTAAACTTGCAAAAATAAAGTTGATAAATGCATACATACCATAAACCAGAGAGAGAGACGGAAAATGGATGAACTTGAATTTTCAATATCTACATCTATTATTGAAAAAGAAATACCAGAAGAGCAGAGGAGTTTTGAGGAGACGATGGTGGAGAAATGAATAGACCTAACTCATATCAATATGAACTGTGGCCTCTTGACAACTCAACCATCAGGATGCAATAAGATCTACTCAAATATGGTTGCTCTATAAGTAACAGACATAAGCAAACTTCTTCAGACAGTTGTAAGCTCACGGACACAACCATGAATATAAGGCTCATATACCTTCTCAAGGTATAGGAATGACAGCAAATATCCATGGAATTGGAAGAGTTGAGGGATAATCCATTTATCTTTGGGTTATATAGTTCAAAAATTACAAGAACAAACAGATTGTAATAAAAGATACATTATATATCTTTTAAAAAAGTGCTAAAGTTAACCGATGAAAAAAGTTGTGATCTTGAGTGATAACGAGGCTCTTTTTATTTTCAGCATATCTTTTTAGTAGTAATCCGGCATATCAACTTAATAGTTATTCATTTTACAGTTCCCTTCTCTTGAATTAACATTGATTCTTTGCTTCCAAGTTCATACTTAATCATATATTCAAGAATCAAGAATTAATTTCAAATAACATATTATCGAACTTATATGATAAGGTTGCGTATACACTATCCTCCCCAATCACCACTCATAAAATTACACTGAATATGTTGTTGTTTGATAAGAAGCAATGAAAAACTTCAACTGTTGTGGAATATTTTTCTAAAATTGAAAAGAAAAATGCATATTCTTTCACTCAGATACGATACCAAAAAGATGAAACTTGACTTACTGTGCAAAACAACTCTTTTGGGCAATAAAAGAGAAAATTTTGATGCTACCTCCTGCAACAGATTTTCTACATAGAGTGTAGTTAAAGGGGTCTGCTCAGCCGTTTTAACACGATATTGCTGCCACAAGTGAAAGTAGGGCTCATCTTCCAAGAGTACACGAGCAGAGGAAAATTTCATGAGATAATCTAACCAACAAATTCAATCAGTTCATGCAACGTTTGAATACAATATGGTCCTTCAGCAGGAATAGTCATATCATGAATTTTATCTGCCTAGCCTGTAGAATTAATTTTTTTCAGGGAGAAGAAATAATTGATGATAGACTTTCTTTCCAGTTGAATTTCTTACTTACCAGCATAATAACGGGGATGTACAACCAGCGTACTCCAATCTTAGCAGCCTGTTTATATGGCTTCCCAGTGTCCCAAGTCTCGAACGTTGCAATTTGATCATTATGTTTCTCAACCAGTTCAGCCAAGTGCAACAATACTTTTGACCTTTCCTGCAGCATGGAACAGTTAGTGTAGTACGACAACCACATTAGAGAAATGTGTAAGCCACCAAAATAAAGGGCAAAGACCAGATGACACAACTCCTAGAATCCTCCGTGCTTCACTAAAACCCACGGCCGATTTCTTTTCTCTGTTTTATCTCGAGAGAGGTTCATTCACTTCCTCGTCTTCTTTTCCAAGAGATAACACTTCATTTTTATTGCATTCAATGGATTTCGCAGTGTTTTGGGAAGCGAGAAGCGGAAAAAAGCGACGAGGGCTTGCTTCACAGAAGCGAGAAGCGTGAAGCGAAGCGCGCGCTTTTTTTAAAAAAAGCGACATTTAGTATAACAATAAAAAATATTAAATAACTAAATAGAGGTAATATAGTCTTAGATTAAAAGAAAATAGATAGTCAATAATACTCATAAGTCATAACATATAAAGCAAAAAATCAAAACATAATTAAATCACAAAGACTCAAACAAAAAAGAAGTGTCAAAAAATAAAAAACAAAGCAGCAAGCATACACGCTGATCAAAAAATAAAAACGAAAAAAAAAAGCAAATGAATTTAAAAATAACAGAGGAGGCGTCAGTAATTGTGAACAGAAACAGTAGAAGATTGTAGCAGAGATGAAGAGAAGAAGAGAAGAAGAATAAAAAACTACAGCAGTCGCATCGTGAAGAGAAAAGAAACTCACAGAGATGAAGCAGTCGCGATCGAGGTGTGAAGAGAGACGCAGTCTCAGTCGTGGTCGTAAAGAGAGAAGCAGCGAAAGAAGAGTCGTGAAAGAAAATTAAGTTATATTGTACATTTCTTTTTTAAAAAAAAAAACTAATTGTCGCTTTTTTATAAAAAGCGCGCTTTATTGCGCTTTTGCCTTAGTGTCGCTTCTCGCTTCTTTATCTGAAGCGAGCGCCTTTTTCAGATCGCATCGCCTCAGGAGAAAGAAGCGCACTGGTGTCGCCTCGCTTTGAAGCGCGCTTTAAGCGCGCTTTTCTGCGCTTTTCACAACACTGGGATTTCGGATAAACGGGTAACAAAAGGAACACTATCATGCCACTAAAAGCAATAAGGATACCAGGAACAATCATCGACCAATCCCATTTGTATTTCAATAATATTGATGCGACTAATGACCCCGTAATATCCCAACAGAAGTGTGAGAATTCTAAATACCCATTATAAATAACCTCTTCTTTGCAAAACTAATTCTCAATCATTGCAACTACTGCAGGACATCCAGAGGATTGGAATAATCCAGCAATCATTTGGATAGTCAGATACTCGGATAGTGCTAGAAACTATGGATGTTTGCCCAATATCCAAGTCCAAAACGAGTTGTGAATAAATCCGTTCTCAATGTTTCCACTGTAGAAAAAACTATTGAATCCATCTTATAGCCTAAGTGCCCTGACATATTTAAGACCAACCCCACAGGATCAGGATCAACTATCAAGTGCTTGTTTCACGATAGTCGATACTTGCGGTTTTTCAATTAGCATGCCCACAGTTTCCAACTTTTCTTATCACAATTCAACTCTAACTCAGTTGTAGTTCATACATAATGATCCTAATAAGAAGATTATTATAAGCTAATCTGATAGATTGAGGGATCGATTCATACTTCATAGCGGCAGCCTCGTATTCCATCTTCTGTGGCCCAGCCAGAATTTAAAAAATATGACACATCAAAATAGCGCAAGGTTCAATATCTTTCTAGTATCATTTTAATGGGAGAACATTTGGTTTGTAAGTTTGCCAATGTGTTTCTAGCCTGGTCATGCCACTACTACAAAAAACAACTCTTAATCGCTAGATACACCTTATATTTTGTTGATAAATATGTATTTGTTGCAGCGGCTAGAAACACTACAACAAATTTCGTGATTATTTATAATGGTTGGCTAAGCAATCTCTTGATAAACAATCACGAAATTTGTTGATGATTTTTGACTGTCTAACAATTTCTTAGTCAATCGTTATAAATGCCGGAACACACAGTTGTTTAAACAAGTGAAACATTTTCTTCTCTTTGTTATGATAACAAACTTTTGCAAAACCACTGCATTCTTTAATATAAACCTCAAAGGTTTGAAAAGCTTACAAAACTCTGCTTCAGACACGCCTTCAACCATGTCATAAGGCAGCCGATAATTTTAACATTCTTGAGATTGAAAAGCAGTATTTGAAATCCCAACTCGGCAAATTGATGTTATCTACTTTGGCGAAATATCTTAGCTTGAGCTAGCAGACACAACCTCTGCAAGTCATGGTCCAATTATTAGCTCGGTTGCATAGCTCAACTTTTAAATATAGTCCGAACTAAGGTTTTTGATAACTTAGAAGGGAGATCTTGAAGTCATAAACTATATGTATACTTGACAGGCATAAAGAAAGATCTCAATCTTTTGTAGTAAACTTTCACCACCTCCATACAACAACAAGTATAAATAACAGTGCAAAGTATATCATAAAATCACATATTGACACACAGTAGTGTGATCCCCATTTAGTTTCAAATTTATTTTTCTGATCAACAGCTTCCACCAACAAAGTAACTTCTCTGTCCTTAAAAAGGGAAGAAGTAGTATAGGTAAGTTTTAACAGTGTAATTGTTCGAAAGTATTGCTCAACTTTAATTTAATTACCCCATTAGGAAGTGCTGAAGGTACTAACTACTAAGTTAATAATTAACTCCATTATCTCACAAAGAAAATCAAGAAGTTAGATACAAACATATCAGTAAGTAGTGATAAACTGAAAAATCAATTACTTTTGATAGCTATAAAATGGTTTATTCAATTATGAAACTTTTAAAAACCTCAAACATACCCATAATAAGTTCAAAGATATAAAAAGAAAAAGCTTGAAACTTACTATAATAATAATAGCATATGAACATTTGTAGATGCCAAATTTTCACCATATAGGAGTAAAAACTTACCTCGCTTTGTATGCCTCAGGCACAAGGTACTTGAGATTGAAAATTTTGAACACTACCAAAAGAAGATTAGGAAAATATTTAGAGAGAAAACTAATCTGTACCGATGAAAAATCAAAGAGAACATAGAAGAGAGAGTTGGGTAGAACAATAACCACAATATCTATGAATTTAAGTTATGAAATTGAAAACTTTAAGTTTGGATGAAAGAAATTCGGACAAGTCTTCTGGAAATTCTCCATTGTTGGAAAGAAGAAATGATATAACGAGTCTTCTAGAAAGGCCAAAAAAATAATCATAGAAATTTGTCTTTGACCAAAATGACGAATTTGCCCTTGTATATAGTACAAAACTACCAAAATAGCCTTGGTCGTCCTCCTCTATCACGCTTCTATATAGTAGAAATATAAAATTTCTTTGTTATTATTGATTGTACATAGTTGAATCTTCTTAATGATATTTATTCTTGTTAGCGGAAACGTGAAACTAAAGAACAAGGAAGAACAATAATATTTAACGTGGTTCGGATCAAAATGATCCTATGTCCACCAAAGAACAACTGCACTGATATTTATTTTACTCTACAAAGAATACAAGTGAAATACTACAAGAGAGAGAACACAAATGCCTTAGAAGGTGAGAAGACAAGTGAGAGGATTATTTGAAAATGAATTAAGAGCTACCTATTTATAGGAATAAATTCATCCTATTGATGTCATCCATGACATCACTATGTGTCAAAATTGTCAAGGTTAAGATAGCAAACCATTTTATGGTTTGCCTAACTTTCACCTACCAAGATACAATCTTTGACTTGAATTTTGTACTAATTATCTTCCTACCAAATATTCATATTAATTCATCTTCCATTTAGTTTGATTCCACAAGAACCAAAACCAACTCTTTCAATCTCCACCTTGGTTTGTGTTCCAAGCATGCGTATAAACAACTCAGGCCAAAACTTCTAAGCTTACTGGGCAATCCCATTGTAAGAAACAAGAAGAATCAAACCTTTGTTGAACATACCAGCTCCACCTAGCAGTTGTTCTCTTAGAGTTGCATCAATTGATGCATACTCCCGCCAAGTCCTTGTAGTGTGCAAACTTGGCAAGCGGGACTATTTTGGTCAACATGTCTGCAGCGTTATCGTCTGTGATAACCTTCTCAACCTTGATAGCTCCCTTTTCTACGACATCTCGAATAAAATGAAATCTGACATCAATGTGTTTGGTGCGCTCATGAAATCTTTGATTTTTAATCAAATGAATAGCACTTTGACTATCACATTTTAGAATTGATTTAAGCTGAACTGAACTCAATTCTGCCACCAAACCTTTCAACTAGATAGCTTCTTTCACTGCCTCCGTTGCTGCCATATATTCTGCTTCTGTTGTAGACAAAGCGACAATCGACTGTAAAGTCGATTTCCAACTAACGGCACTGCCAACGAGAGTAAAGATGTATCCAGTTGTGGACCTCCTTCGATCAAGATCCCCTGCATAGTCAGAATCTACATAACCGAGAATTGAAATACCTTCACTTTTCCGAAAGGTTAGGCCAACATCAGGAGCTCCTTTGAGATATCTCAATATCCACTTGACAGCTTCCCAGTGCCTTTTTCCTGGATTTGCCATGTACTTGCTTACCACACTTACAGATTGGGCAATATCTGGACGTGTGCATACCATAGCATACATAATGCTACCAACTGCACTCGCATAAGGAACCTTTGACATATGCTCCACCTCATCCATTGATTGAGGCATTTGTAACTCTGAAAGCTTGAAATGAGAAGTTAACGGTGTACTTACAGGCTTGCTCATATGCATATTGAATCTTTCAAGAACTTTTCCGATGTACCTCTTCTGAGAAAGATGTACAACACCATTTTCTCTTGAAATTTCCATTCCAAGGATTTTCTTTGCAACTCCTAGATCCTTCATGTAAAATTCCTTGCTCAACAGTTTCTTCAAAATATTTATCTCTGTGATGTTGTTAGCAGCAATAAGCATATCATCAACATACAACAATAGATAAATCATAGAGTTACCAGACATCTTCTTGTGATACACACAACTATCAAATGCACTCCTCGAAAATCCATGTGTAGTCATGAATGCATCAAACCTCTTGTACCACTGTCTAGGGGATTGCTTCAAACCATACAAAGACTTCTTCAGTTGGCATACATGGTCTTCTTTTCCTTCAGCTAGGAAACCTTCTGGCTGATCCATATAGATTGTCTCTTCTAGATCACCATGTAAGAAAGCAGTTTTGACATCAAGCTGTTGAAGCTCTAAATCAAATTGTGCAACCAATGCTAGTAGCACGCGAATTGAGCTATGTTTCACGACTGGAGAAAAGATCTCATTGTAGTCAATTCCCTCCTTCTGACTGAAACCCTTTGCAACCAATCTCGCCTTGAACCTAGCATCTTCCACTTCTGAAATACCTTCTTTCTTTCTGTAGACCCATTTGCATCCAACTGTCCTCATCCCCTTTGGCCTTTTAACTAAGACCCATGTATCATTTTTGTGAAGAGACTCCATCTCTTCCATCATGGCTAACTGCCATTGTGCAGCATCTTTGCAAGAAGTTGCTTCAACATACGAAGAGGGCTCGAGATCCTTAATCTCTTCTTCTGCAGCTACGAACGCATGTGCAATCAGATTTTCTTGCTCTATAAGACGTTCCGGTTTCCGTATCTGCCTTTTGTCCCTTCCCTTCGCAATTGTGTATGGTTCATTGGAAGCAAGTTCTTTAAGATCTGCATCTTTTGACTCATCAATTTGAGTCTCTTGATCCCGTTCCTTGGTAAGCTCCACCGGTAGCTCCACCTGCTCGTTGTTCTCGTTTCTAGATAACTCCACAGAAACTTTACGAGGATCAAGTATAGAGGATTCATCAAAGGTAACATCTCTACTAACTACAAATTTGAGTAAAGACAAACACCATAGTTTGTACCCTTTTACTCCATCTACATACCCTACGAATATGGCCTTTTTAGCCCTTGGTTCAAGCTTACCTTCATTAACATGATAATAAGCTGGACACCCAAATATTCGCAAGTATGAATAGTTAGAGGGTTCACCTGACCAGACCTCATTCGGAGTCTTAAAGTCAATCGCTGATGCTGGAGACCGATTGACAATATGAGAAGCAGTATGAACTGCTTCAGCCCAAAATACTTTGGACATCTTAGCTTGTAAGAGCATACAACGAGCCTTCTCAAGAAGAGTTCTGTTCATTCTCTCGGCAACTCCATTCTGCTGTGGTGTGTGCCTGACCGTCTTATGCCTTGCGATCCCATGAACCTTGCAGAAATCATTGAACTCTTCACTGCAAAACTCCAAGCCATTGTCCGTGCGAAGATACTTGATTTTCCTCTCCATTTGATTTTCAACCAAAATCTTCCACTCTTTAAATGCTTCAAAAGCATCACCTTTTGTCTTCAGGAAACGCACCCAAACCTTTCGTGAAAAATCATCAATGAATGTGAGAAGATACCTCTTTCCTCCCTTCGATGGAAGCTTAGAGGGACCCCATAAATCTGAATGGATGTAGTCTAGCACCCCTCCCGTCTTGTGCTTGCCAGTGCTGAAGCTGACCTTTTTCTGCTTCCCTAAGACGCAGTGCTCACAAAATTCAAGTGTGCTGATCTTCTCACCATTCAAAAGGTTGCGGTTGCTCAACATCTCCAATCCTCGTGCGCTCATATGGCCTAGTCTCATGTGCCATAATTTTGCCTTGTCATCATTAGATAACTGCACTGTAGATGCATTTACAGAGCCAATAATGGTGCTTCCCGCAAGTGTGTAGAGGCCATCCTCCAGCTTGGCCTTCAACATGACTAAAGACCCTTTAGTCACTTTCATAGTTCCTCCTTCACTCATGTACTTATAGCCTTGTTTATCTAAAGTACCCAGGGAGATCAAATTCTTCTTTAGATCAGGAACATGACGGACTTCTGTAATAGTCCTCACGATTCCATCATGGCAGCGAACATGAACTGAACCAATGCCAACTATTTTACAAGTTGCATTATTGCCCATTAATACAGTTCCTCTGCTTGTTTCATAGCTGCTGAACCAATCTTTTCGGAATGTCATATGCAGAGTACAACCAGAGTCTAAGACCCATTTGTTGTCATAGACTCCACTATTGCATGATGTTGTTAGTACATAATCATCATCATTATCATGTACTTGCTCAACAATGGATGCACTCGCCTTTTCTTTGGACTTCGACATAGGGCAATCTCGTTCAAAGTGCCCCTTCTTGTGACAGCCCCAACATTCCGCATTCTTTTTGTTCACACGAGACTTTGATCTGTACTTCGATTTGCTCCTTCCCTGTTGGCTAGTACGACCTCTTACAAAGAGTCCACTAGCTTCGTCACTTTTGTCTCCTTCAAAATGCATCCGCACATCACAAGAGTTTAGTGCTTGCCGCACTTGCTCAAGTTTAATAGGTTGTTTGCTATACATCATTGAATTCTCAATATCACGATATTTTGAAGTCAATGAAAATAGTAAAGAACATGCAAGCGTCTCCTCGTCCTTTTTAATTCCAGCAGTTTGTAAGTCCATCACAAGTTTATTGAACGCATCTAGATGGTCTTGCAACAAAGTACCTGAATCCATCTTAAATGTATGAAGACGCCGTTGTAACAACATCCTTGTTGTCACTGACTGGTCCTGGTAAAGCCCTTCCAGCTTTTCCCATAACTCTTTGGCCGTCTCTTCGGTACTTGTACTCACTTCACAAAGTACGTTAGGTGCAAGGGACAGTTGGATTGCACTCAATGCATCTCCTTCAATCTTTTCCTTGTCGGAATCCGATATCTTATCGGGGTACTTTCCGTCAATAGCATGGATTGAACCTTCCCTCCGCAGTAACGCTATCATCTGGATTTTCCAGATATTGAAGTTGTTGCGCCCACTAAATCTATCAATTTCAAACTTCATGGAACTCATTTTTTACTTGTTCTTCCTTTTCTACTATAATGTATTTGGAACTACAGAAAACCAAAGTAATCCTTTTCTGATGTGGAAGTTCAGACTGTGCTGCAACCACAGAGCATACTCAGACAGAACCTTGGCTCTGATACCAATTGTTAGCGGAAACGTGAAACTAAAGAACAAGGAAGAACAACAATATTTAACGTGGTTCGGATCAAAATGATCCTATGTCCACCAAAGAACAACTGCACTGATATTTATTTCACTCTACAAAGAATACAAGTGAAATACTACAAGAGAGAGAACACAAATGCCTTAGAAGGTGAGAAGGCAAGTGAGAGGATGATTTGAAAATGAATTAAGAGCTACCTATTTATAGGAATAAATTCATCCTATTGATGTCATCCATGACATCACTATGTGTCAAAATTGTCAAGGTTAAGATAGCAAACCATTTTATGGTTTGCCTAACTTTCACCTACCAAGATACAATCTTTGACTTGATTTTGTACTAATTATCTTCCTACCAAATATTCATATTAATTCATCTTCCATTTAGTTTGATTCCACAAGAACCAAAACCAACTCTTCAATTCTGATCAATCTTTTCACATTCGTTAAATACTCTATAAAGTGTATCATAAGGTGAATTTGTCCAATTATTTCATTTGCCTTCTTTGGTTAGATTTCTCCTCCAAAAAGAGTCCACTTCAGGTAAATCTATTCCAGTATAATTGATTTAGCTACAAACATTGACCAACACTTTTTCTATTATTGCTAAGCTAGCAGCATATTCACTTCTTTTAGTTATAATATCTATTTATGAAAAGTTTCTGTTGCAATAAAACTCAAATTCAGATATAAGTTAATCTGTGAATGCCTTTACATTATTGAAATTTGAAATGTGGACATGGACTATGTTGGGAGCACACATGTTCATAATTGACCGTGTGTTCGTGTAACTTAAAATGGTATGAAATACATGTGCGTTGCACGTGTTTGAGAACTAGTTTATTATATAAAAATGAGAAAACACAGGTGTGTGATGGGAGAGAGAAATGTCCGAGGAAAAAGTTTTTCCGATCCAATTCAAATGAGAGATACAAAATGTTTAGGAAGTTGTTACTATCCATCCAAAAAATTTTCCATTTCGTAAGTTCCATTGCAACATACATGCATGTCGAGTAGAGGTGACAATTTCAACCCATATTAGTGAAATGAAACCATTTTGTCCATATTAAATTAAATGGTTCACTCATATTTTCTTTCATTTTCTTAAATGGGTTAATATGGTCTTCAACCTATTTAAGCTCATACAAATATGGACAAAATGGGTTAACATGAGAATCCATATTCAGCCCATATAAGTGAGAAATGAAATAGATTTTTTTTTAATTTTTGAAAAACAAAAAAAATTAGGAGTCGGTTGGTGGAAGGTGGGGGTGCCTGGGAGTGTGTGGGGGGGGAGGGGTAAATATTTTTTTTTTATTGAAAAAAATTGATATTTTTTTCGAAAATAATTTTTTTTTAGGGATAGGTTAGTGGAAGGTCGGGAGAGGGGTAAATTTTTTTTGTTTTTCGAAAACAAAATTTTTTTTAGGGGTAGGTTGATGGAAGGGGTGGTGGGTGGGTGGGGGAGGCGGGAGAGGGGGTAATTTTTTTTTGAAAAAACAGATTTTTTTTTCGAAAAACAAAAGTCTTGTAGGGTTAGGTTGGTGGAAAAGTCGGAGTGGGGTGGGGTGGGGTGGGGTGCCCGGGAGAGGGGGTGAATTTCTTTTTTAAAAAATCATTTTTTTTTGTTTTTTGAAAACTAAATTTTTTTAAGGGTAGGTTGATGGAAGGTCGGGGTCGGAGGGGGGGGGCTGTAAATTTTTTTTTTTTTTGAAAAAAACAGATTGTTTTTGTTTTCGAGAACAAATTTTTTTTAGGGGTAGGTTGGTGGAAGGTCGCGGGGGGGGGGGGGGGCTGTAGGGGGGGTGGAAATTATTTTTTTTGAAAAACAAATTTATTTAAATGGGTTACAATCACTTTGCCCAAACCATATTGACCAAATCCATATTTCACCATATTATATTTGGATGGATGGTAATCCAAACAATTTTTTCTCGAATCATATTTAACCCATCCAAATTCGATTACCCTTTTACTCCATCTACATACCCTATGAATATGGCCTTTATTAGCCCTTGGTTCAAGCTTACCTTCATTAACATGAATAATAAGCTGGACACCCAAATATTCGCAAGTATGAAATAGTTAGAGGGTTCACCCTGACCAGACCTTCATTCGGGGAGTCTTTTAAAGTTCCTCCGCTGATGCTGGAGGACCGATTGGTGAATATGAGAAAGGAGTATGAAACTGGCTTTCAGCCAAAAATACTTTGGACATCTTAGCTTTGTAAGAAGCAATACAACGAGCCTTCTCAAGAAAAGTTTCTGTTCATTCTTCTCGGCAAACTCCCATTCTGCTGTGGTGTGTGGTGACCGTCTTTTATGCCTTGCGATTCCTATGAACCTTGCAGAAATCAATTGAACTCTTCACTGCAAAAACTCCAAGCCCATTGTCCGTGCGAAGATACTTGATTTTCCTTCTCCATTTGATTTTCAAACCAAAATCTTCCACTCTTTAAATGCTTCAAAAAGCCCTCACCTTTGTCTTCAGGGAAACGGCACCCAAACCTTTCGTGAAAAAATCACATGAATGTGAGGAAGATTACCTCTTTCCCTCCTTCGATGGAAGCTTAGAGGGACCCCATAAATCTGGAATGGGAATTAGTCTAGCACCCTCCCCCGTCTTGTGCTTGCCAGTGCTGAAGCTGACCTTTTTTTCTGCTTCCCTAAGAATGCAAGTGCTCACAAAAATTCAAGTGCGCTGATCTTCTCACCATCAAAAGGTTGCGGTTGCTCACATCTTCCAATTCTCGTGCGCTCATATGGCCTAGTTCTCATGTGCCATAATTTTGCCTTTGTCATCATTTAAGATAACTGGCACTGTAGATGCATTTACAGAGCCAATAATGGTGCTCCCGCAAGTGTTGAGAGGCCACCTCTAGCTTGGCCTTCAACATGACTAAAGGACCCTTTAGTCACTTGCATAGTTCCTCCTTCACTCATGTACTTATAGCCCTTGTTTATCTAAAAGTAACCCAGGGGAGTTATCAAATTTCTCTTTAGATCAGGAACATGGCGGACTTTCTTAATAGTCCTCACGATTCCATCATGGCAGCGAACATTAACTGAACCAATGCCACTATTTTACAAGTTTGCATTATTGCCCATTAATACAGTTCCTCTACTTGTTTTCATAGCTTTGCTGAACCAATCTTTTCGGAATGTCATATGCAAGTACAAACCAGAGTCTAAGACCCATTTGTTGTCATAGACCTCCACTATTGCATTGATGTTGTTAGTACAATAATTCCATATCATTATTCATGTAATTGCTCAACAATGGATGCACTCGCCTTTTTCTTTGGACTTCGACAATAGGGCAATCTCGTTCAAAGTGCCCCTTTTTGTTGACAGCCGGCAACATTCCGCATTCTTTTTGTTCCACACGAGACTTTGAATTTCTGTACTTCGATTTGGCTCCTTCCCTGTTGGCTTAGTACGACCTCTTACAAAGAGTCCACTAGCTTCGTCACTTTTGTCTCCTTCAAAAATGCAGTCCGCAACATGCACAAGAGTTTAGTGCTTGCCGCACCTTGCTCAAGTTTAATAGGTTGTTGCTATACATCATTGAATTTCTCCAAATATCCACGATATTTTTTGAAGTTCAATAAAAATTAGTAAAGAACATGCAAGTGTCTCCTCGTCCTTTTTAATTCCGCAGTTTGGTAAGTTCCCATCACAGTTAGCGGAAACGTGAAACTAAAGAACAAGGAAGAACAATCAATATTTAACGTGGTTCGGATCAAAATGATCCTATGTCCACCAAAGAACAACTGCACTGATATTTATTTTACTCTACAAAGAATACAAGTGAAATACTACAAGAGAGAGAACACAAATGCCTTAGAAGGTGAAAGGAAGACAAGTGAGAGGATTATTTGAAAATGAATTAAGAGCTACCTATTTATAGGAATAAATTCATCCTATTGATGTCATCCATGACATCACTATGTGTCAAAATTGTCAAGGTTTAAGATAGCAAACCATTTTATGGTTGCCTAACTTTCACCTACCAAGATACAATCTTTGACTTTGAATTTTGTACTAATTATCTTCCTACCAAATATTCATATTAATTTCATCTCTCCATTTAGTTTGATTCCACAAGAACCAAAACCAACTCTTTCAATCTCCACCTTGGTTTGTGTTCCAAGCATGCGTAATAAACAACTCAGGCCAAAAACTTCTAAGCTTACTGGGCAATCCCATTGTAAGAAACAAGAAGAATCAAACCTTTGTTGAACATACCAGCTCCACCTAGCAGTTGTTCTCTTAGAGTTGCATCAATTGATGCATACTCCGCCAAGTCCTTGCAGTGTGCAAACTTGGCAAGCGGGACTATTTTGGTCAACATGTCTGCAGCGTTATCGTCTGTGATAACCTTCTCAACCTTGATAGCTCCCTTTTCTACGACATCTCGAATAAAATGAAATCTGACATCAATGTGTTTGGTGCGCTCATGAAATCTTTGATTTTTAATCAAATGAATAGCACTTTGACTATCACATTTTAGAATTGATTTAAGCTGAACTGAACTCAATTCTGCCACCAAACCTTTCAACCAGATAGCTTCTTTCACTGCCTCCGTTGCTGCCATATATTCTGCTCTGTTGTAGACAAAGCGACAATCGACTGTAAAGTCGATTTCCAACTAACGGCACTGCCAACGAGAGTAAAGATGTATCCAGTTGTGGACCTCCTTCGATCAAGATCCCCTGCATAGTCAGAATCTACATAACCGAGAATTGAAATACCTTCACTTTTCCGAAAGGTTAGGCCAACATCAGGAGCTCCTTTGAGATATCTCAATATCCACTTGACAGCTTCCCAGTGCCTTTTTCCTGGATTTGCCATGTACTTGCTTACCACACTTACAGATTGGGCAATATCTGGACGTGTGCATACCATAGCATACATAATGCTACCAACTGCACTCGCATAAGGAACCTTTGACATATGCCCCACCTCATCCATTGATTGAGGCATTTGTAACTCTGAAAGCTTGAAATGAGAAGTTAACGGTGTACTTACAGGCTTGCTCATATGCATATTGAATCTTTCAAGAACTTTTCCGATGTACCTCTTCTGAGAAAGATGTACAACACCATTTTCTCTTGAAATTTCCATTCCAAGGATTTTCTTTGCAACTCCTAGATCCTTCATGTCAAATTCCTTGCTCAACAGTTTCTTCAAAATATTTATCTCTGTGATGTTGTTAGCAGCAATAAGCATATCATCAACATACAACAGATAAATCATAGAGTTACCAGACATCTTCTTGTGATACACACAACTATCAAATGCACTCCTCGAAAATCCATGTGTAGTCATGAATGCATCAAACCTCTTGTACCACTGTCTAGGGGATTGCTTCAAACCATACAAAGACTTCTTCAGTTGGCATACATGGTCTTCTTTTCCTTCAGCTAGGAAACCTTCTGGCTGATCCATATAGATTGTCTCTTCTAGATCACCATGTAAGAAAGCAGTTTTGACATCAAGCTGTTGAAGCTCTAAATCAAATTGTGCAACCAATGCTAGTAGCACGCGAATTGAGCTATGTTTCACGACTGGAGAAAAGATCTCATTGTAGTCAATTCCCTCCTTCTGACTGAAACCCTTTGCAACCAATCTCGCCTTGAACCTAGCATCTTCCACTTCTGAAATACCTTCTTTCTTTCTGTAGACCCATTTGCATCCAACTGTCCTCATCCCCTTTGGCCTTTTAACTAAGACCCATGTATCATTTTGTGAAGAGACTCCATCTCTTCCATCATGGCTAACTGCCATTGTGCAGCATCTTTGCAAGAAGTTGCTTCAACATACGAAGAGGGCTCGAGATCCTTAATCTCTTCTTCTGCAGCTACGAACGCATGTGCAATCAGATTTTCTTGCTCTATAAGACGTTCCGGTTTCCGTATCTGCCTTTTGTCCCTTCCCTTCGCAATTGTGTATGGTTCATTGGAAGCAAGTTCTTTAAGATCTGCATCTTTTGACTCATCAATTTGAGTCTCTTGATCCCGTTCCTTGGTAAGCTCCACCGGTAGCTCCACCTGCTCGTTGTTCTCGTTTCTAGATAACTCCACAGAAACTTTACGAGGATCAAGTATAGAGGATTCATCAAAGGTAACATCTCTACTAACTACAAATTTGAGTAAAGACAAACACCATAGTTTGTACCCTTTTACTCCATCTACATACCCTACGAATATGGCCTTTTTAGCCCTTGGTTCAAGCTTACCTTCATTAACATGATAATAAGCTGGACACCCAAATATTCGCAAGTATGAATAGTTAGAGGGTTCACCTGACCAGACCTCATTCGGAGTCTTAAAGTCAATCGCTGATGCTGGAGACCGATTGACAATATGAGAAGCAGTATGAACTGCTTCAGCCCAAAATACTTTGGACATCTTAGCTTGTAAGAGCATACAACGAGCCTTCTCAAGAAGAGTTCTGTTCATTCTCTCGGCAACTCCATTCTGCTGTGGTGTGTGCCTGACCGTCTTATGCCTTGCGATCCCATGAACCTTGCAGAAATCATTGAACTCTTCACTGCAAAACTCCAAGCCATTGTCCGTGCGAAGATACTTGATTTTCCTCTCCATTTGATTTTCAACCAAAATCTTCCACTCTTTAAATGCTTCAAAAGCATCACCTTTTGTCTTCAGGAAACGCACCCAAACCTTTCGTGAAAAATCATCAATGAATGTGAGAAGATACCTCTTTCCTCCCTTCGATGGAAGCTTAGAGGGACCCCATAAATCTGAATGGATGTAGTCTAGCACCCCTCCCGTCTTGTGCTTGCCAGTGCTGAAGCTGACCTTTTTCTGCTTCCCTAAGACGCAGTGCTCACAAAATTCAAGTGTGCTGATCTTCTCACCATTCAAAAGGTTGCGGTTGCTCAACATCTCCAATCCTCGTGCGCTCATATGGCCTAGTCTCATGTGCCATAATTTTGCCTTGTCATCATTAGATAACTGCACTGTAGATGCATTTACAGAGCCAATAATGGTGCTTCCCGCAAGTGTGTAGAGGCCATCCTCCAGCTTGGCCTTCAACATGACTAAAGACCCTTTAGTCACTTTCATAGTTCCTCCTTCACTCATGTACTTATAGCCTTGTTTATCTAAAGTACCCAGGGAGATCAAATTCTTCTTTAGATCAGGAACATGACGGACTTCTGTAATAGTCCTCACGATTCCATCATGGCAGCGAACATGAACTGAACCAATGCCAACTATTTTACAAGTTGCATTATTGCCCATTAATACAGTTCCTCTACTTGTTTCATAGCTGCTGAACCAATCTTTTCGGAATGTCATATGCAGAGTACAACCAGAGTCTAAGACCCATTTGTTGTCATAGACTCCACTATTGCATGATGTTGTTAGTACATAATCATCATCATTATCATGTACTTGCTCAACAATGGATGCACTCGCCTTTTCTTTGGACTTCGACATAGGGCAATCTCGTTCAAAGTGCCCCTTTTGTGACAGCCCAACATTCCGCATTCTTTTTGTTCACACGAGACTTTGATCTGTACTTCGATTTGCTCCTTCCCTGTTGGCTAGTACGACCTCTTACAAAGAGTCCACTAGCTTCGTCACTTTTGTCTCCTTCAAAATGCATCCGCACATCACAAGAGTTTAGTGCTTGCCGCACTTGCTCAAGTTTAATAGGTTGTTTGCTATACATCATTGAATTCTCAATATCACGATATTTTGAAGTCAATGAAAATAGTAAAGAACATGCAAGTGTCTCCTCGTCCTTTTTAATTCCAGCAGTTTGTAAGTCCATCACAAGTTTATTGAACGCATCTAGATGGTCTTGCAACAAAGTACCTGAATCCATCTTAAATGTATGAAGACGCCGTTGTAACAACATCCTTGTTGTCACTGACTGGTCCTGGTAAAGCCCTTCCAGCTTTTCCCATAATTCTTTGGCGTCTCTTCGGTACTTGTACTCACTTCACAAAGTACGTTAGGTGCAAGGGACAGTTGGATTGCACTCAATGCATCTCCTTCAATCTTTTCCTTGTCGGAATCCGATATCTTATCGGGGTACTTTCCGTCAATAGCATGGATTGAACCTTCCCTCCGCAGTAACGCTATCATCTGGATTTTCCAGATATTGAAGTTGTTGCGCCCACTAAATCTATCAATTTCAAACTTCATGGAACTCATTCTTTTACTTGTTCTTCCTTTTCTACTATAATGTATTTGGAACTACAGAAAACCAAAGTAATCCTTTTCTGATGTGGAAGTTCAGACTGTGCTGCAACCACAGAGCATACTCAGACAGAACCTTGGCTCTGATACCAATTGTTAGCGGAAACGTGAAACTAAAGAACAAGGAAGAACAACAATATTTAACGTGGTTCGGATCAAAATGATCCTATGTCCACCAAAGAACAACTGCACTGATATTTATTTCACTCTACAAAGAATACAAGTGAAATACTACAAGAGAGAGAACACAAATGCCTTAGAAGGTGAGAAGACAAGTGAGTGGATTATTTGAAAATGAATTAAGAGCTACCTATTTATTGGAATAAATTCATCCTATTGATGTCATCCATGACATCACTATGTGTCAAAATTGTCAAGGTTAAGATAGCAAACCATTTTATGGTTTGCCTAACTTTCACCTACCAAGATACAATCTTTGACTTGAATTTTGTACTAATTATCTTCCTACCAAATATTCATATTAATTCATCTTCCATTTAGTTTGATTCCACAAGAACCAAAACCAACTCTTTCAATTCTGATCAATCTTTTCACATTCGTTAAATACTCTATAAAGTGTATCATAAGGTGAATTTGTCCAATTATTTCATTTGCCTTCTTTGGTTAGATTTCTCCTCCAAAAAGAGTCCACTTCAGGTAAATCTATTCCAGTATAATTGATTTAGCTACAAACATTGACCAACACTTTTTCTATTATTGCTAAGCTAGCAGCATATTCACTTCTTTTAGTTATAATATCTATTTATGAAAAGTTTCTGTTGCAATAAAACTCAAATTCAGATATAAGTTAATCTGTGAATGCCTTTACATTATTGAAATTTGAAATGTGGACATGGACTATGTTGGGAGCACACATGTTCATAATTGACCGTGTGTTCGTGTAACTTAAAATGGTATGAAATACATGTGCGTTGCACGTGTTTGAGAACTAGTTTATTATATAAAAATGAGAAAACACAGGTGTGTGATGGGAGAGAGAAATGTCCGAGGAAAAAGTTTTTTCCGATCCAATTCAAATGAGAGATACAAAATGTTTAGGAAGTTGTTACTATCCATCCAAAAAATTTTCCATTTCGTAAGTTCCATTGCAACATACATGCATGTCGAGTAGAGGTGACAATTTCAACCCATATTAGTGAAATGAAACCATTTTGTCCATATTAAATTAAATGGTTCACTCATATTTTCTTTCATTTTCTTAAATGGGTTAATATGGTCTTCAACCTATTTAAGCTCATACAAATATGGACAAAATGGGTTAACATGAGAATCCATATTCAGCCCATATAAGTGAGAAATGAAATAGATTTTTTTTAATTTTTGAAAAACAAAAAAATTAGGAGTCGGTTGGTGGAAGGTGGGGGTGCCTGGGAGTGTGTGGGGGGGGGAGGGGTAAATATTTTTTTTTTATTGAAAAAATTGATATTTTTTTCGAAAATAATTTTTTTTTAGGGATAGGTTAGTGGAAGGTCGGGAGAGGGGTAAATTTTTTTTGTTTTTCGAAAACAAAATTTTTTTTAGGGGTAGGTTGATGGAAGGGGTGGGTGGGTGGGTGGGGAGGCGGGAGAGGGGGTAATTTTTTTTTGAAAAAACAGATTTTTTTTTTCGAAAACAAAAGTCTTGTAGGGTTAGGTTGGTGGAAAGTCGGAGTGGGGTGGGGTGGGGTGGGGTGCCCGGGAGAGGGGTGAATTTCTTTTTTAAAAAATCATTTTTTTTTGTTTTTTGAAAACTAAATTTTTTTAAGGGTAGGTTGATGGAAGGTCGGGGTCGGAGGGGGGGGGCTGTAAATTTTTTTTTTTTTTGAAAAAACAGATTGTTTTTGTTTTTCGAGAACAAATTTTTTTTAGGGGTAGGTTGGTGGAAGGTCGCGGGGGGGGGGGGGCTGTAGGGAGGGGTAAATTATTTTTTTGAAAAACAAATTTATTTAAATGGGTTACAATCACTTTGCCCAAACCATATTTGACCAAATCCATATTTCACCATATTATATTTGGATGGATGGTAATCCAAACAATTTTTTCTCGAATCATATTTAACCCATCCAAATTCGATCCAATCCAACCATTTGCCACCCCTAATGTCGAGTATATAGACAATGTCGGATGGAATTATGAAGAAATTGCCCCAAGATGTGACTAGCTGTATTATTTTGAGACTTGCAGTGAAATCTCTATTGCGATACAAGTGTATCTCTAAAACTTGGTGTACCATACTGGAGTCCTCTTATTTTATCAATCTTCATGTCAAGCGCCCCACCACCACCAAAGACGAATTAATTCTCTTAAAACGATTCTTCGAAGAAGGACCTAATCAGTATAAAAAAGTCTTATCTTTTCTTTCTGGTTGTGATGATGATCCTTATCTCTATCTACAACTTTTGGTAGTGTGACTCGTCATATCATGGGGCCTTACAATGGTCTAATTGTCCTGTCTGATGATGAACACGTTGTCTTACTTAATCCATCCACTAGGAAATGCACCCTGCTTCAACCCAGTCCATTTGAAATATGTCCTCCGGGGTTTGACCATTATATTCGTGGTCTAGGATTTGGCATTGACTTGACGATGAATGACTACAAATTTGTTAGGATTAATGAAATTTCTTCGGATCCTTACAAGGATCCTTGCGTGAGAGGGAACAAAATTGAGGTTTATGAGTTGAACATTGATGCATGGAGAGAAGAGTATTATGAAGAGGAAAAGTTGCCCTCTGTTAATTGGTCTCCTTGTTCGGAATTATATTACAAGGGAGTATGTCATTGGCTTGCAAGTGGAGATGGAGAGGTAATTCTTTGTTTTGATATGAGCACTGATACTTTTCGCAATATCAAGTTGCCTCATACTTGTTTTTTTCCTAATGGACTCTGTTATGGCCTTGTTATATTAAATGATTCTCTCACCTTGATTTGTTATCGTGATCCAAGATGTGAGATTGATCCATTAACGGATGTCATTGATATTTGGACAATGAAAGACTACGGCATAAATGATGCTTGGATTTTGGGATACACCATTAAACCTCTTCCTATTCAATCCCCTTTAACAATTTGGAACCATTTAGTACTCCTTCAAACCAAAAGGGGACAATTGATTTCCTACAATTTTATTTCAGATGAAGTAAAGGAATATAATTAACATGGATATCCTGGAAGCTTGAGGGTTATAGTTTATAAGTAATCCTTGACTTCAACTCTACAGGAAAACAGTCAAGGTACAGAAACTCAGATTTTTAAAATGGTATACCTCTTCACTACCTAGTACCAAGACCTGGTGTCTGTTTATTTGTGATAACTAGCTAAGATATATAAGAATTGAAAACTTGAAGAGTAGGTTCAATTTATTCATAGTTGGGTTGTTCCATATTTAATTCAAATTAGCAAAAAGAATTGCTTGTCATGAGTAACGGAAAATTGGAAATAACGTTAGCTACTATTTGAAGGGTAGCAATATTTTTGTTTTGGACTACCATATCATCGAAGTTGTAAAATATTTTAAATTTGGATGTATAGTATCATAGATAATTATTGTGTATAATACCTTATCCTAAACTATGCCAACGTCCTATTACCCCTAAACAATTCTCAACTAATATTATTACATTATTTTTTGTCCACCTAACATGGAGAGTGTATGCAATCTCTTAAAGAGCGTGAAACTAAAAAAAAGAAGATAATTTTGTTTTTACAAGTATTTTGCTATAAAATATATTTTCTTGTTTTTCTTATTACTTTGACTTTCTCTCCTTGTTATGTTTTCGTTTTTCTTTCTTCCTTCTTCTTCAAAATTTCATGTCATATTCATTTTAGCTTTTCACTTTCAATGTAATTTTTACCACAACTCTACATCCCTTTTTTACTACTATTAGTTTAACTCTCTTCAATTTTAAAATTATATCTAAATATTTTTACATTTTGAACTATTTGATAAATCCATTAGATTTCAAGATAATTAACACGTATTATTTAGTTCTTTTTATCCAAATTTCAATTAAACCTTTTGAATTTTCGGATCAAAATTATCATTTCTAGTTTTGAAGTTGTATGAAAATGAAATAAATTAATTGATGATACTTTCAAAATATTTATTTATCTTAGAAAAATAATTAGTTTTCTTATCAAAATAACTCAACAAAAAGTCTAGAAAATAGTATAATTCTGGAAAGAAAGAAATTTGATTGAAGAAGAAAACAAAGAAAGAAAATTGAGGGAGGGGCTCAACTTGAAGTGGACGTGGGGTGAGGTGAGGTGAGGGTGGGAGGTGAAGAAGAAGAGGAAAGAAAGAAGAAAATGGAGGAAGGGATAGCTTGAAAATAGGGGTGGAAGATGAAGTAAAATTTAAAATGAAATAAAAATTAAAGTAATAAAATTAGAATAAGTCAAAAGAAAAGAGAAGAAATAAAGAAAAACTTAAAATAAATAAAAATATTTCAAATTATATTAACATGTGTCACACAATGAATGATATGTTATAACACTTGCCATTTAAAATCTGGAATTGATCGAAAAATGACGTAATAATATATGTTCAAAATTGTTTAGGGGGAATAAGACGCCCGCATAGTGTAACGACCCGCAAGTATACCCTAGAAGATAGAGCACTCTTGAGTCATCACACGACGTACTTGACCTCTCGGAGGTCTTGTACAAGCCCTTAGACATTATTCATTGCATATATGAAAAGTAGCACGGAATTAATAAATTTTCTCAAAAACAAAAATGCGGAAATCATTTCATAACACGGAAGTTTTTCTAACATATGTCTCAAAAACCATCTATGACAACATGATTACAAATGTCTTGGGTCACAATCCATAAAAGTCTAAACTAGTAAAGAACATAAAAGACAACATAGGGGTGGTGTCCTCGGATGCTATGAGGACTCACCAATCTTCACTTCTTGAAAGCCTTGAAAACTCTACCCTTCAAAGCAACTCAATCTCCTCAAGACCCTACATTGGATTAGAATGTAGGCAAAATACGCGTTAGTACGAAATGTACCAAGTATGGAAACTATCATACCAACATAAGATATCTGAAAGGGTTAGTCAACAATAGACATAATCATAAGAGATAAAAGCATAATCATAACATGAATATCATAGGCATAATAAAGCATCATAAAGCATATATAAGTTCATACTTAAGCTATTGTCCTTCTTACTCAAATGAACTACTTCACAAGCCACCTCCAAGTATACTTGTGCAAGGCTAAGGTAGCATCCCACACTACTACCAAAGCTAAGTACATCTCTTTGGTCATTCTTGATCATAGCCCACTTTCATAATTAAGACTTAGGTTCATCATAACATATGAGCACTATGCCCCTAGTCCACCTCAAAGCAAACTTGTGCAATGCATGTGAAGCATCCCATTCTACCTCACACACTAAGCATATCTTGAAGTCACCCTATTCTAATTCATGTCATCTTAGGAGTCTCTAGTAGACCTAATTCATATTGACTAGGAACTATCATCTTAAGTCAATCATGTCATGGAATGCAACTATAGTCACTATCCAAGCTAAGCATACATCATGTAGGGGTCATGTCATAGGTAGCTTCAAGTCATACTTGTGCTATGTATGAATGACATCACATACTACCATCCACACTAAGTATTTCTCTAGACTAGCCTAATCCAAGCTAACATATCTTGCACTCTTGTCTATTAAGCTTAACATTCTAACATAATAGACCTAGTACCATTGAAAGCATCTCAACATACCAACCAAGCTAACAAGGAAGAATACACAAGTACCAACCTAACCACTATGCAACCAATCATGTAGATGCAATCTAATCATAGGGGAGAATGAATCTTCAATCCTAAGCTACAATGAGAAATCTATCTCAAGCTAATCATGAAATGCACCTTGCATGCAAGTCAAGCTGACATTAGGAGAGTATAGGTCTTTCCCCTAAAGCTATCATGAAATGGTTTTGGCCTAACCAAGTCAATCTATCATGAAGGCACTATAGTCATGCTACTTCAAGCTATTCTTAGGAGAGCTTCATTACTCAATCCCAAGCTATCATTGAAACCACCATCCCTAAGCTACCATGATCAAGCATCCTAGCAACACATGACCAAGCTAAACATGAGAGACCTTACTTCCTCCATCCCAAGATATCATGAGATTCATCATCTTAAGCTATCATGAGACCTAGCATCTAAGGTAATCACACATTGGTCTTATTTACCAAGTCAAACATACAAGAAGAGGCTATTCAATACAACTTCAAGATATTATAGTTCATCATTTCTTGATTCATTTTAGGTTCTTAGGTCAACCTAGGATCCATCTATGTGAGAGAATTTGCTTCCCCTAGCTTGTTCATGTCTAAATGTAAAAGAAGAAAGAAAACATCATCATACTTCCTTCATAATGACTTCACCCCCAAATCCCTAACAACAATAACATACCATACCTATAATCGATTATCAACTTCAACCTATCATAATCCATGTCCAATTACAAGCTTACTTCATTCAATTAGATCATGAGAAGGTAATTCTTGACATGCTTGATCACATAGGTTCAATTCCAACTTCACAAGTCAAGATCATCCTTAATCAATTAGACCTAGTTCAATTCATATCTAGGTGATTCAATCATGATCAAATAGTATACAATACCATTGAATTATGAAGATCAACTTAGAACCTTCAGCTTGCCTCTAATGGCCTAAAACTACCATGATCACCTTCAACATCAAATACTACAATTTGCCATGTAAACCTCATGAAAATATCACATAATCATCATATGAACATAATTGAATATTACCCACTAGATTGGGATTACAATCAAGCCTTACCCACAATACAATCACAATCCTCTCTAGATTAGGGTATTTTGGATTCACAAATTGAGGAAAACTAGAGAAACTCCATGGATGAATAAGCTCACATACCTTAGATTAGAGCCATAAACCCAGCTTGATTCCTTGGTGAATTTCTTCCTAGAAGTTTCCTCCAATTTCTCTTCTTCTTTAATGGTGTTCTTGAGAGAATTTTGGAAAGGGAGAGGTTTTGATTTGGAGTCTAGAGTCTAAATGGCTATTTCACTGCTTAAATACACTTCAAACCCCTAGAATAACCACCAATAATTAATCCCTAAAGTACCCAAAAGGCCCCTGCACTTATTGGACCATTTAACCAATTCTAATTTGACTTAAAACGACGCGACCAAATCTGGGAAGTAACTGCGCGTTGCGGAGTCACCTCCAATTCTTGGTTATGGAAAATTTTGAGACAGAATGGTTTACGTTGGTACCGATTCGCAGGGAAACTTTTTTCTCTTTAAGTGTAGCTGGCGCGACGCGCTGCAGCCTCCACATCTTGGCTGCCCGACAGCTTTCTTGGCCAACGTTTGGTCCTCTTTGGGGATCCTTTGGGTGGTCCCCGGGGTGTCTTACTCAAACATTTTGACCCTTTACATGTCAATATATGTGTAGGAACCCTTGATACTCAATTTTACCCTCATTCTATACTCTAAAGCTCCACTGAAAAACCCTACTACACACTAGTTCAATCTAGGCTAGCTTTCGGACGTCTTGGTCGTCCTTGGACGTTTCACTTCCAAACTCTTCCAAATTCAACAAACTGACTTCTAACACTATAAATAACCATTTTAGGACCTTATAAGCTCATGAAACACATGTTAGACTCTATCTTGACCTAATTCATTTTGGGGTCCTTACACTTAGTTAAGGTATCTTTTTTAAAATTCGGGATATTTTTAGGTGTTACTTTATGTCTTTCCTCTATTCCGAATAAAAACATGACCTTGATCTATTCAAAAGAAAGTCTACAAATTAAACAAATCCATCAATGTCACTTTTCTATTCTTAACTAGACTACTTCAAAGTCAAAGATAAACCCAAAATTCATGGTCAAAACCTGAGATAATTGACGTTCCCCGGCTACCCATAAATAAACGAATAATATATTTGGCATGATATAAAATTGGCACAATATGGCACGATCTTACATTTTCGGGGTAAGGTCGTAATTTCAGAAGGATGGGAAGGGTGATATGGTAAATTCATTTCCTTTAAAGTAAACCATTTTGAAATCCATTAAACCACTAACTTTTGAAATTGAAATCACTTTTGAAAATTCAAACCTATACTCTTTTCTTTTCAAATCACACTGTCCAAATAAGTTATATTAACTTCAATACTCTATAGAGATTTGAGAGCATTATATTTCTATCAAAATTTTGGTATTTCTCCATTTTTCTTCATTTTAAAAGCCCTTTATTTTCGTTCATAATTTTCATTTGAAAAATTAGATCAATTGCAATACTCTATGTAGAGCTCTATGTGTCCAAATTTTTGGTCATTTTCCATTTTTCTTCATTTTGCAACAACTCTCTATTTTCGTTGATAATTTTCATTTCATGGGAAAGTATGTCTATGTTGTTTTTAAGGATAAAACAATAAGGTATATATTCAAGTTGACAAGAATATGCTAATTTGACCATTGAAGTTAGCTTAAGTTTATACCGAAAATACTAGAATTATGATGATGTTGTGCAAGCTTTAGAAGATTGCAACATTCAAACAGATGGAGTGAAATTATGCTACGAAAGTAACGGAGAATCATTAAGTCATTCTGTGCATTGAAGTTTTTGTTGGAAAATTAATGAACGATTAATTTGTTAAGGCAATTTGTGGTGTTATTTTCATATAGGATTGTATGTGTATTTGTATTGAGTCTTATTTTTTGCATTTGTCCTGATATTTTGGATTGGGCCTGTCAACATAAGTACTTTTATTTACTAAATTAGAATAATAACTTATTTAAAAAGAATAAATAAATTATGTTGAGTGATTATAAATGAATGTTATTGTAGGTAATGCGTTCGAGCCTGGTTTAGGTGCCATTTAGTAAAATTACTCTCTTTATAGGGGTGGGGATATTAAATTTCTAATATTTTTTGGTTAAAAAGTGCAAAATTGTCATGACCCGAGCCTACTGATGAGTCAAATTAGACTCATTTAGAGCTTTATTTCCAAAGATTTAGTGTTCTCAAATGCTTATTATGTGCCCATGATTGATGTACAACCCTTGATTTCCAGGTATATGGATTTTCAAAGTCAGATGAAAGAGTAAAGGAATGCAAGCATGGTGATCGCCAAGTCCATTTGACGAGTCGCCAAATGACTATTTGACCGCCTAAAGTTCCAGTGTGTCAAGCCCTGAAGGAGAAAACCAAGTTGGCGGGAGAAAAGAACACTCGGCGGATCGCTAAGAGGATCCGCGATGCAGTGTTGGATCGCCCAAAGTTACAGACCTTGAGGATGCTGAAGGCCAAGGCAGAAGGGCGATGGAACTGACCAAAGGGAGGATCGCCAAGCTAATCAGCGAGCCCTACTTACTGCGTCAAATGACTCTTAGCAGCACATTTTTTGTTACTATAAATAAATGCTTGAACATTTAGTTTATCATGAAGATTATGATTATAAAATTTTATTTCGAATCATATTGAATTCTGAGTATTGAGACAAGTTTTTTCTAGTTTTCTTAAGCTTTGGAGAATTGAAGTTTTTCACTTTTGAGAAATTGGAAGTGGGTGTTTGAAATTCTTCGAATTGGAACATTGTAGGAACGAAATCAATCTTAATCAGTTAATGGAGACTCAATTTGGTAACCATTTTTATCCTTTTTTATGATGTCTAGCTAAAAATCCAATTCTTGGGGTGTGAGTATGTCATTATAGGTTGATTCAGTATATGGGTATTGCTAATTGTTAGTTTAAATGTGGTTTAGAAGTGAGTTTCAGTAATAATGGTTTAATTTAAGAATTGTAGTTACACATGTAGTTCCACCTTCGTATTTTTAGCTTGCCCGAGAGAGATATTATAAAACAAAGATTATGGTTAGTGGGTATTGGGTTGACATGGGTTCAGCTCGAGAGTGTATCCTAAACTCAACCCCATATGTTCAGCTCGAGAGAGTAAATACACTAAGATGTGGGCTGATCTTATTTTGTTTGCTTGATGATGTTCGAGAGAAATCAACTTGATTGGGGATAAATAGTTTGAGAGAAAATTTATTCCCTCCATGTCTTAGCTTACTCACTAATATACAACTATTTCCTAAGAGTTGTAGTTACTCATTTATCTATATTATCCTATAATCGAATCACATCCCAAGAACATGACTCATTGTTGTTATTTTGTTTTGTTTGTTGTTGTTTTAGTTAATAATTTCAAACCAAAACCCCTAATTTGACATTTGTGTCACTCCTTAATTTTAATTATGTTTTTATTCGACAAAGTCTATTCCTACGATTGATTTGATCATATTCATACTTCTCAATTGATTCTCAAACATGTATCACTCCTTGTGGGATTCGACCCCAACTCATTTAGTTGGGTTATATACTTATTAACAATCATTAACACTTAGAATTGGATGAAGTGTCTTTGATAGCATTATTCAATCAAAATGACGTTGCTTCGAGGGAGTGGTGTTGTTTGAAATTTTTCTTGGTGAAGTTGAATTTTGTTCTTTTTATTCATAGTTGATTCTACTTAATTTTAGTTTTGGTTTGTTGTTTTGTGTTTTGAAAAAGAGGATATGAGTGTCAAAGGAAGCAATAGTAGACAAGTGGGCCACCAAGATGACATCAAAATTTTAAATGATGTCAATGAGCCGAATGCTTATGACCCCATCTAATGGGTGGAATTGGTGCCATTCATTTACCTCCGGTTAATGGAACGCTGTGTTCCACATTACTAGCACCATGATGCAGCTCTTGCAATTGAAAGGGTTGTTTGGTTGTTTAGCTCATGAGGATCCACATTAGCATATCAGAAATTTTGTTGATGTTTGTGGGTCGTTCTCCTTCAAGTTAATATCCCAAGAGTCAGTCTGGTTGAAGTTGTTCCTGTTTTCTCTAACAGGAGAAGCGTGAAAGTGGTTGGCTGAATTGTCAAGAGACTCCATCACTTCATAGGAAGAGCTTATCACCGCATTTCAAGTGCGATTTGTCCCTCCTATGAAAATGATGACACTTCAGGACAAAATTCAGAGTTTCAAGCGTCTGGGGGACGAGCCAATCCATGAGACTTGGCTACGATTCAACAAGTTGATGCTGCAATGTTTAACTCATTAGTTTGCATTACAACGTTCTGCTACAATAATTTTATTGAAGCCTTAATTCGGTAAACAAAGGAGTAGCTGCCAACTTTCTTCTAGAGGTTTGATGTAACAACTTTATGTTGTAGCAGCCTAACTCTTGGATGGTATGACAAAAAACCAACTGCATGGTACACCCGCAAGGATCAAGTCTCACCTATCACTTTCAAATTAACTAAGGAGCAACTATAGAAAGACCAAGAGAGGGATCAAAACATGGCCAAGATCATGAATCAACTTGACATTTTGTCTAAATATGACATGGGAGCTGGTGCTAGGAGTGTCAATGTCGTGGGTGTTGGGTGTGTAAACCCCAAAGAGGCAAAGTTTGAAGCGTTTTATAATAAGGAGGTGATTTTTCTAGCCAACAAAAGAGGTGGTTATCGTGAAAACTACCTGAGGGATGAAGGTTGGACACATTGTGATAGAGAGTGGAGGGATGTCACACCCATTTTCGCGCATGACAGAAGTATTTTTTACAATTTAAGTGACAACATTGATTTAGGAATTATTTTACTTTTTCAGAGTCGCCACTTGGAATTGAGTTATGGTGTTCCAAGTCACCTTTTTGAATCCCTAATCAATATGAAATGACTCTTTAGTTATGGTCTACGAACCAGAAATATAGGTAAGGAATTATGTTGACCGAGGAGAAAGTATTAGGCATCCCTCGAGTCCCGCCATTCTAGCACGGTCGCTTTTATTGACTTATACTTATTTTAATTATTTTTGAATATATTTTTATAGGCCATGATTTGCTCGCAATTTCTATTTGTTGAACTTTTATTTGGCCTTGACCTAGATGCATAACCACATTCCTGATCTTGACATTTAGAGACATAATTGTCTTCTTTGCATCACACCTAATAATCTATTTTTCTATAAGTCTCTACTTTAAAATAATACAATTTACTTATATTATCGAACAAGTGCGTCATCGCATCTTAATTTTTTAATGTCTCAAAAAAAATACGTAACCGCATTCTTAATCGAAACAACTATATTTTAACATCCCTAAAAGTTTGTCTAATGTTAAAAGAAAATACTTAGTCTTTATAAAGGGAAAAAAATCAAATAAAATACTAAAATTCTAAGATAAAATTTTGGATCATATGCATATCTTTTTATTTTATATTTTAATATTTCTATTACTCTTAAAATCAACATCAACATTAAGTATACACTTCCTACTCAAACAATACAATAACGGATTGTTAAAATAAATTTCATTTTTTGTTTGTTAAAATAAAATAACAATAATTTATTTGTTTGTTTGTTTTTTATCCTACTATACCTCCTTTATCATTATTATCTAAATCAAGACAAGAACAATGTTACGATCCGTTTATTTTTAAGAGATCACAAATAACAAATAAAAAAAATATTCATTGATTAATGCTACCTTTATTCATGAAATAGATATATAACAACTAACAAATTAATCATTTCAATCAAATTTATGAATTAAAAAAATATAAGAAAACTTGTCATAAATTACATTGAATTTCTTAAATAAATTAAAGATTTAAGGCAAAGTTATACCTCAAAATGCAGAAAACAAGTGCCGCAATTTTTGAACCGAAACTCGATTAGAACGCTGACAAGACTTTTGTAGATTGTTCGTGATAATATATGTGTTGTGTTTATATGAAACTAGTAATAATAAATAAAGAAAAGAAGTGAATGTATATATAGATTCCTCGAAGAAAAGTAAACTAATAATAAATGAATTCTTTTTTTTCTTTGGCGTGAGTTTTTGTGTTGCTGTGTAGTTTTTTCCCCTTTTTTGTTGGGTTTCTCTGTACATTTATGTTGTAGAGTTGATGGATATATATGGTATGGTATGTGTGGAGTAGTATAGGGGTAAGTGTGGTAGAAAATGGAGAGGGAAATGTGGTAGTGGGGTTGTGGTTAAGTGGGGGTGAGGGTGAGGGTGATGTAGATTATTATTTTTTCTTTTTTTTGTTAATAATTAAATAATGTAACAATAATAATAATAATTAATTATTTTGGAATTAATAAAAATATATAAAAAATTAAATGGCTAGAACAATAAATATAATTCAGAAAATATTAAAATCGCTAATTTATTTACTAAAATTTTGGATAAATTAAAAACAAAATGTACTCTTAGAGTGTGACTTTATTTTTGTTATTTTCAAATCTTTTAAAGTAAACTTAATAATATAAGATAAAAATTTAAATATTTAATTTAGGTTTATCAAATATTTGATTTCTAAAAATGGTGGTAAACTTAAGTTCGGTCAAAATTTACGCGAATATAGTTTGCCCCTCTTTGACTGGAAACACGAAGAGTTTTCAGACGAAGAAGTATATAACGTGACAAATTTTGATCGAACTTGTATTTGGAGGAAAAATCAATGCGACCAAGTCTTGGTTTTAGACATCCTACATATCCCAAATTCAAGTCACATGTAGTTCAAATAGATGAGGTAATGAGTTGGATGTCAAGTGAGGTTCCATCGAGGCTCCAAGTCGCGGCTCTTTTCTTACATAAAAAATAAATGAAAGATAATAGTCAAAACGAAAAATAAAGGTACAAGTTCCTATCTATGTAACTTCTCTTGAGTATTCACTTGAGTCTTGACTTTGGTGAGTGTATTGATCTTGGACTGGATTAGATGCTTAACTTGCCACTTAGAGTGAGCTTTTGACACTCTTCAAAAGGACAAATTGAAAATGTTTTTGAATAACTGCATGTTTTCTTGATCAAAAGTCGAATAAAAGCAGGTGTCAGGAAGTCAAGATGCTACATGCATTGGAGAACCTGATTTTGGCTATCATGGGGGTTGATCATTTTGAAAAGAGTTGAACTTTGTTCTTGAATTTCCAATCCATGTTTCGTTCGAATAAACCTGAAAACATCAAAAAAGAAAAAAAATATTGCCCCAGTTTTCATTGGAAAAATTTTGTGAGTTATTAGCAAATGTAAATCAAGAAAAATATACTAGGCTAGGAAGTACTTATCCTAGGAGAAAGTAACCAAATCCTATTATGTAAACCCATTATGTAGGAGGGTCCTGCTAGTTCCATTATCCAGGAGGATCTTGCTAGTCCCATTATCCAGGAGGGTCATGCTAATCTAAATCACATTATCCAGGAGGGTCCTACTTCCCATTGTCCAAGAGAGTTCTGCTAAACTAAATCTCATCGTCCAGGAGGGTCCTGCTATACTAATTCCCATTGTTCATGAGGGTCCTGCTAAACTAAGTTCATTGTCCAGGAGGTTCCTGCTAATAAAATTGTCTGGGAGGGTCTGTTAATCTAAATCTCATTGTCCAAGAGGGTCCTGCTAATCCCATTATTCAGGAGAGTCCTGCTAAACTAAATCCCATTGTCCAGGAGGGTCCTGCTAAACTAAATCTCATTGTCCAGGAGGGTCCTGCTAAACTAAATCCCATTGTCCAGAATCCAATTGTCCAGGAGGATACTGCTAATCTAAATCTCATTGTACAGGAGGGTCCTGCAAATTCCATTGTTCATGAGGGTCCTGCTAAACTAAATCTCATTATCCAGGAGGATCATGCTAATCTCATTGTCCATGAGGGTCCTTCTAAATTAGATCTCATTGTCCAGGAGGGTCCTGCTGAACTAAATCTCATTATCCAAGAGGGTCCTACTAATCCCATTATCCAGGAGGGTCCTGCTAACCTAAATCCCATTGTCCAAGAGGTACCTGCTAAATAGCATAATCAAATGGAATCATCACAACATTTCTTTTTTGCCCCAATTTGCACCAAAAAAGTTTTGTGAGTAATTAGTAGTAGTTAGTTTCAAAATAATAAATGTCTCAAACTAGGAAGTGTATGTACCTCACCTCCCCCCCCCCCAAAAAAAAAAATAAAAAAATAAAAATAAAATAATGATGTCTCAGACTAGGAAACATTTATCCTAAAAGAGAATGAAAAAAAGTAAACGTCTCAAACTAGGAGATGATTGTCCTAGGCGAAAATTAAATATAATGCATGAATTTTTCTTTTGTTGCAATGGCTTTTCAAATTTGATGTTTCAAGATAACCTTTATGTCAATAACATTTTTTTGTTTGGAAAAAGAAAGAAAAAAAATGTTGAGTTTTTTTTTGGTGATTTGTTGGCTATGAATATTATTGCCCATGTTATTACAATGTTGAATCATATCAGCTGGAGCAGATTGTTTTCGTTTGCAAGTCAGTCAACCTTGATAATGTTGAAAACAACTCTAATTGTTTATAACTTCAAACTTCAGATTTTCATATTGTTTCCACCCTCCAACAATAATTGAATCTTGTTTCATAGAAATTTTTAAAAATTGTCAATTGTTGATAAGTTACTATGCACATCCCTATTTCTTGAATCATGTCATGATGGATGTGCTGACCAAACTTTGTTATGTGCAATTGAAGAGATGATGGCAATTTTGAAATCATTTTATTCTTGCTTAGTGAAGACTAACTCAAGATCGAATTGAGCGACACAAATAAGAAAGAAATAATATTTGATCCATTGATAAAGATAAAATAAAATAAAAATAAAAACAAAAATAAGTAAATAAATAAATGAAAAAGGACTCCATTGATAGTGGTGATCAATTTTAATGATCATTACCTGCAATTTGGATTAAATAATCTGGTCTGTCCAATCAAAAGATGATGATGATGATGATGATAATAATAATAATAATAATAATGTTGTTGCATTAACGGTTTTTGCATCTAAAGTTTTTATTGAACATCTAAAGTTTTCAAAAGATGAATTGACCTATTTCATGATCTACCATGGGTTCTTGCATTAATGGTTTTTAATCATTGTTTACTAATTGAATTGTGTTTATTAAGATGATTTTTAACTTAATTAACCTATGAACCTATGTAATTGATGAACCCTAGTTTTTGACTAACTTATGTGTTACTTGATATTGGTCTAATGCTTATGAATTAATGTGTAGTTTCTTATGAGCTTTATAATGATGTAAGTGTATTCAATTGTTATCTAATTGGTCTTAGATTGATAAGTGTATATTGAATTGGCTTAGATTTCATTGAGTATTATAGTTTATGTATTGAATTGATGTTCATGGCCATGGGTAAGGGCCTTATGATATTGAATTGGATAATTTGGCATTGGATTAAAGTGTTGAGGATGAAGTGGTGGTACGCTGCCCTATTTACCTTTATTTAATGTAAATTAGACTTCAATTATGTTGTGATTGGTTTGGTCCACTTATGGTGGCGGTGTTATGTGAATTGATGTGGCCTTGTAGGTGTTATTTTAAGTATATTGATAATCATGGCTTTGTCGGCACTACGTGAAGTATTATGTTGATTTGTGTAGTTGATTATGTGAAGTATGATCATATCTACATATATGTAAAAGTATGTGTTATTCTATTGATGCTATTTAGGTAATCATGTTATGCTATGACTATGTGTTAAGTGTGTAGTCTTAGAGTTGATACATGGTTGTTCCTAACTTGGCTATATGAGTCTATAATGGTTATGTTGATGATGTTAAAGTAATGAATAGGTTGACATAATGTTGAACAGGGTCATTCCTAAGTGTCTAAAGAATGATATGTAATATGTGCTAAACTGATGTAATGTTGTGTCTTGTTTAGGTAGACTTGTGTCCCTTACTTGATGCATGTATGAATATGAATATGTGATATCATGACTTAGGAAGCTAAAGCGTCTTAGTCTTGAATGGATGAATGTTAGCTCAGACCTTGAGTGATGATAAGAGGGTCCTTTATGTGAAACCTTGAACCTATTGGTACGGTTATGAAACTTGAAGTCGAAAGCCGTAATGGTATCCTTCATGTAATGAATGATGGACTTAAGTTTGATTGGCTGGAACGGCATCATATCAGTCCTTAGGAAAGTCATAATGAGCTTCTTGTCGCCATTGGAAGGCAACCCCTAGAGGACCTCTTTGGTAGGGTAAATGTAATTGGGTTATGAACTTGATATGGAACCCATTTGTATGAACCTTAATCAGAATTAATCTATGAGAACTAAGGCTAGCACCGAGTGAGTATGGAAAGGGAAGTAGTTCTAGTTAAAGAATGAGGCTAGAATACAAAGAAGCCCTTCATATTCCTTAACAATGTGCCTACATGGGATGTGTCCAAGTTCTACCATTGCCAAGTAGAACAACCTCATAGGAGTAGGATAGAACTCCGGATTTCATACTTTGCTAACATGGTCTATGTTGGTTATTGCCTATTCTCATCATGTTGGATACCTATTAGCATTAGAGAAGTTCTATGAAGTTTAGGTGGTGGTATGGACACTATCTAGACATTGCACAATAGGCTTTGAAGGTGTTAGTAAGAGTCCCTAGGTCTTCTCCAAGACCATTACTTGAATGTCCTTTATGTGATGAATGTCTCTTAAATTAACTAAGTCATGAAATGACATAATGATATAAAGTATGTAAATGAATGAGTACCTAATCTAAAGTGACTTAAGGATTCCTTAGTTAAAGTGTGAAGAGGGCATAAAGAATGATCTCTTCATGTCTTATCTATGAAAGTCTTGAGAATGACTCTAGTTAGGGAAATTGGTTGTTATGTTTGACATGATCTAAACTTAGGAAGTCTTAAGGATTACTTAGGTAACCTTGAAGAGGGTGTATAGGCGTTCTCTTCTAGGAGTACTTAAGTAAGTCTGTTGGATAGCCTTAGTAAAGAGAATTGTCATGTTATACATATTGTGTGTTTGGTGTATTATAAGTGTGTATGTGTCTCATTATGAGTACCTTGAGGACCGGTTAGGCACATCTAGAGATGGTGTATGGGCGGTCTCTCTTTGTGTGACTTAAGTGAGCCTTAGAATAGCTTTAGTGAGAAGACGCTAGGAAGTGTCTTAAAAGAAGTAAGGCAACTTCACTATAACAGTGAATGAGTTTACTGTACAGTGAAGTGAGGTTACTGGAAAGTGACTTCAAAAATACGATATTTGGTTTAAATGTTTCCTTATGTGTTTCTAAGTTAATAAATGTTATTCTTATGATAAAATTATGATATTTAAACGAAAAGATGCATATTTCCAATAAATGTCCGTTTTCATGATTTTTATATATAATGTCATACTTAGTACATGTGGTTGTACTAATTTCAAGCTTTTATCTAATTCTAATGTGGTTGGTAGGTGAGGAGCATTTGGGAAGAAGACTTGGATTAGAAGATCGTTCAAGTGAAGTTGAAGTATGTTCTCATTTGACTCGAGGGCATATATGTCTTTTATATTTCTTATTGAAGTATTGTATTAGACTTAATAGTACTATGTTTTCTATTTTGTATGGGTCGTGTCCCAAGTACTCTTGTGTCTAAAGATGATGAGATTGAGACTTAGTATTTCCTATTACTTTTATATGAAAGAGTTTTTAAAGACTATGATATGTTTTGTGAAAAGTTTTAATTCCACACTATTTTTCATTATGTATATGCGATGAATGATATGAAGGGCTTGTATGAGACCTCCGAGAGGTTGAGTACGCCGGTTGCAACCCAAGATTGTGCCCTAACTTCTAGTGTGTGGTTTTGGGATGTGACAAGCTTGGTATCAGAGTATAGGTTGGTGAAAGTAGTCTTATGAATCAAAAAGTCTCATCAAGTCACGTCTAGTAGAGTCTTCACCATCGGTGTGAGTCGCGACACATCTATGGGCGAGAGGCTATAGGACGATAGAGTTTCCCTTCTTTATCTACTTTTATGTCGTGCGGTAGAGTGAATGTTATGAGTATCCTTCTAAATGTGTTTCCTTGTGTTTCTAGGAGATGAATACTAGAAGGATGGCCGCTAGAAGGTTGGAAGAGGGAAGGGTGAATGAGGAAGCTCCTCCTTAAGTTGAGCAAGTTCCTCAAGATGTGCAAGGTGTCCAAGGTGCTCAAGTTCCTCGCCAAGATGACCATGTTCCTAATGTGGAAGGAGGTAATGAGGTGCTGGTGGAATATCCGGACATGTCTAATAGGGAGATTAGATAGGCTTTGATTTCTATAGCCCGAGCCGTAACTACTCAAGTTAATTTGAGTATGTTGCTTAGGGTTGTGGAGAGCACTATGACCTCTAGGTTGAGAGACTTTGTGAGGTTGAATCCTCCTATCTTTCTTGGCTCTAAGGTAGATGAAGATCCCTAAGAGTTCCTTGTGGGTGTGTACAAGGTATTGAGTGCTATGGTGGTTACATCTAGGGAGAGGTCGGAGTTGGCTTTGTATCAATTGAGGGATGTGTCTCAAATTTGGTACACTCAATGGAAGGATAATAGGCCGGTGGAGTCAGATCCTATTGAGTGGGAAGAATTTAAGGAAACTTTTCTTGGTAAGTACTTTCCCCGTGAGAGGAGAGAGGTTAAAGTAGAGGAGTTTATCAATCTCAAGCAAGGCAGTATGAGTGTTGAAGAGTACTCTTTGAAGTTCTCAACATTGTCTAGATATGCACCATCCCTAGTGTCTAATCCAAGGGATGAAATGAGTCATTTTGTGACCGGGGTCGCCGACTTAGTGAGGGAAGAATGTCGTACGGCTATGCTACATGATGATATGACCTTATCTAGACTCATGTTTTATGCACAATCAATTGAAGAGTCCAAACTTAGGAGGATGTCAAGAAACTTAAAAAGGAGTGGTGCTAGTGACCAAGGGCAACCTAGGTTCAATAAGAGGGCTCAAACTCAAGAAGAATATAGGGGTGCCAAGGTGAAATATGAAAAAGGAGGTGGTTCTCAAAATGGCAAACCTATATGTGCCACTTGTGGTAAGAAACATTATGGTGAGTGTCTATTGGGTACCGGAAGTTGTTTTAGATGTGGAAAAGATGGACGCAAGGTTAGAGATTATCCTAATATAGATGGTAATAAGGCTGCTCCTAGTGTTCCAAAAGATGATGCTCCAACAAATAGGCATTTCTATGCACTCCGGACTAGAGGAGAGAAGCCGGATGAGAGTGATGATGATGTTGGTAAGTCCTTGTTTTCTCTTTTAATGATATGTGTTCCTTCTAAGTGGGGGAGTATGGTTATAGATGGTCTAGAATTGTCCTAGAAGTTGTTGCATGTGCATGATGTTTAGGAGTTTGGTTGAAATTGAATTTCATTAACTTCTTGCATTGTGTATTTTATGAAGCCTTTATCATGTTAAAGCAAGTGTTTATATGATGTTACCTTGCATATTAACATGTCTATATCATGAATTGCCTAAAGTTTGCATTTTTTGAAAAATTGCCAAAAATCACTGTAGCTTGGAAACTGCTCACTGTTAAAATTTGTAAAAAATTGACTAATTGATTCTTTGGTCTAAAATTATTGTAATGTGGTTATAACTGATGTGTATGAGTATAATAATGAATATAATGAGTTTTTAATATTTGGAATGAAGCATGTGAGTTTTGTAGCATAATGAGTTATAGAATTTATTCTAGTTTCTTGTTGTGTTGTGAATCTCTTGATTGTGTGAAATTGATGTTTTATCCTTGATGATGTGTTATATGGTTTGATGATGTGATGCTATTTTATTCTCTATAATTGGAAGTGTTCGGAGAGTGGCAAGTGTCATTCGAGGACGAATGTTGTCCAAGTAGGGGAGAATGTAAGATCCCAAAAATGACATAGGTGAACTAGAGACTAACATTGTTGTCATGATGGTATAAGGTCCTAAATATGTCTATTAAATGGTATAGAGGCAGTAGCTAAGAATTTAGGTGCATTGGAAGTCAAACGTCAAGGGACGACCAAGACGTTCGACGACTAAGTCACCTAAGTGCCTCATATGTATTTCTATGTGTTTGTGTGTGATTCATGAGGTTTTATGGTCCCTGAATGAGTTAATATGATGTGTATAGTTAGTGTGTCAAATTTCGAGAAGTTTGGAGGTCAAATTTCAAGAACGTCCATGACGTTCGAAAGATGTGCCTTGAAATGACATTGTGTGTCTAGGCATGTTTCGTTGAGTTTTACGTGTTCGTTTTGGGTGAAATTCATGTGAGAGGTCCTAAACTCGTATACGGTCATGTTTGTATTGTAAACATCCGGGGAAAATATCCCCAAGGACCATCCAAGGGTCCTTGAGGAAGGACCCAAAGTTGGTGCCAAGGCTGCCCAAGACAGCCCAAACCACGAAAGGCAATCGACGCCCCGTGGGTCAGTTGACGCCCCGTGGGTGGTGATCCGTTGATTGGGACTTAGCCTGGGGAAGGAGGGACCAAGGACAAGCCTCAATTATAGACCACGGACCAAGGGACGGTCCGTTGGTCAAGGGACGGTCCATCGGTGGCATCTCGTCGTTTGGGACTTAGCCTGGGGAGATAAGCTCCCATTTTCCAATCTCTGAACCCATCAACGAAGGACAGAACGGTCCGTGTGTGGACTGATGCCCCGTCGATGGGCAACCGTCGTTTGGGGCTGTGTTCTGCGCAGGCCACTGTTAAGTTGAGGGGTGAAGTTGTAATTTCACCCCACTTCCAAATAAGATTATTGGCGGTTCCCTAAGAGTATTTTGGATATTTTAAATGTGTATTTAAGTCTTTAACACTTAGAAGATTTCATTCTTCAAAATCAAAACCCCAAAATCCCTTAGAAATTCCCTAAGACTCCATTAAAGCTAAAACTCAAGGAAGAGCTTGGATTGGTGATTTGAGTGGAGATTCTTCATCATATTGACGGATTAGCTTAATTGAGGTATGGCTTTTGATCTTTGAAACTCATTTCATCAAGGCGCCCAACTTTCAAAGATGTTTTATAAAGTTTTTAAAAGATGAATTGACCTATTTCATGATCTACCACGGGTTCTTGCATTAATGGTTTTTAATCATTGTTTAGTGATTGAATTGTGGTTATTAAGATGATTTTTAACTTAATTAACCTATGAACCCATGTAATTGATGAACCCTAGTTTTTTACTAACTTATGGGTTACTTGATATTGGTCTAATGCTTATGAATTAATGTGTAGTTTCTTATGGCTTTATAATGATGTAAGAATTGTATTAAATTGTTATTTAATTGGTCTTATATTGATAAGTCTATATTTAATTGGCTTAGATTTCATTGAGTATTATAGTTTATGTATTGAATTGATGTTCATGGTCATGGGTAAGGGCCTTATGATATTGAATTGGATGATTTGGCATTGGATTGAAGTGTTGAGGATGAAGTGGTGGTACGCTGCCCTATTTACCTTTATTTAATGTTAATTAGACTTCAATTATGTTTTTATTGGTTTGGTCTACTTATGGTGGCGGTGTTATGTGAATTAATGTGGCCTTGTCGACGTTATTTTATGTATATTGATGATCATGGCCTTGTCGGCACTACGTGAAGTATTATGTTGATTTGTGTAGTTGATTATGTGAAGTATGATCATATCTACCTATATGTGAAAGTATGTGTTATTCTATTGATGTTATTTAGCTAATCATGTTATACTATGACTATGTGTTAAGTGTGAAGTCTTATAGTTGATACATGGTTGTTCCTAACTTGGCTATATGAGTCTATAATGGTTATGTTAATGATGTTAAAGTAATGAATAGGTTGACATAATGTTGATAAGGGTCATTCTTAAGTGTCTAAAGAATGATATGTAATATGTGCTAAAGTGATGTAATGTTGTGTCTTGTTTAGGTAGACTTGTGTCCCTTACTTGATGCATGCATGAATATGAATATGTTATATCTTGACTTAGGAAGCTAAAGTGTCTTAGTCTTGAATGAATGAATGTTAGGTGAGACCTTGAATGATGATAAGAGGGTCCTTTATGTGAAACCTTGAACCTAGTGGGAAGGTTATGAAACTTGAAGTCGAAAGCCGTAATGGTATCCTTCATGTAATGAATGATGGACTTAAGGTTGATTGGCAGGAACGACATCATATCAATCCTTAGGAAAGTCATAATGAGCTTCTTGTCGCCATTGGAAGGCAGCCCCTAGAGGACCTCTTTGGTAGGGTAAATGTAATTGGGTTATGAGCTTGATATGTATCCCATTTGTATGAACCTTAATGTGAATTAATCTATGAGAACTAAGGCTAGCACCGAGTGAGTATGGCAAGGAAAGTAGTTCTAGTTAAAGAATGAGGCTAGAATACAAAGAAGCCCTTCATATTCCTTAACCATGTGCCTACATGGAATGTGTCCAAGTTCTACCATTGGCAAGTAGAACAACCTCATAGAAGTAGGATAGAACTCCGGATTCCATGATTTGCTAACATGGTCTATTTCGGTTATTTCCTATTCTCATCATATGGGATACCTATTAGCATTAGAGAAGTTCTATGAAGTTTAGGTGGTGGTATGGGACGCTATCTTGACATTGCACAATAGGCTTTGAAGGTGTTAGTAAGAGTCCCTAGGTCTTCTCCAAGACCATTACTTGAATGTCCTTTATGTGATGAATGTCTCTTAAATTAACTAAGTCATGAAATGACTTAATGATATAAAGTATGTAAATGAATGAATACCTAATCTGAAGTGACTTAAGAATTCCTTAGTTAAAGTTTAAAGAGGGCATAAAGAATGATCTCTTCATGTCTTATCTATGGAAGTCTTGAGAATGACTCTAGTTAGGGAAGTTGGTTGTTATGTTTGACATGATCTAAACTTAGGAAGTCTTAAGGATTATTTAGGTAACCTTGAAGAGGGTGTATAGGCTCTTCTAGGAGTACTTAAGTAAGTATTTTGGATAGTCTTAGTAAAGAGAATTGTCATATTATACATGTGGTGTGTTTGGTGTATTATAAGTGTCTATGTGTCTCATTATGAGTAACTTTGAGGATCGGTTAGGCACATCTAGAGAGGGTGTATGGGCGGTCTCTCTTTGTGTGACTTAAGTGAGCCTTAGGATAGCTTTAGTGAGAAGACTACATGCTAGGAAGTGTCTTAAAAGAAGTAAGGCAACTTCACTGTTACAGTGAAGTGAGGTTACTGGAAAGTGACTTCAAAAATACGATATTTGGTTTAAATGTTTCATTATGTGTTTCTAATTTGATAAATGTTGTTCTTATTATGAAATTATTATAATTAAATGAAAAGATGCATATTTTCAATAAAGGTCCGTTTTCATGATTTTATGCATAATGCCATACTTAGTACATGTGGTTGTACTAATTCCATGTTTTTATCTATCTCTATAGTGGTTGGAAGGTGAGGAGTATTTGGGAAGAAGACTTGTATTAGAAGATCGTTCAAGTGAAGTTGAAGTATGTCCTCATTTGACTCGAGGACATATATGTCTTTTATGTTTCTTATTGAAGTATTGTAATAGACTTAATAGTACTATGTTTTCTATTTTGAATGGGCCGTGTCCCAAGTACTCTTGTGTCTTAAGATGATGAGATTGAGACTTAGTATTTCCTATTACTTTTATATGAAAGAGTTTTTAAAGACTATGATATGTTTTGTGAAAAGTTTTAATTCCGGACTACTTTTCATTATGTATATGCGATGAATGATATGAAGGGCTTGTATGAGACCTCCGAGAGGTCGAGTACGCTGGTTGCAATCCAAGATTGTGCCCTACCTTCTTGGGTGTGGTCTTGGGAATTGACAGTCAGGTTCTTGCGCTTGGAGAAAAACATCAATCATTTCAGTATCTTTCATTGGTGGCTTGACCCTAGCAGCTTGCTCTCTCCACCTAATAGCATATTCATGAAAAATTTTGGTGGTCTTTTTCCTCGTATTGGCAAGTGAAATAAAATCAGGAACTATGTCAATGTTATATTGAAATTGTTGAACAAAGCATCGAGACAAATCTTCCCATGTATGCCAGTTAGAGGTACCTTGATCTACGAACCATTCTGAGGCAATTCCAATTAAACTTTCCCCAAAATAAGACATGAGCAATTCTTCTTTGCTTCCAGTCCCTCTCAGTTGATTACAATATCTCTTTAAATAAGCTATTGGATCTCCATGTCCATTATATTTCTTAAACTTAGGAGTTTTAAAATCGTTGGGTAGATGAACATGGAAAAACATGCACAAATCATTGAATGAGACACTTTTCTGACCTCCCGATCCTTGCATATCTCTTACACTTTGTTCCAAACTCTTCCTCTTTCTAGTCATTTCTTCATCTTCCTCATTCTTAATAGTTTTTTCATTTTTAACAGGGGAACTATACTGATGAGTGTGAGGATAAGAGGTTGAAATTTTAAGATCTTTTTCAGGGGTGTAGCCATGATCATGAAGAACTCAGAATGAAGGATCATTATTGAATTTAGGCACCATTGTTGATTGTGGAATGCTATTAGTAGGCACAATTGGCACGAAGAGTGGATAACTTATCATAGGTGTACTCAAAGGGCGCACTGTAGACATTCCAGCGACGTTGGATGTGTTAGCATAGGGGCCGAATCCAGATGGATAAATTGGATCATTTGTCGACACTTCGATAGGAGGTGGCATATTTATATTTAGATAGTCACGAATTGAAGAAGATGGAGCTCATCCACTCATCCAAGCTTTGTACACCTCTACCAATTGTTGTCTTAATGCCCTTACCTCTTCTCTTGACATTGTTTCTTGTAAAGACATCTGGTATCGGACCTTATCATTATTCGACTCACTTCCGTCTTTCTGAGTCATTTTCTTTTTCTCTTTTGACCTTGTATTGTTGGAATGAGATGCCAGCTTAACCACAAACCAACCACCTTTAAGTTAACTGTGTGTATTGACAATAAATATTGTTAGGATTAGACCTTCTTTAGTTATAATCACATGTTGCACGTCATGCGTACGCAAATCTTTTTATTTATAGAGTGAGTTTAGAAAGTCTAATGTTTAATCCTAACTAGCTCAACTATATTTATTTTTTGATTATTTGTTTATATTCTTATTATTTTTTATTTTATTTTTTAAAAAAAATGATGCATTAATCAAATCATTTGGATTACGTACATAACTCGTTGATAAAAATGATAAAGATCCTTGCATAATTAATTATTTTTACTGGAAAAAAACTTAAGATCTTTTGTTTTCTTGACTTACTAAAAGAAAATTTAAAAAATAATCTATTTTTGATCATGAACATCATGAAATAAGAAATGAAGAAAGAAAAATATTTTTCGAATTTTCGTTTGAGCGACGAATTTGAAAAGATACAATTTTTTATGTAAGAAGAAAAAAATTTACAACTTTTTTTTTTGAATTTTGAGGAAGTGTTTTTTTCTAATAAAGTCACTGAATCCAACAAGAGTTGGCAACGTATCTCATTGAAATGAGAATCAAATGTGCGAGTTCGTTCAAATTGAACTGTTGATTTTTATTTTTATTTTCTAAAGAAGATGAAAATTTGTTGAATAATGCAATAATATTTTTTGTTTGAAATGGTATAAACAAATATTGAAATGAATTTTGTTTTATTTTATTTTTCTTGTGATTTTGTTTAGAAATCTTTTTTTTTTTGGAATATTCATTTTTAAGAAATTAAGAACTTCTGGAAAAAAAATTGTGTGTGTTTTATCTCTATTTTTTAAGTAAAAATTAAGTGTCAACCTTTTTGTATTTCACTGATCACTATAAAATAGGTTATAAAGACTTTCTGAATAACTGCATTTTCATGTAGCATAGAAAATCATCTAAATGGTCAAGTAAGAGATAATACTTGTCCAACACGGACTCAATCCTTGTTTCAAGTCACTAAGTCAAGTACAAATTATGCAAATGAGTGAAACCTACTATTGGAAACAATAACATAAAGGAGATAGGTATCTAGACTGAGTTACTCAAACGGACAACTCGAGCCAAGGAGGGGCAATTTATCAGTAGCAGCGCTATTCTGACTTCATTCCTGGTCCAACCCCGCCTAACATATTTGACTAAATATTCTTCACTGGGTGTCAAGACACTTCAGCTTTATCTCAAGGGAAAATAGGATGCATAGTTGCATTCCTGTGACCGTGTGTGAATGTGTTCAGAGACTTATAATGGTTGTGCAAAAGAAAATAATTTAAAACAATTCAACAATATAAAAGTGATAATAAGCAGCAAGTAGCACATCAGGCCATAAAACACAAAATATCCAAAAAGTAATAATAATAATAAGATCAAGTAAAAGTCAATATAATAAAGCTCCAATTCTGGTTATTTCCCAACGGAGTCGCCAGAGATGTCACACCCCTTTTTCGCGCACTGCAGAAGTGTTTTTTTCAATTTAAGTGACGATATTGATTTAGGAATTATTTTACTTTATTTTAGAGTCTCCACTTTGAATTGCATTATGGTGTTCCAAGTTACCTTTTTGAATCGCTAATCAATAGGAATTGACTCTTTAGTTATGGTCTGCGCACCAAAATTCAATAAGGAATTCTGTTGATCGAGGAAAGATATTAGGCATCCCCCGAGTCCCGTGGTTCTAGCACGGTCGCTTTTATTGACTCATATTTATTTTAATTATTTTTGGATATATCTTTATATGCCATGATTTTCTCGCAATGTTTATTTTTTGAACTTTTATTCGGCCTCGACCTAGATGTGTAACCACATTCTTGATCTTGACATTTAGAGACATAACTGTCTTCTTTGCATCACACCTAATAATCTATTTTCAATAAATCTCTACTTTAAATTAATACAATTTAATTATATTATTGAACAAGGTGCGTCACCACATCCTTGATTTTTTAATGTCTCAAAAAATATATGTAACCGCATTCTTAATCGAAATAAGTATTTTTTAACGTACCCAAAAGTTTGTCTAATGTTAAAAGAATATACTTAGGCTTTATAAAGGAAAAACAATTCAACTATAATACTATATTCTAGGATAAAATTCTCGATCATATGCATATCTTATTATTTAATATTTTTATATTTTTATTACTCTTACAATCAACATCAACATTAAGTATACACTTCCTACCCAAACAAAACAATAACGGATTGTTAAAAATAAATCTCATTTTTGTTTGTTAAAATAAATAACAATAATTTATTTATTTGTTTGTTTTTAGTCTAACTATACCTACTTTATAATTATTATCTAAATCAATACAAGAACAATGTTACGACCTTTAAGAGATCACAAATAACAAATAAATAAAAAAATAAAAAATAATCATTGATTAATGTTACCTTTATTCATGAAATAGAGATATAACAAATAACAAATTAATTATTTCAATCAAATTCATGAATAAAATAAAATATCTTGTCATAAAATTACATCGAAATCCATAAATAAATGAAAGACTTAAGTCAAAGTTATACCTTAAAATGCAGAAAATAAGTACAGCAAAAGTTGGACCGAAGCTCGATTAGAACGCTCACAAGACTTTTGTAGATTGTTTGTGATAATATATGTGTTTGTGTTTATATGAAATAGTAATAAAAAGAAAGAAAAGAAGTGAATGTAGTTATAGATTCTTGAAAGAAAAGTAAAATAATATTAAATGAATTTTTTATTTTCTTTGGCGTGAGTGGTTGTGTTGTTGTGTTGTTTTTGCCTTTTTTTTTATTTTTTTTGGGGGGGGGGGGGAGGGTTTCTCTGTACGTTTATGTTGTAGAGTTGATGTATATATATGGTATGGTATGGTATGTGTGGAGTAGTATTGGGGGAAGTGTGGTAGAAAATGGAGAGGGAAATGTGGTAGTGGGGTTGTGGTTAAGTGGGGGTGAGGGTAATGGGTAGATGATGATGATGATGATGATTAAATAAAATTTGGAAAACATCTAGGTACTAATCAAGTCATCACTTAGAGTTGAAAATATTTTCTAAATTTGATTTGAATCATTCTTGGAATCTTGAGTTGATTAAAAATAGTAATTTTTTTGCAAATGATGTGAGGTCCCAAAGGTGTTTTAACTCAATTTTTCATTATAGATCACTTTGTTGATTTATTTGTTCTCTTAAAAAATATAGATTTGTTTAACAACAACAAATTATTTTCAATATGTAAAACTACTTCTGTACACTTTTAAACACTACTTTATCACTAATTTTCACTTAGCCTAATTAACTTATTAAGTTTGATCGGTTAACCATTGTTAATGGATCTTAAAGGATATCTAATCCCTTCCCTTTAGATTGATTGAACCCTTACCTAGAATCTCATGTTTAGTAGACCTTAAAATGAAGTTTAGCTTAGACATGACTTTAATCAATTTAGGTGCCCGAATTCACCATCATAATTAGGTGGGGACTTCTTGACATAGTTATTACCTTTGAAATCACCAAAAATATTGTACACTATTTTGATCCACTTAAAATGGGGTATAACAGAAATGTCGACTTCACTGGGGACCTTTTAGGTTTTAACCATAACAGACTTAGTTTAATAAGACTTTTATGTGCTAACTTTAATTACTTTATTTGTTGTAAACTATTTGTACATGCTATAAACTGTTCGTTTGGTTTGAATTATTTTCACATGATATCAATTATTTTACATGCTATTAATTATTTATTTGATATAAAATGTATATATGTTAATGCTTTTTTTAACTGGCATTCCGTTCATAAATCTCCACTTCTTTGAAATTCACACTATCACACGTACACGCAAGATGTGTTCGGATTTTTTTCCGTGTGACCGCGTAGCCTTCTCACTGGAGTAGTCCACTCGAGAACTTTGTGTCTAGTAAACCCACTCCTAATTTACCTAGAGTAGAGCTAAACCAACACACTTTACAAGGAGCATACATCATTTCATGACCTAAGAGACTTTATATTATTGGTGTATTAAGTCCATTAGTCGACTTTACCTTAAATGTCCAAGTGAGTTTCCGACCCAAGTGACGACCTATCATTATTATGTGCATATTTGAGGAATATTTATGCCAGAATATGGACCATTTGCTCTAATTAATTAAACTTTAAGGGGGGGGGGGGGTATGACTAACGTTAAGTTGACAGGTACGAAGACTAGACGTTGTAGTACAACAAGAATGGACCTAACAAAATTTTCTTTACTTGATTTTAAAAGTACTTTATGTTCAACGTGTAATAAATTTTTCTTTACTTTTGTACCTTTTTAGAAAAAAAAATTGTTTAATTACTCAAGAGTAATGGAATGACATATTATTACAAATATATTCCTCATATTTACGTTAGGCCTACCTTCGGTAAAGAGGTCATAATCATATTAGGACGTGTTTATATGTTATCTTTACAATATATTTGATTTTACTTGATGGCTTGTTAACATGTTTATTCTTACAACTTATTTGACTCTATTTGATGACTTGCATACTCCTTGATTTATTTGAATTATTTGAACATGACTTTATTTTTTCATTTAAAACTAACTTTATTTGCGTTTTATTTCCTATCTTTTATTTTTATTCCCTACCAAAGTTGATTCGTGTTGACAATCGAGCTGGCCGACCATCCTTACTTCACAAGGTCCAAGTCATCAGCATTACCTCGACGTAGTTGGGCTATTCAAGGAAGAAAAATCATTATGACCAATCCAACCACATCTGATCCAATTGGTCCAGGACATATCACGCTTCCTAACGACTCTCCCGAGACTTCCGTAGATAGAACTACAATTCAACATGATGAACACATTGCCCGCTTGACTCAAGAGATTGAGGATCTACGTAGTGAACTAACTCGGGTTAGAGACTTGACCAATTTATCCATCACAATCCAAAGTCCACTTCCTGAACTTAGGAGTACTGCACCAAACCCACCTCGTTTTCCATCACTTGATTCACCAATTCCTGAACACTTTCCTCCACAACAACCTCCACCCACCAACAATAAAATTCCTCCAACTACTCCCACAAATCCATAAAATTTTCCACCTACATATACTCCTCCACAAAGTCAACCACCTACCTACACTACCTATGCTACTCCTCTTAATCCACCACTGGTAAACCCACAAAATCAACCTACAACTCACTCTCCTGACATTTCTCTACCATTTAACATCTATCCACAACCTACAACCACTCCCGTAAACCCATCAAATCCACCTCTTCCAATCCAAAGTACGCCCATTGTCCAAACTTATCCAGCTCATATACAAAGGGCACATATTGCCACTCCGTATGTGCAACATGTTCCTCCAGTATATGCGGTGGAAACTAAAGCCTTTACCAACCCAATATCGGTCAAGTTTCAACCCGAAGTAGATCAGTATGAGGAAATGGAGAAGGATGCCAAGGCAAAGGCTGATGATGTGTTAGATAGAGAGATTCGTGATCTTAAGGAAGCAATGAGAAATCTCCAAACTACAAGGGGAAACAAAAGCTTAGAATATGAGGATCTGTGTGTGCAACCTGACATTGACTTGCATGTAGGGTACAAATCACCAAAGTTTGACATATTCAATGGAATTGGTGATCCTCATACGCATCTAAGGGCATATTGTGATAAACTGGTAGGAGTGGGGACAGGCGAGAGGGTCAGAATGAAGTTATTCATAAGAAGTTTATCCGGTGAAGCTCTTGCTTGGTATACACAACAAGATATCCATAAATGGCGTGGTTGGAGTGATACGGCACAAGACTTTATGGATCGATTCAAGTTCAATATTGACATCATACCAGATAGGTTTTACCTGACTAAGTTAAAGAAGAAGTCAATTGAGACATTTCGTGAGTATGCTCTACGTTGGAGGTCAGAAGCAGCTAAAGTCAAACAACCGATGAGTGAAAGTGAAATGGCTGCTACCTTCATTGAATCCCAAGATATCAATCTTTACTATGAGAAAATGTTAACTATGATGGGACAAACGTTCACAGAAGTCATTAGAACGGGAGAAATCTTGGAAGAAGGAATCAAATCAGGAAGGATCCAAGATTTTACAGCCTTGCATGCTGCAAACAAAGCAATTCAATATGGTTTCATAATGGGAACAAAATGAAGAGAGAAGAAGTATCCGCTGTCATGATTGACCAAGGACGTAGGCTAGGTCAACTTCCTCCCTACCTAAATCAACATCATCAACCCTCTTATCCTTACCAATATGGTGAAGCCTCATATACTCCCTACCATTCTCCATCAACTCCTTACCATGTCTACAACACCCAGGCAAGCTACTATCAACCTCGAGCTGCTACTCACAATAAACCACATTCGTACCAACCAGTCCAAGCTTCAACTTTTCAAAACAGACCATATGCTTCTCTTAGAGCTCGTCTAAATCATGAGGTCAAAACCACTCGCAATTGCACAAAAATAGCTGAACCATTGGCTGAGTTGTTTGAGAGAATGAAAACAGCAGGTTTGATACAACCAATTGAAGGGAAGATTCCTGATCCTATTCCAAATGGTTTGATGGCTCTAAGCATTGTGCCTATCATTTTGGAGTTGTTGGACACGACATTGAAGATTGTTATGGTCTCAAAAACAAGATTGAAGCTTTGATTAAAGAAGGAGCAATCCAACTTAGTGGACCTCAGCCCAACGTGAACAATAACCCTTTGCCTAAACATGGAAGTGTTGATGTGAACATGATCGAGGAAGACATGGATGTGAAAGGAAGTATTGTGCCCATTGGAAAAGTGGAAAATAATACCTCATTGGCCTTTTGTGCTTCTGTCATGACACCCGAGAACAAGCGTTGATAGAGGTTACTTCTACATATCCTTACATGCCTCTCTACAACACCGAGACACCGACCATTATGGGGTGCTGAACCAGAGGATACTTTGAAGAATTGGACTTGTACTTCATTCTTGGTTCGCCGGGAATCTTGGTAGATTGAACGAGTAGTAATACTTTTGAAATGACATGATTTTTTTAAAAATAATTGCGGCTTAAATCGTGCCTTGAAACTTTATGTTGTTTTACCTCATTTTTTTTGAAAGCTTAATTGCAAATCTATGAATGCATTTTCTATCTTATTAATTGCTTTTTACTTATTACTTTCAAGTTCTTTTTTTTCCCAATCTGTCAACTTTATGATCGTGACATAATTAAATAAACGAAAAAAGTTTGAGGCCAAGCAAGATTTTGAAGGATGTGAAGGTATCCTACAGTTAAACAATTGAACAAGAATCATGAAAACATGACAATATTTGATCATTGAAGTTTTCCATTCAAGAGAAGTCAAGATACTACACCAAGGGAGACTTTAGATAGATTTTCTAAATGTAGCTTCTACTTTACATGTAGATACAAGCTACGGTCCGACCTGATTCCTTTGGTAGGATACGTAGCCAGCCCACATAGGGTTCGGTTTTACTATAGAGCATTTCTAAAATCATTTATTTGTAATAGGAGAACTATGCCTGAATTGATTCCCTCGGTGGGATATGTAGGTCACCAACATACGGTTCAGTCACATAAGGATAGAAAATAGAATCTTTGACTATTTATGTAATTTGAACTACACATGGCCTGATTTCCTTGGTGGAATATGTAGGCAATCCAAATCGAATTTGGTCCCTTTACTAAAAAAAATCAAATCAGTTCCATGTACCATGAACTACGTTCTGACCTGATTCCCTCGGAGAGATACGTAGGCAACCTATATAAGGTTCGGTCTCATCATAGCATAATTTAGTATATTCCTTTGAAACCAACACTGGGGCAATAATTTTGAGAATACATGGATAAGAAATAATTGGATATCTCCAAGCTATATTGGATTCAAGCTACCCGACAAGAAGCAAACAGACAAAGGACGCTTCATTTTGTTTGAGAAGTGTCACAATCTAAGAGTTGACAGAAAATATTTATTTTTTCACAACTTATAAACATATACTTGCATATTTTCTTATACATTGACAAATGTATCTTTCAAGTGATAATTTTGACTTTATTTTTATTTAATAGAAAAAATATACTTTCTTATTGTTCATCTACCAAGTCTCAAACGAAGATCACAAGGTTTGAACAAACAGGATGGACGAAGGCCAAGTTTCGAGTCAATGCGAATCACCACCCCCTCCCAACTAAGAATTTTTCTTTGAGTGCAGGAACAACAAAATACAAGAAGACACTACTGGATTACACTAAAGTCATCATTTCCCTCCAGGACCTCGCTTGAATAAGCCAAATGACCCCACCTTTCACTTTATCTCTGACATTATTTCTTTTACTTCATAATTACTTTATATTCTTTCTAACGTCTTTACCCAAAATTTGCGGGTAAAATCCCCTTGATTTATTGAATAAGAATCAAGTCCATTACAGGCATCACTCGATCCACTAAATTGCACATCAAGGCTTACATGTCGAAGATCAGAGTCGATGTTTAACTAATTACAATCATCAACATCAACTACAACTGAGCAACTTCAGAATCAATAATAAGCTTCCAAATACAACCGAAGACATCGCTCAGCCCTCTGTCATCAACCACAGAACTTTATTTCTCACTTACCTTTATTTTTTATTTTACTTTATCATGACTTTATTTATAATTTTATTCTTCATTTTCATAACAATCAATATCTAGCCCCGAATACAATCGGAGGCATCACTTCATCAAGCCCCGAAGATAACCGAGGGCATCATTACAGCTAGTCCAGTAGACAAACGGAGGACATATGGACATCACTTATCATTGATACCCCAAGACAATCGGAGGCTTCATTTATCATTATAATTCCCGTAGACAATCGGAGGATATTAGACAGCATTTACCATTAAGTCACCAAGACAATCGGAGACCTCATTCTAGTCCTCGTAAAAAGTCGGAGGATATTAAACATCATTAACCATTGGGACCCCCAAGACAACCGGCGGCCTCATTTATCACTCAAGTCCCCGAAGACAACCGGTGGCTTTATTGTTTAATCCCCGAAGACAACCGAAGAGATTATTACATCATCTACATAAGCCATGCGGCTACACATTTACTTTACTCTCTACTTTACCAATTACTTTAATCCACTTTATCTACTTTAATGACTTTACCTTGAACTTTACAGACATTATTCATCATCAAGTCTCTGAAAGCAACCAGAGACATCATATGTCAATACATCTTCAAAGACAAACAGAGCTACCAATTGACCATATGACCTCATCATCATAAGCCAGACGACTCTCAACATCAAGTCTCTGTAGACAATCAGAGACATCTTTATTTACCAAGTCTCTAAAGACAACTAAAGACAACATTTGGTCACACGTCTTTCATAAGTCACAAGACTTCACCCCATTCTCACAAATACATATATTACCATCCATTTATACATTCTTACATTTTAATTTTATCTCTCACTTAATGACAAATTTTAACACAATTTCAGGAAAACAGTCTAAAGCGACCAAAGACGTATCACAACATGAAACTCTCTCTTAGCAGTGAATTGGGGCAATTTGTTGAGAAAGTTTAGCTTTTCAACAAAGGTCAAAGAAAACAAAACATGTGTTGAATATGGTAAAACATGCCACTTTTCCATATAGATTATAGTTTGTACTAACAAGTTTATATTAGTCTTTGTCTAGAGCATCCAAGAGGTTGTATTCTCAAATAAAACAACAGGTGTGGACGACATAAAAAGGATGCAGCACAACATGAAACTTTTTCGTAGCAGCGAACTTGGACATAGTCCGAAGAGGAGTATCAAACTCTTAGGACGCGAGCTGAGGAGTGATTTCCACCACAATCAAACCACACCCCTACCAGAAGGCATGTGAATTTTTCTTTGGGTATCAATTTCAATTTCGCATCCGGAGAACTTTTCACTCTCACCGGAGGCAACTTTTCAATTTGAGTGACAATACACCAAGAGCTTTGGAGATTATGTTAGTGTAGGTTCTTAATTATGGGTGTGAAGTGCACCACATTCATGGCTAAGAGGTTGCACAATTTCTTTTATACTCAACTTATTTGTCACTTCTTTAGACCCAAAGGTTATCATACAACCGATCGAGTCAAACTACAAACAACCTGATTTATAAGGTTTAAGGATATGTAGGCGGGCTCAATGTTGAAAACTCGATTGTATTCCGACATCCTCTTATAAATCTTATTCTCGAGCATTTTGATCTCTTCATAATTCGATATTGGAATGACTTTCGAATTCTTTCATAATCGTGCGTCAAATCAAGCGTATCGAACAACAAGTGGCCTGAATTCTCATATTGCCTGAGATGTGTAGAAAACCCAACTCCAGGGTTCGACCATAAAGTCCGTACCAAAATCCTTTCCCTAAAAGATGAAGATGTTGTCGGTCAAAATTGGATTCGTAATTTCATTTGCCTCGAATTTCTTTCATCAATCCAAGTCAAACGAGGGGCAGCTGTTGACACCCAATTTTGTACCTCCACATCGTATATTAATTATCGATTTTCTTCAATTACAAGTGATTTGAAATAATTGACTTCATAAAAATTTTAAAATGTTCTCCAAGTCATTTTAAGTAATACCGTCATTTTAATGACTTTTAAATAATATATGTTTTATATAATTATGTATATCACTAATGTATTTTATGAATATTCAAAAATCATTAAAATATTTTATATTTTAAATATTTTGTTAGTGATGGTTGTAATTTTGAATTAATAAGTTTATGAAATTCCAAATATTCTCAAGTAATTTTCAAAGTTTTTTTTTTTTTTGTAATTTTGAATAATAAATATGTATTTTTAAGATCACATCATTTTATAAATATTTGAAAATCATCACAAAAGATTTAACATTTTAGTTAAATATTTTATTAATTCGCTTTAGTTTAAGTCATAGTTATAATTTTGAATTAATTAGTTTATAATTAAATTAATTATTTTATTTCGTTGAGATTAAGAAGATCCTTAATTAATTTATAAATAATTTTGGGCCACTTCCTAAACCCATCAAAAGATCAAAGCTTTGGGCCTTTTTCTTCAAAAGTCAGTAGCCCAATATAATTTTCTTTCAGCCCACTTTTAAATCAACAAAATTCCAGCCCATCCAACAAATAAATACTCAGCCCAATTTCCTTTTCATCTTTCTAATAAGCCCAATAATACAATACACCAAATACAACAATACGTACAGTAGCATACGTGACCCGACCCAGACCTGTGTAACCTGTCTTCTTCGACCAAATCGCAGAAATCCAGTGAAACCCAGATGAGAACAGTCGCTCAGACCGGAAATCCCGCAGCTAATCGCGACCTCGAGCCCGACGCCTCCCTCTCCATTATCAATTCATTGAAGATTGTTGAGAGGGGACGATTTTGAAAGCTTTCAACCTTATCTCTTAAGAGAAAGGTGATTTTCTAATTTCAAAAAAAAAAAAACCCGTTTCCCTCCCTAAAAAATCAGCCCTATCCTTCATCTATTTAAGATCGTTTTTCATAGGAGGACGAGAGGAGGGAAAAAACACAATGATATAGGTTCATAAGAAGAATTTTGATTTCTATAGTCGCTAAGTTAAAAATTTCGAATCTCGAACTCTCGCCTTAAGCTCTTTGTTCTCTGTCATCGTGAAACTTCCATCGGAGTCCTTTCATGTGGTGGTGAAATAATTCACCTCATCTCGTTCGCCCAGTCGCTGCCCCACAAACGGTAATCTCAACTTCATTTTCCTCTTTTAGTTTATGTGTAGTCTGAGTGTATAAATTTGTTTAAAATCATATCTTAGGGATTATTGAAGTATTTGAGTGGTCTCAGGAAGATTATGTTTTCATTTTGATTTTTTTAGAACTCTTACATGTAATGTTTATCTTTCTGCATTTTCATAAAGTTTCTAACTCGTAAACTAGAAGTCCTATTTTGAATAATTTGGTATTAAATCTTTGTGTTGATTACTTGACAACATTTGAATTTATTCAAAACTATATCCTATCTTACATCATTTAAACTGACTAAAAATCTGATTTTAAAGTTAAAATATGTTCAGTCATAACTTATTTAGTAGAGTTATTTACAATATGGACATTGTTGTATATTTGTCTTAACATTGTGAAAGCAAGATGTAATACTTGTTATGCATTTACATTAGAATAAAACATGTTTACACTAACATTAATATGCAAATTTGTACGTTTCAAGTATTTCATGAAAGGATGCTATTTAAAAATCTCTCTAAACTTGTGTTGATATAACTTATTGTTTCAAGTTCAGTGCACTGCCTTTTTTTAAATCAGTTTGATAGTGATAATTTCTCTAGATTTGAATTTGTTATTTGAAATTCTATTTTTGTGTTGTTTTCCCTCTTATAGTTGCATTCTAATGTATTTATTTTGTATCTTCGTATTGAAATTTTCTTTCTTTTACTAATTGTCATCTCCTTTTCTTTGTTTGGCATGTACACCGGAGTCGAAGAGTCTTACTCTACGACTCGACGTCACTACAAGACTCAAAATATTCATATACATTTTCATTTGTGTTTCTCGCTCCCTAGGAACTCCATCGAGAAGAAAAACAAGAGAGTCACAAGCGCTCGACTTTACTCTTCTTTAGTTGCTTATTCCTAATTTTCTTTATGTTTTTTTTTGCTACGAATACTTGTGTGTTTGTTTTGGTAACTTTGTTTGACATACTTAGAAGTTAAACTGATCTTTGATTAAAAAATAAAATTTGGAAAGCATCTAGGTACTAATCAAGTCATCACTTAGAGTTGAAAATATTTCCTAAATTCGATTTGACTCATTCTTGGAACCTTGAGTTGATTAAAAATAGTAATTTGTTTGCCAAATGATGTGAGGGTCCCAAAGGTGTTTTAACTCAATTTTTCATTCTAGATCACTTTGTTGATTTATTTGTTCTCTTAAAAAAATAAAGATCTGTTTAACAACAACAACAAATTGTTTTCAAATATGTAAAACTACTTCTGTACACTTTTAAACACTACTTTATCACTAATATTCACTTAGCCTAATTAATTTATTAAGTTCGGTTTGGTTAACCATTGTTAATGGATCTTAAAGGATGCCTAACACCCTTCCCTTTAGATTAATTGAACCCTTACCTAGAATCTCATGTTTAGTAGACCTTAAAATGAAGTTTAGCTTAGACATGACTTTAATCAATTTAGGTGCCCTATTCACCATCATAATTAGGTGGACTTCTTGACATAGTTATTACCTTTGAAATCAAACAAAATGTTGTACACTATTTTGACCCGGTTAAAATGGGGTATAACAATCGCCCTTTCTGCGGCCTACCCTTGAAATACACTGTAACTTAAGACAATATCTCTTCTCATACCACTCCACTAGTAGTGCTACCTCCAATTATGGTACATCTACGTGGTGCCCAAATGATAGTATATCTGGAATCAAGGGCCTCGTGAAGGACCAACTAATCAAATCCCCAACCCTCAAAACGTAGATACAACCAACAAATCTAAAAACCCCATCTAATCTAAGGTAGATTGACTAGCATATCTCTCAACACTCATCAATTGATGCTAAAATTGGAGAATAAATCCACTCCAACAAGGAAGACTGAACTCCCACATAAGCAACATATGCATTGAATCTAAGATATCCAAACGAACCATCCTATTGTCTAAGGACTAATGACCAATGACAAAAGTCACTCCATAGTAGATAGGAAGGCTAGACCACCCATACTCCTACATTCCAGCTCAAGTCATCTTCTATTACACCCGGCCTTACCGAAATGATAGAGAATAGAGAGTCATAATCCTTTAGAAGCTCAATCCAACAATTTCGTCTCAAATTAAGGTCCCTTTGTATTATGAATATACTGAAGACTCCGTGATAATTGTAGATCTACAATTACCTCCATATTAGTATTGCCTTCTAATCTTGTACCACCTCATAATATAGTGGTCTAAGAAAGGTTAAGTATCAATAAAAAACTAGAAAATTTGGCCTTGCCGCCCTCACAAAAGTCCACACAACTCGCGAAGGGCACCACAGTTCATGGTGGTGACCATGGACCTAAGCAATGAGTGACAAACGGAAGGTCACTCCCACGATACTAAGAGAGCTCGTGGTGACACTCGTGAAGGTGAGGCTACAAGCCTCCAAGACTCCCAAATGTAGATCCTCCCACAAACATTTGATGGCTCGTGAAGACCACTACGGGTCATGGGAGAGGATGTGACTAGAGTTAGGTGTTTGGGGAAGAGGGGTGGGAAACCAAGTCTCTGGTCGAGGGACCACAGGCACCACTACAAGCCGTGTGACCTGTTGGGATGAGTTGTGGTGCCCATTGTGGGGTAGGTAGACCACTACAAGTTAGGTTCAATTGGGTGTTTTCCAAATTTAACTGAATTGATACTTGTCGTTTTACCAAGCCTAGGATCACTATATAAGTGATTTTTACCCCTAAACTCACCCAATAAAGTTATTATTTCCAAAACCCAAAATAATCCCAAATTATTCCTCTCAAATATTTTCTGTTCTAGAACTTGAGAAGAAGAGGAAGAAGAGGAAGAAATAGTTCAAGCTAGGATCAAGGTCAAGCCTCCAATCCTCAAGCATTTGTGGGATTTGTTATTAAGTTATATGACTTTTCATCCATAAAATCCTTTCATCCAAGAGAAAAGTAGAAATTCCCAATTTGAGTTGGGGTATCTTCTAATATTGTGGGTCTTGATGAATGTTGATCGCAATGATTGAGTTATGATTGTTTATGCATGAATTTATAGGATTACATTTTGTAAGGATGAATCTACATGTACCATGTCTAAGTCATGTCTAGAAAGATGAAATTTATATAAAGGGGTTTATGCCATGGAAGAAGAATCATGAATTTAGATGTACTATTATAAAATTCATAGATACGTTAGAATGATGTATGACTAGAATTGTCTTGAGATTAAGGCATATATGATAAATTATTATTATAATGACTTAAGAGTAAGGTTTATGTATGAATTGTTGATTTATATAGGATTGTTCTAGAAGATATTATTCCACATGATTTCAGTTAAGAATATATGAATATGAAAGGTTTTCTTACATAGAATGATTCTAGTTGAAATTCTTGCTCACCTAAAATGAATCAAAGATTTTATGAGTTATTTTCCAAGACCATTTTATGCTAGCTTGAATTGGTAAGATGATGCCTCATCATATATAGATTGATTTGGTAAGACAAGACCAATTCATGGTAGCTTGAATTGGTAAGATGATTCCTCTTCTTGGATAGCTTCACTTTGTAAGAGAAGACCATTTCATGGATATCTTGAATTGGTAAGGCCCCACATTTCATGGATAGCTTGGTTGGTGAGATGATACCTTTCATGGATAGCTTGGATTGGTGAGATGATACCTTTCATGGATAGCTTGGATTGTCATTAAGATGTTCTCTTCCATAGATAATGAATTATATTGGATTGGTATGATTATGTGTCTTCCATGGATATTAAGAATAACTAAGAATTGATGATTTCTCAGTTAAGTTAAACATAGTATGATGAAATAAGGTTATTTCAAGAAAGCATCGTAAAAATGTTTTAAGCTAATATTCACTTGTGTTGATCATGGGTTATGATTATATGCCTAACTATTATGTTTATGTTGATGTTTATGCAAGTTATCATATTTAGTATACTTTTTGTACTAACGCATACTCTTGTCTTTATTTCTTATCCAAATGTAGGGTCCATCAATATCGACTCTCATCTCCATGGGTAGGATCTTAGTAGAAGCAGGGCTTGAAGATTGGTGAGTCCTCATAGCATTCAAGGATTTGGCCATCATTTCTCCAATGTTCTTTCATTTTATGTTTTGAACATTATTGTATGGGTTATGTCCAAGATATTCATGTTTTAGATGGTTTTGAGACAAAGTGTAATAGACTTCCGCTTTTTATATGAAAATTTAATGTTGTTGAAAATGTTTTTAAGTCCCTCTCATTTCTATTATCTTATGTTATGAAAGCTAATTGGCTTGTATGATGCCTATCGGGGTCTTGTACGCCTTGTTATTCCACAGGTACCCTTGGTCGTAACAAACTTGGTAATCAGAGCACAAGGTTTAGAATGGTTCTAGGGTGTCTCAAAATCACGTCAAGTAGAGTCCTGTTCATAAGTATAAAGCGCACCTATTTTATGAATGAGATCCTACTAGATGTTTAGAAAACCTTATTTTCTCCATTACACTAAGTCGTGTCATAGAGTTTAACTCTATAAGGTCTCTCTCCTGATCATTACCCGATGGTCTACATGATATGACTACTCAAAGAGTTCATGATATAAGGAATGAGGGTGAAAGAGTTGGTTTTGGTTCTTGTGGAATCAAACTAAATGGAAGATGAATTAATATGAATATTTGGTAGGAAGATAATTAGTACAAAATACAAGTCAAAGATTGTATCTTGGTAGGTGAAAGTTAGGCAAACCATAAAATGGTTTGCTATCTTAACCTTGACAATTTTGACCAATAGTGATGTCATGGATGACATCAATAGGATGAATTTATTCCTATAAATAGGTAGCTCTTAATTCATTTTCAAATCATCCTCTCACTTGCCTTCTCACCTTCTAAGGCATTTGTGTTCTCTCTCTTGTAGTATTTCACTTGTATTCTTTGTAGAGTGAAATAAATATTGGTGCAGTTGTTCTTTGGTGGACGTAGGATCATTTTGATCCGAACCACGTTAAATATTGTTGTTCTTCCTTGTTCTTTAGTTTCACGTTTCCGCTAACAATTGGTATCAGAGCCAAGGTTCTGTCTGAGTATGCTCTGTGGTTGCAGCACAGTCTGAACTTCCACATCAGAAAAGGATTACTTTGGTTTTCTGTAGTTCCAAATACATTGTAGTAGAAAAGGAAGAACAAGTAAAAAAAATGAGTTCCATGAAGTTTGAAATTGATAGATTTAGTGGGCGCAACAACTTCAATATCTGGAAAATCCAGATGATAGCGTTACTGCGGAGGGAAGGTTCAATCCATGCTATTGACGGAAAGTACCCCGATAAGATATCGGATTCCGACAAGGAAAAGATTGAAGGAGATGCATTGAGTGCAATCCAACTGTCCTTGCACCTAACGTACTTTGTGAAGTGAGTACAAGTACCGAAGAGACGGCCAAAGAGTTATGGGAAAAGCTGGAAGGGCTTTACCAGGACCAGTCAGTGACAACAAGGATGTTGTTACAACGGCGTCTTCATACATTTAAGATGGATTCAGGTACTTTGTTGCAAGACCATCTAGATGCGTTCAATAAACTTGTGATGGACTTACAAACTGCTGGAATTAAAAAGGACGAGGAGACGCTTGCATGTTCTTTGCTATTTTCATTGACTTCAAAATATCGTGATATTGAGAATTCAATGATGTATAGCAAACAACCTATTAAACTTGAGCAAGTGCGGCAAGCACTAAACTCTTGTGATGTGCGGATGCATTTTGAAGGAGACAAAAGTGACGAAGCTAGTGGACTCTTTGTAAGAGGTCGTACTAGCCAACAGGGAAGGAGCAAATCGAAGTACAGATCAAAGTCTCGTGTGAACAAAAAGAATGCGGAATGTTGGGGCTGTCACAAGAAGGGGCACTTTGAACGAGATTGCCCTATGTCGAAGTCCAAAGAAAAGGCGACGCATCCATTGTTGAGCAAGTACATGATAATGATGATGATTATGTACTAACAACATCATGCAATAGTGGAGTCTATGACAACAAATGGGTCTTAGACTCTGGTTGTACTCTGCATATGACATTCCGAAAAGATTGGTTCAGCAGCTATGAAACAAGCAGAGGAACTGTATTAATGGGCAATAATGCAACTTGTAAAATAGTTGGCATTGGTTCAGTTCATGTTCGCTGCCATGATGGAATCGTGAGGACTATTACAGAAGTCCGTCATGTTCCTGATCTAAAGAAGAATTTGATCTCCCTGGGTACTTTAGATAAACAAGGCTATAAGTACATGAGTGAAGGAGGAACTATGAAAGTGACTAAAGGGTCTTTAGTCATGTTGAAGGCCAAGCTGGAGGATGGCCTCTACACACTTGCGGGAAGCACCATTATTGGCTCTGTAAATGCATCTACAGTGCAGTTATCTAATGATGACAAGGCAAAATTATGGCACATGAGACTAGGCCATATGAGCGCACGAGGATTGGAGATGTTGAGCAACCGCAACCTTTTGAATGGTGAGAAGATCAGCACACTTGAATTTTGTGAGCACTGCGTCTTAGGGAAGCAGAAAAAGGTCAGCTTCAGCACTGGCAAGCACAAGACGGGAGGGTGCTAGACTACATCCATTCAGATTTATGGGGTCCCTCTAAGCTTCCATCGAAGGGAGGAAAGAGGTATCTTCTCACATTCATTGATGATTTTTCACGAAAGGTTTGGGTGCGTTTCCTGAAGACAAAAGGTGATGCTTTTGAAGCATTTAAAGAGTGGAAGATTTTGGTTGAAAATCAAATGGAGAGGAAAATCAAGTATCTTCGCACGGACAATGGCTTGGAGTTTTGCAGTGAAGAGTTCAATGATTTCTGCAAGGTTCATGGGATCGCAAGGCATAAGACGGTCAGGCACACACCACAGCAGAATGGAGTTGCCGAGAGAATGAACAGAACTCTTCTTGAGAAGGCTCGTTGTATGCTCTTACAAGCTAAGATGTCCAAAGTATTTTGGGCTGAAGCAGTTCATACTGCTTCTCATATTGTCAATCGGTCTCCAGCATCAGCGATTGACTTTAAGACTCCGAATGAGGTCTGGTCAGGTGAACCCTCTAACTATTCATACTTGCGAATATTTGGGTGTCCAGCTTATTATCATGTTAATGAAGGTAAGCTTGAACCAAGGGCTAAAAAGGCCATATTCGTAGGGTATGTAGATGGAGTAAAAGGGTACAAACTATGGTGTTTGTCTTTACTCAAATTTGTAGTTAGTAGAGATGTTACCTTTGATGAATCCTCTATACTTGATCCTCGTAAAGTTTCTGTGGAGTTATCTAGAAACGAGAACAACGAGCAGGTGGAGCTACCGGTGGAGCTTACCAAGGAACGGGATCAAGAGACTCAAATTGATGAGTCAAAAGATGCAGATCTTAAGAACTTGCTTCCAATGAACCATACACAATTGCGAAGGGAAGGGACAAAAGGCAGATACGGAAACCGGAACGTCTTATAGAGCAAGAAAATCTGATTGCACATGCGTTCGTAGCTGCAGAAGAAGAGATTAAGGATCTCGAGCCCTCTTCGTATGTTGAAGCAACTTCTTGCAAAGATGCTGCACAATGGCAGTTAGCCATGATGGAAGAGATGGAGTCTCTTCACAAAAATGAGACATGGGTCTTAGTTAAAAGGCCAAAGGGGATGAGGACAGTTGGATGCAAATGGGTCTACAGAAAGAAAGAAGGTATTCCAGAAGTGGAAGATGCTAGGTTCAAGGCGAGATTGGTTGCAAAGGGTTTCAGTCAGAAGGAGGGAATTGACTACAATGAGATCTTTTCTCCAGTCGTGAAACATAGCTCAATTCGCGTGCTACTAGCATTGGTTGCACAATTTGATTTAGAGCTTCAACAGCTTGATGTCAAAACTGCTTTCTTACATGGTGATCTAGAAGAGACAATCTATATGGATCAGCCTGAAGGTTTCCTAGCTGAAGGAAAAGAAGACCATGTATGCCAACTGAAGAAGTCTTTGTATGGTTTGAAGCAATCCCCTAGACAGTGGTACAAGAGGTTTGATGCATTCATGACTACACATGATTTTCGAGGAGTGCATTTGATAGTTGTGTGTATCACAAGAAGATGTCTGGTAACTCTATGATTTATCTATTGTTGTATGTTGATGATATGCTTATTGCTGCTAACAACATCACAGAGATAAATATTTTGAAGAAACTGTTGAGCAAGGAATTTGACATGAAGGATCTAGGAGTTGCAAAAAAAATCCTTGGAATGGAAATTTCAAGAGAAAATGGTGTTGTACATCTTTCTCAGAAGAGGTACATCGGAAAAGTTCTTGAAAGATTCAATATGCATATGAGCAAGCCTGTAAGTACACCGTTAGCTTCTCATTTCAAGCTTTCAGAGTTACAAATGCCTCAATCTATGGATGAGGTGGAGCATATGTCAAAGGTTCCTTATGCGAGTGCAGTTGGTAGCATTATGTATGCTATGGTATGCACACGTCCAGATATTGCCCAATCTGTAAGTGTGGTAAGCAAGTACATGGCAAATCCAGGAAAAAGGCACTGGGAAGCTGTCAAAGTGGATATTGAGATATCTCAAAGGAGCTCCTGATGTTGGCCTAACCTTACGGAAAAGTGAAGGTATTTCAATTCTCAGTTATGTAGATTCTGACTATGCAGGGGATCTTGATCGAAGGAGTTCCACAACTGGATACATCTTTACTCTCGTTGGCAGTGCCGTTAGTTGGAAATCGACTTTACAGTCGATTGTCGCTTTGTATACAAAAGAGGCAGAATATATGGCAGCAACGGAGGCAGTGAAAGAAGCTATCTGGTTGAAAGGTTTGGTGGCAGAATTGAGTTCGGTTCAGCTAGAATCAATTCTAAAATGTGATAGTCAAAGTGCTATTCATTTGATTAAAAATCAAAGATTTCATGAGCGCACCAAACACATTGATGTCAGATTTCATTTTATTCGAGATGTCGTAGAAAAGGGAGCTATCAAGGTTGAGAAGGTTATCACAGACGATAACGCTGCAGACATGTTGACCAAAATAGTCCCGCTTGCCAAGTTTGCACACTGCAAGGACTTGGCGGGAGTATGCATCAATTGATGCAACTCTAAGAGAACAACTGCTAGGTGGAGCTGGTATGTTCAACAAAGGTTTGATTCTTCTTGTTTCTTACAATGGGATTGCCCAGTAAGCTTAGAAGTTTTGGCCGGAGTTGTTTATACGCATGCTTGGAACACAAACCAAGGTGGAGATTGAAAGAGTTGGTTTTGGTTCTTGTGGAATCAAACTAAATGGAAGATGAATTAATATGAATATTTGGTAGGAAGATAATTAGTACAAAATACAAGTCAAAGATTGTATCTTGGTAGGTGAAAGTTAGGCAAACCATAAAATGGTTTGCTATCTTAACCTTGACAATTTTGACACATAGTGATGTCATGGATGACATCAATAGGATGAATTTATTCCTATAAATAGGTAGCTCTTAATTCATTTTCAAATCATCCTCTCACTTGCCTTCTCACCTTCTAAGACATTTGTGTTCTCTCTCTTATAGTATTTCACTTGTATTCTTTGTAGAGTGAAATAAATATTGGTGCAGTTGTTCTTTGGTGGACGTAGGATCATTTTGATCCGAACCACGTTAAATATTGTTGTTCTTCCTTGTTCTTTAGTTTCACGTTTCCGCTAACAGAGGGAGATAAGGTGGATCAAGAAGCTCTTCCTCAGACTCGGATTGACCCTTTGGCTAAAAATGTAACATATGCGGAGTTTAGGACAGCTTTTAAAGTGTTGGCTCAAGCCATGATGGCACAAACCAATAGGGATGTAGTGGTACTAGTGAACCCAAATATGGGTACGACGACGTCAAGAGTGAAGGAGTTTACTAATGAACCGTCCGGAATTATATGGTTCTAAGGTTAAGGAAGATCCACAAGAGTTTATTAACGAGGTTTATAATGTGTTAGCTATCATGGGAGTGACCCCAGTGGATAAGGAGAAATTTGTTGCTTACCAACTAAAAGGGGTTGATCAGATTTTGTTCAACTAATGGAAGGAAGTGAGATAGGAGGAAGCGGGTCCCATAGAATGGGAAAGGTTTAAATATGCTTTTCTTGATAGGTTCTTTCCTCTTGAGATGAGGGAGGAATAAGTTCTTGAGTTTATTAACCTTTGACAAGGGAACATGAGCGTGAAGGAATATGCATTGAGGTTTACACAGTTATCAAAATATGCTCCTTCTATTGTGGCAGACCCTAGGGATAAGATGAGTATGTTTGTTCTAGGAGTGTCTTACTTGGCAGTGAAAGAATGTCGAACTACTATACTTGTCCATGGACATTTCTTCTCTTATGGTGCATGCACAACAAATTGAAGAGGAAAATCTTAGGATAAGTCATGAGAAGCAAAGAGAGCAAGAACAAATGATTGCAACTTTTCATACTCTAGGTCCGATGGATGGGGTCGTTCAAGTTTCGGCAAAGGTTATCCAGGAAAGGTTCTTCTAATGTTCCTCCAAGGTCTAACAATTAAAGGGTGTCTCATTCTAAACCTTAAAGGGGAAATGGTATTAGATCCCTATTACCTACTTGTGCTAGGTGTGGAAAAAAGCATTAGGGTAAGTGTTTAGCTGGTACAAATGGTTACTTCACTTGTGGTAAGAGTATTCATAAAATGTGGGATTGTCTAATGATTAAGGCTAAGGTAAGAGAAGGAAATCAATATCCTCCTAGTGGTTCGAGTTCTAGTGCTCCCAAGAAAAACCGATTATATAAAATGCGACTCATAGTGAGCAAGAAAGTTCTCCCATTGTGGTTACTGGTGTGTTGAAAGTTTTACAACTTGAAGTGTATGCTTTACTTGATCCCGATGCTACTTTGTATTTTGTGACACCATATGTGCGTATGAGATTTTATATGCTTCTCGATGTGTTGTTAGAACCTTTTTCTGTCTCTACCCCTACTGGTGATTCTATGGTGGCTAAGAGGGTCTATAGAATATGTCCCATTTCCTTATCCCATAGAGTCACTCTTGTTGATTTGGGAGAGCTTTATATGCTAGATTTTGATTTTATCCTTGGTATAGATTGGTGCACTCTTGTTATGCTTCTATTGATTGTAGAACCCGTATAGTCAAATTTTAGTTCCTGAATGAGCATATCATTTAGTGGAAGGGGGGAAATTGTATGCCTAAGGTTCAGTTTGTTTCCTATCTTAAAGCTAGAAAGGTGATTTCTAAAGGTTGAATTTACCATCTAGTTAGGGTGAGGGATATGGATTTCGAAACCCTTACTCTTGAGTCGGTCCCCATTGTGAATGAGTTTTTGTAAGTGTTCCTAGATGATCTACCAGGTATTCCTTTAGAAAGGGGAATTGACTTTGGTATTTACATTCTCCCAAATATGCAACCTATTTCTATTCCTTCTTATAGAATGGCTTCGCCATAATTTAAGGAGTTGAAAAAGCAATTGAAAGATCTATTGGATAAGGGTTTCATCCGATCGAGTGTCTCTCCATGGGATGCTCCAATTTTGTTATTTTAGAAATAAGAATGGTTCACTTTGTCTATATATTGACTACCCATAATTGAATAAGGTTACCATTAAGAATAAGTATCCCCTTTTGAGAATAGATGATTTGCTTGACACGATGTCTGGACGAATTCTAACCAATTGAGGGTGAAACAAGAAGATATTACGAAAACGGCTTTTAGAACCCGATATGGTCATTTTGAATTTTTGTTTATTTCCTTTGGTTTGACTAACGCTCCAGTAGTATTTATGGATTTGATGAATATGATGTATACCTTGATATGTTCGTAATTGTGTTCATTGATGATATATTGATTTATTCGAGAAGCGAGGATGATCACATTAATCATTTGATGTTGTGTTGCAAATTCTTAAGGAACAACAACTCTTTGCAAAGTTTAGCAAATGTGAGTTTTGGCTAAGGTCTGTGGCTTTCTTAGGTCATATTATTTTAAGTAAGGGTATTGAAGTGGATCATATTAAGACGGATGCGGTCAAAATTTGGCCTAGATCTGTATCACCTTAATATAAAACGTATGTTGATGGGTTTCCTACGATTGCATCTCCATTGACGACAATGACTCAAAAGAAAGCTAAGTTAATATGGTCCAAAGCTTGTGAGAAGAGTTTTCAAGAATTCAAAGACGATAGACTTACTTCCACTCCAGTGTTGACTTTACCGGAAGGTGCATATGGTTTTGTGGTGTATTGTGATACCTCTAAAATTGGGATAGGATGTGTGTTTATGCAAAATGGTAAAGTTATTGCCTATTCTCCAAGGCAATTTAAGGTTCACTAGAAGCACTATCCTATCCACGATCTTGAAAGAGCGGTGATCGTTTTTGCCTTAAGGATTTGGAAACATTATTTGTATGGGGTTCATGTTGATGTTTTCACCGACCATAAGAGTTTTCAATATGTGGTTTATCAAAAGGATTTTGATCTTCGCCAAAGAATGTTCCTAGAGTTATTAAAAGATTATGATATGAGTGTTCTCTATCACCCATGTAAGACGAATATTGTAGCGGATGCTCTTAGTCGGTTCTCTATGGGTAGCGTTGCTAATGTTGATGATGATGGAAAAGAGTTGGTTTGAGATGTTCATAGAATGACTCACTTAGGTGTTCAGTTAGTAGACTCTACCAAGGGTGGTGTCATTTTTCACAATGGCTCATAATCGTCTTTTGTGGCGGATGCAAAGGCCAAGCAAGGTATTGATCCAATTGTGGTAGAATTGATAGAAGTGGTGCTTAAAATTCCTTAGAGTCTTTCTCCCAGGGGAGAGATGATGTCCTTATATATCAAGGTTGTTTGTGTGCTCCTAATATTTATGACATGAGAGAACAAATCTTGTCAGAAGCCCATAGTTCTCAGTATTCCATTCACCCGGGAGCCACCAAGATGTACAGTATTTGTGGGAGATCTATTGGTGGAATGAGATGAAGACGTATATTACAGGCTTTGTGGCTAGGTGTCCTCATTTCCAACAAGTGAAAGTTGAGCATCAGATATCGGGAGGTTTATCCCAAAATATTAGTATACCTACCTGGAAATGAGAAGATTTGAATATGGACTTCATAGTAGGGTTACAATATGACATGATTTGGTTATAGTATATTGAATGACGAAATCACACCATTTCATTCCCGTCAAGGTTCTTTATTCCGCGGAGGACTTCTCTAAGTCATATTTGAGTGAAATGGTAAGGTTTTCTGGAGTACCATTGTTTATTATCTCCGATAAAGATTCTCACTTTACTTCTCAGTTTTGGAAGTCTTTCCGAAAGGGTCTTGTCACTAAAGTTAAGCTTAGCACGATTTTTCATCCACAAACTGATGAGCAAGCGGAGCGTACTATCCAAACTTTGGAATATTTGTTGAGAGCGCGTGTCATCGATATCAAGGGAAATTAGGATGATCATTTTCCATTGATTGAGTTTGCTTATATAACAGCTATCACTCTAGTATTGGTATGTCTTTATTTGTGGCTCCATATGGTAGGAGGTGTAGATCTCCCATAGGTTGGTTTGAGGTGGGTGAAGTTGACTTGATAGGAACAGAGTTAGCTCATGAGGCTATGGAAAAAGTTCGACTTATAAGAGATAGGTTGAGAACAACCCATATAGAAGAAAAGATCTTGAATTTGATGTTCATGATTGCGTTTACTTGAAAATCTCACCCATGAAGGGTGCAAGGACCTAAGTCCCCATTTTTTAGGCCCATATCAAATTTTCAGACGTGTTGGTAAGGTTGCTTATGACCTTGATTTTCCAATTGAGTTGGCATCGGTGCATCCTGTTTTCCCCGTCTCTATGTTAAAGAAGTGTGTTGGAGATCTGACATCCATAGTTCCATTAGAAGGTTTGGGAGTTGAGTGAAAGTCTTTATTATGAGGAAGTCCCAGATGAGATTTTGGACTGGCAAGTCAACAAGTTTTTCGTGAAAGTGTTATGGAAAAATCATTTAGTTGAGGGTTCTACTTGGGAGGCTTAAGCCGATATGAAGTGTCAATATCCTCATCTATTTCCTTCTACTCCTCCCTTGGATTTAGGTAAATAGTTCCTTATGATTTGCTTTTGTTGTGATATCATGTGTGTTTTAGATATTACCATTATTTCCTTATGTTACACATGTTCACGTGAAACTTGTGTTTTAAAAGAAAATGAGTTTACATGATTTAGTTTCCTCATGTGGTAGTGCATTTGAGTATAAGTTATCTATAGACTTCATGAGATGAATTGATGAACATGCTTTAGCTTGGAGTTGAGAATTCCTCCTTGGATATAGGCTATGAGTATAGATTGATAGGTCATGACTGTAATAAACAAGGTAAAATTATTGTATAATATACTTGAAAAGTGAAACCTAGTGGCTCATAGCATAGCTACGTTCTCTAAGACTCTACTCTTCTTGTATAAGCTGCCGTGTCCTCTTTTGAACAGTTTATATCCAAAAATATAATATTTCATTTCTGAATGATGATAAGTTGACGAGTGAAACCTTTTCTAAAAATTTTCTATTTGTGTGCTACTACCGTATCCTCTTGGAATTGGAGTTAAGCTTTCCTTGTAAATTATAACTCTAAGACTTGTAGGAGAACCGTGTAAATTGAACTCATTGACTTCATTTGAATGAAGATTGCAAGACATCAAAAATCCGTTACTGCATTGAAAGAACAGTAAACATTCTCTCCAAATTGCTAATGGAGATTGAATAGGAAGACCTTTAATTGTATATTTCTTAATCCAGGAATCACATCCACTGTAATCCTTCCTAAGCCATATGTATGTAAATTCATTTGTATCCTTAGCTCTTTCTGTACGTGGATAGCAAATTAATGTAAAAGTATCATTCAAGACAGCTAGGCCATAAGACGGACCATTCATAAAATAACAACTGTCGGGCATTTTCGCTGTGTGAAACGTCTCAGTACTCAAATCAAAAGAAAGAATTACCAGGTGGTCTTCTGTCGGGATTCCAATCCAATGACAAGACCCCTGGTAAAACATCTGAGAACTAGGCGACCAATATATAGTGGGGAAATTTTGATGGGCGTGATCCAATTCTCTCCAAGAATCAATATACACATCATAAACCTCAATTTTTTTCTCAAAATCTTGAGGGTACCCGTGATCTTCCAAGTAAACGTCCAGAATTCTAATAACTTTGTAATCATTTGCTATATTGTCAAAGCCAAACCCTATGCATTCAATAGCATAACTGAAAGGCGGTGGTATATTGAAAGGACTGGGTGGAAGCAGCCTATAATTTCTAGTGGATGGATTAAATAATACAGTTGTAAGGTTATCCATCAAAGCAATTATACCATGGCAAGGACCAATAAATTGATCAAAGTCATTACTATAATTAGAGGTCATACAAGGCACATCTAGATCTGGATTAATGGGGCTGAGATGATTGTCATCATCACCTGAAAGAAAAGACAAGATAGTTTTATGTAGATCGTCATCTTGTTTGATTGAGCGTTTAAAAAGAATTAAGCCATCTTTGCATGTTGTGGGACGGTTAAGATGAAGATTGACAAAAGCAGAGGATTGCACCAGAGTGTAAAAAGATTTTGAAAGATATTTGAGTCTCATGAGAGATTTGACTGGAAGCATCAAAAGTATATTAATAACCACATCTTGGGGCAGTTTCATCAGTACAACCATTATCTTCAAATTTTTACACAATGATGGTGAAAGAATTTTGGAGAATGAAGCTTAGAATATTGCATAAGCTTATTTAATGCCCATTCAGATCCATAACGAACTATGGATCTTACTTGCATTTTGTGGTTCTGAGTGGGCTTCCAAATAGGGATGACAAGTCAGACGCAGTGAGGCTGATGCGAGGCAAATCCACATGATCAATTTGTGAAGACGTGATTCGTCCCAAACCATGTAAGCTCACTTTGCGTAATCCCAAACCGTATAATTTGGAAAGAAAAAAATTATAAAATAAAAGAACTTAAAAGAAATGTGTTTAACTTAACCGTATTGATCTTGGAGATGGTAGTTCCTCATTGGACATGAGTAGTTTTGAAAGGAAAAATTACTTGGATGAGTACCTTTTAATAAATAATTATTGATTATAGCGATACTTTTTATTTATTATCATTTTTAGCAATACTTAATTAAATCTGCAATATTTATTAAAAGTGAATTATATATATATATATAAGTGGATTTTGGCAAATTAAATTGGAAGAAAAATCAGTTCAATTAACTGCTTTTAGTACTCCTAATGGACATTATTAATATGTTCAAAGACATATGAAGACCATTTAAAACATTTAAAAGAATTTTCAGAAATATGTTTAAAAAATGGAATTATATTATGCTTATTTGGTAAGAAATCGACACATTGTATTATAAGTGTATTAAAATATGTGATAAGTGTATTATTTATCAATAAAACTTGTATTATATGTGAATAATAAATTGTTCTTTGTGATATGCATTAAAATTGTATGATAAATGTATTGAATTTATGAGAATATGTCATTTATAGTAGTCGGGTGTAAATATGTAGTAATATGTGATGTGTAATTTGAATATAAATACGTGTGTGTAGCTTATGAAATTTATTGTTTTATTCACATGTAAGGATAAGTTGACGATAGATTACATATTATAAAAATAAATAATGTTCGCAAAAAGGATAGTGGATATGAGAAAAATAATATAGTATAACAAAATAATATGTTATGTATAGAGAAAACTAAATATAAAATATAGAATTTATATATATTTATGTTTATGACATATATATGTACGTACCTTGTATTTTTTTAACGTATTGGCAAATCTAAAATATTGAAATAGCATGTTAAGAGATTAAAATATTTTTAGCAATATTTGATTTTAAAAAATAGAGATAGTTAATATTAAATTAATTTCTTTATAAATAGGCCTCTAACTATTGAGACTTATTTTATAATTATATTTAGTTTTTGTTAATAAAATGATAAGCGTTCTTCCATACTTATCTTTTTCTAAAAAGTATAATTCCACAAGTTAATTATTTTGCCTTATATATCTCTAAAGGTAAGGTGATTATTTTAGCCTTTGAACTAGTTTCAGATTTATTGTTTTAGCCTTTTAAAAAATAAATATTGTTTTTAAACTTCAATTGGAAATTCTAAACTATAAGTCTCCTTCTCTTCAACTTAAAGTCTAAAAGAATTTTATAAATAAAACTTAAAATGTTAACCATTTCCAAAAATAAGTTTTTCTCATTTTAGTTCTAAAATTCCCAAGGGCTTCTAGTACAACTTCAATCTTGTTAACAAATAACATTAGGTCGCATAAATAATCTTGAAAAATAAAAGTTAAGCAATTCAATATATCGAAAACTTAAGAGTTATGCAGACATAAATAAGGTTATCCAACATATCAAAATAATATAATCAAAATCGTAAAAAGGACAAGGCTAAAGAATGTTGGTCTCCTATTTATGAGACTCCAAGCATTGCGATGATCCTAATTGTTGTTGACCAAATATTTTAGGGGAATAACGAGTTTAAAATAGAAACTCTAACCCTCTGTTTGTACATGAAACATAAAAAGAGGAAAAGAGATTAGGAACTAATGGAGCAAGTAATAATGATATGAGACGATCATATAAAAATATATGCATTAATAGAAACAATGAGCTTTAAGTGATCAAAAGCAAAGGTACTTGGCAAAAAATAAGTATCAATTCTAGTATGAGATTTAATGATCTTAACACTTTATTATGTAGGTTAGGAGATTTTCCTCACAAGAAAGTGATTTACAATTTTTACTATTTTTGATAGTTGGTTGTAACACAATCAGTACCCGGAAATTTTGTATCAATGACAACATAGATCAGTGTCATGTCCTGCCAATTCTCAGTAAGATTTTGCATCCGAATAGGATTGGAAGAGTGTAGAGTTTTGGAGAGATTTATAGAATACTCTAGAATAGCCATTATATATTTCAAGAAGGCTTTGGAGAGTTCAAGAAGAGACTAGATATTTTCTAGGAAAGCTTTGAAAAATCCTAGAAAGTGTAGAATTCTCTAGAAAGGGGACCAAAGTGTAAATACTTTAGAGACTTGTAAAGTAATTATAAATTACACTTTAGCCTCTAGGTGTTAGTATAAATAGAGGTGTCACTCATTTGTAAATCATCCAACAAGTTGTAAAGCATTATCCAAAGCAATACACAAGCCTTCTTCCAAACTTCTCAAGTCTTTCTTTACATTCTCTTAGCGATCTTAGTTTCAAAGGGTTTACTTGAGCTTATAAGATCGTGAAAGATTGGTGCGTAAGTTGTCAAGTCTTGTACGCAGCTTTAGTAAGACGCTAAGTCCGTGACAATATGGTATCAGAGCGAAGGTTTGTACTAAGGAAATGGCTAATGAAGGAGACGTAAACGCCGCTAGTACTACCAACGTCAGACTGGATGGCGGAAAGAAAAACCGCAAAGGTAAGAAGCACCAAAAGAGTAATGAGGAGGTACTACCCGATCCCACACCAAGCAAGGCGCTAACATCTCATCCGCCTAACGATGACCGTGGCGAGGAGCCCATCGACGTCACACCTGGAGAGGAGTGGATCGCAAGGGTTGAAACGGCGAAACAGACAGTGGAGATATTAGGCCGGCATTTGAACGTGGCCGATGGAAAGTTCAAGACTCTCGAGGACTTCACCCTTGAGGAGATCGAGAACCTACGCAAGGAGTTGGACCCAGTGTGTCGAGTTTGAGATGAAGGAGGTTAGCACTTCCTTGGAGTGTTGGCTCATGGAGGCGTTGAGCATTATTGAGATCATGAAGGCCGAGATAAAAGCACTCAAGGAAGGCACGGAACTGGAGGATCAACGTCGTTCGAACGAATAGAGAGGCCAAGGTCGAGGCTCCCAAAAAATCTATGTTCAAAGGCGTCCATGACGCGCAAGAGGTGGAGAACTTCTTATGGCACTTGGAGAATTACTTCAAATGTAACCGAGTGAAGAGCGACGAAAACAATTTCAACACCGCTGTGTTGTATCTTTCGGAGATGGTCATGTTGTGGTGGAGGCGTAAAGAGTCAGAAATAGGGAAGGAACTTTGCACCATCAAGACTTGGGAGCGATTCGACGAGGAGTTCAAGAAAGCCTTCTTCCCTAACAACGTCATCTATGAGGCGAAGCGCAAGTTTACGGAGTTGAAGCAAACGGGCAGCATACGTGAAGGAGTTCACCACCCTTATGCAGGACCAAGCTTTGACAGAATTCAGGCACAAGAAGCCCGATAAAGCCAGAGGAGAGGAGAGGAGTGGTAGTCATGACCATGGTGGGCGGATCGTGGCAAAGGCGAGGAGCAGCGGCCTCATCCGAAGAAGCATGATACCTATAAGTGTGATGGCAAGAAGTTTGGATGTCATTGCGACACCAAGAGAAAGACAGAGGTTGCCAAAATAGGTGGTTGTTACATATGTGTTGGACCGCATGGCTATGCGAGGTGCCCTGAACTAAAGAGCCTTGGTGCTATCCTGCGAAAGCGGAAGGAGAAAAATGCACAAGAGCAAGGACAAGGCGTAGAGACAACGTTGTTGGGCCTGATAGAACTATGCGGAGCTATCACCAAGCAACCAGGGAAGCCAAAAAATAAAGGCGCACAGTATGTCGACATCACGATCAATGGAGGATCCACTCGTGCTATGGTCGACACGGGTGCAGAGGCCAACATTATGACCAAGATGACAGTGACAAGGTTAAGGCTGCATTATCGTCCAAGTAACACCCAACTCAAGACGGTCAATGCACCACCGACTTTTGTGATCGGAGTCGCACATGGAGTAAGCATCACTCTAGGCGAATGGCAAGGTAAAACCAATTTCACTATCGCTCCTTTAGACCTCTTTGATATATTCTTGGGCAAGAGTTCTTCCAGTAGTTCCACGCTGTGATCGATCCTTACCTCTAACTACTTTTAGTCATGGAGCAAGGAGGAACATGCATGCTTCCCATGGTTAAGACACCAAAGACAGAAAGGAAGGTCCGACTAACGACCATGCAGGTAAAGAAAAATGCTAAGAAGGAGAAGTCGACATTCGTATCCACCATTGCAAGTTAGAAAGAATACAATGGTGCTAAAGGGTCCTTGCCACCATGCACAAGGAAGAAGAACAATACCGTGATGCCAAAGAAGCCGCCAAGGCGTGCCCCTCCTAGGAAGGAGGTAAATCATAAGACTGAGCTGAAAGAGATCACGAAGAATCTGAAGGAGTTGCGCGAGGGCATTGATCGAGTCAATAGACTGTTGGTCGCGCGTACGAGAAGAAAACACTCGGTTGCCCATGCAGCGACGATGCGATGCGGTCGTCGCATCAATAGGTGAGGGAGAGTGTCATGTCCCGTCAATTCTCAGTAAGATTTTGCATCCGAATAGGGGCGGAAGAGTCTAGAGTTTTGGAGAAGTTTATAGAAAACTCTAGAAGCCCTTAGACATTTTAAGAAGGCTTTGGAGAGTTATAGAAGAAAGACTAGATATTTTCTTGGAAAGCTTTGGAAAATCCTAAAAAGTGTAGAATTCTCTAAAAAAGAGACCAAAGTGCAAATATTTAGGGACTTGTAAAGTAATTATAAATTACGCTTTAGCCTCTAGGTGTTAGTATAAATAGAGTGGCCACTCATTTGTAAATCATCCAACAAGTTGTAAAGCATTCTCCAAAGCAATACACAAACCTTCTTCCAAACTTCTTAAGTCTTTCTTTACATTCTTTTAGCGATCTTTGTTTTAAAGGGCTTACTTGAGCTTACAAGATCGTGAAAGATTCGTGAGTAAGTTGTCAAGTGCCGCACGGAGCTTTAGTAAGACTCTAAGTCCATGATATCATGCTATGTACTATTTCAAAAAATTTAACACAATTCATTGTAAATTGCTAAATTGCAGATTATCTTCTCAAGACTTCTCTAAGAACTAACAACCGCAAAATAATGATTATGTTTTACCTTATACATGAAACTAAAACTAAATGTTATTTCTACCCAATATATGCCTATGGGAGGTACACCATGACACTATAATCTCACCAATGAAGGCTAATGAAAAACAATAACACTATACTCTGTTGGAATTATGCATTCACACCTTGATGTTTAGTATTTCAATATTATCTCTTGGTTTCTCAAGAAGTCATTCAAGATATTATAGTATATGTATCTAGTAATTTGTGATACATGTATCTAGTTAATTATGCGAGATTTTTGTTTTCTATTTTGAGTATTATAAATAGCGGTGTAGTTAATGATTGTAATCATATCAAGTGGTCTTAAGTAGCCTATATAAAACTTGAGCATTCTCTAAAGATAGAATATCCTTCTATATTTCCTACAAATTGGTATCAAAGCAGTTTATCGTTCTTAATCTGGGGTAGGTGAAGAAAAAAATATGGCATCCAAAACAAATGAAGGTGTTGATTCTTCAGTTGTTCTTACTCCATTTTTTTATGAAAATAATTTTGAATACTGGAAGATAAGAATGAGAAAACATCAAAAGGCTGAGGGTTTGTGGACTATTGTTGTAAATGGGTTTGAAGATCCAGAATACGATGGTGAACTTTTAGTAGCAAAGATGAAAAATCTTGAGATTAAGTACCGCCAAGATGCAAAAGCCTTGAGCAAAATTCAAATGGGAATCTCAAGAGCATATTTACTATAATTGCTACTTGTGAGACTACAAAGCAAGATTGGGAGTCTTTGGAAATCGAAGTGTATGATGACGAAAAGGTACACACTATAAATCTTCAAACTCTTAGAAGAGAGTTTCAAAACTTGAAGATGATAGAATCTGAAAAAATAAATGAATATTGCACAAGAGCCATGAATATTGTTAATGAAATGAGAAATCATGGTAATACAAATTCTGACCAACAAGTTGTGGAAAAGATTCTAATTAGTGTCACAAAAAAGTATGAGTACATTGTTGCTATCATTGGGGGAGACAAAAAATATTTCTAAGATTTCTATCAAAGAGCTAGTCGGATCATTTCGTGCACCCAATAAGCGAATGTTTTTTCGTGAAGATCAACCCAAAGAGACGACTTTCCAGTCCAGAACAAATGAGAATTCTCAAAATTTCTCAAAAAATAAAAAAAATAAGAATTATAATCCAAAAAAAGCAGGATCATGATGATTCTTCTAAGAAGGTCGAAGAAAAAGGTAAAAAAAGAACTAGTCTTTTTTTGTAAAATTTGCAAAAAGATAAATCATAAGGCAGAAAATTATTAGCACAAAGGCAAGCCCCAATGTAACTTTTGTGAAAAAATTGATCACATTGAGAAGGATTGTTGGCACCAGCAACGCGAGCAATCAATTTTTTGTGAAAAACAGGTTGAAGTAGGGAAGAAAATCTTTTCTTTGCTTCTCAATCTGATGCTTTAGTAAAAATCAATGAATGGTATGTTAATAGCGATTGTAGCAATCACATAATAGGAGATGAAAAAAGCTTTTCTCTCAATTAATAGTAGCATCACTACTAAAGTGAGCGGTAAGCAAATTCATGATGTGCTTTATGTTCCTGAATTGAAAGAAAAATTGCTTAGTGTTGGTCAATTCATGGATAATGGTTATTCTCTTGTGTTTAGAGATAATTATTGCAAGATTTATGATAAAATTAAGCCAAATCAAGTCATTGTTGAAGTAGAGATGATAAAAAAAAAATCTTTTACAATTTTATTACAATGCATTCAAAAATGAAGTTGTAGATAATTCATGGCTTTGACACGAAACTTGAATTTTCATGGTTTGAAACTTCTCAAGCAAAAAGACATGGTGCAATACTTTTTTGATATACATACTAAGAATAAGGTAGAGGATATTTTTATCATATCTTTAGATGTGTCAAATCAACAAGAGGACGAGAAAGAGAAAGATGTCCCTCAAGGAGGAGAAATCTCAGATTCTGATAATGAAGAACCACTTCCAAGAAGAACAAAAATATTGAGTGACATTTATCAAAGATGCAACTTCGCCGGTGTTAAGAGAGAAAATTATGAGGAGGTAATAAAGTATGATGTTTGGAAGAAAGCCTTGGCAGAAAAATTCGGAAGATTGAGAAAAATAATACTTGGGAGTGTGTTAGTATACCTAAAGAAAGAGAAGTTGTAAGTCTAAAGTGGATTTACAAAATCAAACTCAATCACAAAAGAGATATTCAAAAACACAAGAGAAAGGCGAAACTCAGTTGCAATTATTGTCAGACAGGAGAACAACTTGCTGACATTTTCACTACAACACTTTCAAGTGAAAAAGTTTTGTCATCTTCGAGAAGGCATTGGAATTTTCCAGCAAATGCATTGAGGGTGAGTGTTGGAATTAATGCATTAACACCTTGATATTTAGTATTTCAATATTGTCTCTTAGTTTCTCAAGAAATCTTTTAGAATTTTGTACTACATGTATCTAGTAATTTGTGATACATGTATCTAGTTAATTGTGCAAGATTTGTTGCTTTCTATTTTGAGTAGTATAAATAGTGATGTAGTTGAGGATTGTAATCATCTCAAGTGTCTTTAATTAGCCTATATAAAACTTGAACATTCTCTAACAATAATCTCCTTCTATATTTCCTACATACTAAACAAAAAAGGACCCAAGGATTAGCAGTACCATTTAAATAAATCTAGTATACTTCATTCATTAACAATCTAGAAAGTATTAGAGAAAATGTTCAATTACAAATGTCATGGCTGCAGCTAATTATTTGAAAAATAAAGTTGAACCATCTTTTACCATATTTCAATAATATTCTGGATATTCTTTCCGTCATTCCTAATATGAAAAATCTTATTTTCAAGAAAACTGCAAATTTAGTCTCATGATTATTAAATAGGAAAAATGAGGTAAAAATACTTTATAGGTTTCCAATTTAAAAAAAGTGTGAAGAAATTCAATTAAAGAGAACTAAAAAGATGAAGAGAGAGTTTGAGAAGAACTGAAAAATTGAATTATATGAGTTAATAATTCTGTAAGCTAACCTCCTATATATATACAAAACAGTTTAGGCACTTAATGCCAGCTGTTTATTCTAACTAACATTATTCCTTTTCTTAACTAACTTTCAGCTAACTTAATTACATATTTAACTAAAAGAATACAAGCTAACTAATTATACATTAACTAAAGAATACATGATAAATTTACAAATCCTTTTAACACTCCCCCTCAAGCTAAGAATTGGAAAATATATTTTTCATTCCTAGCTTGACAATCAGTTCTTCATGTTGAGGTTTGCACAACCCTTTAGTAAGTATATCTGCTTGTTATTCTCTTGTTCCTAAGTGTTGTGTCTGAATAAGTCCTTCAAGTATCTTCTCTCTAACGAAGTGACAATCTATGTCAAAATGTTTTGTTCTTTCATGGAAGATTGGATGAGCTGCTATTTGAATGGCAGCTTTGTTATCACAGAATGCTTTCACAGGCAACTTTACATTCATTCCAAGTTCTTTGAATAGACCTTTTAACCATACTATTTCAGCCACTGTAGTAGCCATACTCCTGAATTCTGCTTCTGCAGAACTTCTAGATATTGTGCTTTGCTTCTTTGATTTCCAAGAAACCAGTGCACCTCCTAGCTTGATCATGTAGCCAGTCACTGATCTTCTTGTTTCTACACAAGCTCCCCAGTCTGAGTCACAATAAGCTACCATTTCATTCTCTTTGTTACTTGGCATAAACAACCCAAGACCTGCAGTTCCTTTTATATATCTTACTACTCTAAGTGTTGCTTCCATGTGAGATAGTTTTGGTGAATGCATGTATTGACTGAGAACTTGTACTACAAAAGATATATCAGGCCTAGTCATAGTTAAGTATAATAACTTTCCTATTAACCTTTGATATTTCCCATAATCATCAAGAAGAATGTCTTCTGTATTACCATTCTTTCCAGTGAATTCATCAAACATAGTAGATGTTAACTTATGATTGAACTCCAAGGGAGTAGAGGAAGGCTTACAACCTGCTAATCCCAACTCAGACACAAGTCCTAGAGCATACTTCCTCTGATTCATTAGTATACCTTCTGTAGATCTAGAAAATTCAATTCCAAGAAAATATTTAAGCTCCCCAAGATCTTTCATTTTGAACCTATGCTGTAATTCCTTTCTTATTTGTTGTAGATACTGCAGACTACTTCCAGTAATCAGGAGATCATCAACATATACCAGAATAACTAGAAGTTCTTTTCCTATATTCTTTGTAAAAAGTGAGTAATCATAATGAGACTGTAAAAATCCCATATCAACTAATGTCTCTGTTAGTTTTAAATTCCATTGCCTTGGTGCCTGCTTTAGCCCATACAAGGACTTATGAAGCTTGCAAACCATGTTTTTCTCCCCCTGGTTTGCAAAACCCTCAGGAATTTGCATATAAACTTCTTCAGGAAGATCTCCTTGAAGAAATGCATTGTGTACATCCATTTGAAATATAAACCAGCCACATGAGGCAGCTAAAGCTACTACTGATCTTACTGTAACCATTTTAGCTACTGGTGAGAAAGTCTCAGTATAATCTAAACCTTCTTGTTGATTGTACCCTTTTGCGACTAACCTGGCCTTATATCTCTCAACCTCTCCAGAAGCTTTATACTTGACTTTAAATACCCACTTACAACCAATAGGAACCTTTGTTGGAGGAAGAGGAACAACAGACCATGTACTATTATCTTCTAGTGCTGTAATCTCAGCTTTCATAGCATCCACCCAATGAGGATCTTTACAGGCTTCTATATATGTATGAGGTTCAGAGATAGTAGAATATGCAGCAAGTGAGGCTCTATAAGTAGAAGCTAGTTTAGAATAAGAAACATATTGTGACATAGGGTATAAACATGCATTTTTTGCACTATGAGTCACATATGAATCTAACCATATAGGTGGCTTAGACTGTCTAGATGATCTTCTGAGAGAAACCAAGGGTACTGTAATATCAGAAGAAGACTCAGACTGTATAGAAGTTATAGGACTTGATGTAGTCACACTAGGAACTGATATAGATATATCACTAAAGGAACTATCAGAAAGATCCAGAACAGGAAACAAATGATCTGGAAAAGATTTAAGATCCTTGAAAGGATAGATCTCTTCCTTAAACACAGTATCCCTACTTACAAAAAATGATTTGCAAGTCAAATTATACAGAACATAACCTTTCTGAGTCATTGAGTACCCCATGTGCACAGCTGGAACAGCTCTAGGTGCAAACTTGTCTAGAGTTTTAGGATCTGTAGCATAACATAGACTCCCAAACACTCTAAGATGCTGAAGATTAGGTACTTGCCCAAACAGTTTTTCAAAAGAACTATGACCCTGTAACAACACAGTAGGTAACCTATTTAGTATATATACAGCAGTAGTAACACAAAACCCACAAAACTTTAGAGGTACACCAGCCTGAAATCTAAGTGCTCTAGCCATGTCAAGAATAGACCTATGCTTTCTCTCAACCACTCCATTCTGTTGAGGAGTATATACACATGAACTCTGATGGACAATGCCATTAGCCTTGAATAGGTCATCCACTTGAGTGTTAAAAACTCTGTTCCATTATCTGTTCTTATACACTTTATGCCTAGACCAAATTGATTTCTTATCAAGTTTACAAATTCTTTTAAAACTACCACAGTATCTGACTTAGTGTTTAATAAAAAAATCCAAGTATACCTGGACATATCATCCACAAGTGTTAAAAAATATCTTTTGCCATCATAGTTAGGCACTCTGTAAGGCCCCCATACATCACTATGTATAATATCAAAAGCTGAAACTGAATTAGAGACACTAGTAGGAAAAGGCAATCTTGACTGCTTGGCAATTGGACATATAGAACAGCTATGATCATGTATAGGTACAATGTTCAATTCATTTATTCTACTTATCACTTTTAGAGGAGCATGCCCAAGTCTTTTGTGCCATAGACTAGTTATAGAGCCAACAGTAGAATTAAAACTAATAGGTCTAGTTCTTTCACATGCAGCTTCATTTGTACATTCTTCAGAAGAATTTTGACCATGTGAAAGCCTTGTTGTGACATCAGTATTGAGAATATACAGCCCTTGACTCTCTTTACCAATCCCCAGGACCCTCCCACTGAAGAGATCCTGAAAAATGCAAAAATCAGGAAAAAATACTACAGCACACTTCAACTGTTTTGTTAGTTGTGATACTGACAGAAGATTATACTTGAATTCTGGAATAAACAACACATCCTTTACTAGTTTGTCTTTAAGTACTAATGACTCACCAACATGACTAATAGAAACCTGATCACCAGTAGGTAAATTTACTTTCATGCTACCTTGAACATCAAGATTTGTGGACTGACTCATTAATCTAGAGTTATTTACCATATGAGTGGAAGCACCAGTATCTATAATCCAATTAGCATGTGATATATTAGATACTAGAGCTGTAAAATTACCTGATGTCCCTGATGTACCTGCAGTAACCACATTGTCCATTGTATCCATCTCTTTACTCTTTCCTTTTCTTAGCATCTGCAAAATCTCATGATATTGCTCTTGAGTGAACATTGACACACCCTGTGCTGAAGTAGTATTAGTGGATGACTCAATTGCTCTAGTATTAGAACCTATAGATGAATCAAGCACTCCAGAATCACTGCTAGCAGAAGCATTATTTGCATGATAGATGTTCCTCCTTTCTTTTTAGGATAACCATGAAGTTTGTAACATGTCTCTTTAGTGTGTCCTTTATAGTGACAGAATTCACAGTAGAGTTGTGATTTTCCTGTAGAATAACTAGTTCTTCCATCTCCATAGTTCCTATTTCTATATCCATTATTATGGAAATTAGACAACCCTCCTCCTGATCCAGAAAGAGCCCCATTATTATTACTATATCCACTATTTCCATATTGTGAACCAAGAGACATCCGATTGCTCATCAATGCTGTTTCAGACAAACCTTCTACAGAGGAAGATGTATTTCCTGCACCATGGATTCTTTGACTCTCAACACTAATAATCATAGCATAAGCCTGATTTACATTTGGAACCGGAATCTGCATAAGAACTTGACTTCTTGCATGAGCATAAGACTCATTAAGTCCCATCAGAAATTGCCACAACTTTTGAAACTGAAAATGCTCTGTGTATTGCTTAGATTCAGGACAAGCACAAGAAGGATGAGGAATCAATGTTTCAGTTTCATCCCACAATTCCCTTAATCTTGAAAAATAGATCGATACAGAGGAGGTTCCTTGTGACAGAGTGACTATCTCTTTATGAAGATAAAAGGCCCTAGACACATTTACTTTATCAAATCTTTCACGTAAATCTTCCCACACTGTATGAGCATCAGACCCATAGATTACTGTACTAATCAAGCTTTTCGAAACAGTATTCATGATCCACCCTAAAACAATTGCATTACATCTATCCCATACATCATGTAAAGACTCAGAATACATCTCCTTTTTACAAGTTCCTAGTAGAAATCCTAGCTTGTTTTTTCCAAGTAGCACTAGTTTCAAAGATTTGCTCCACAAGGAATAATTTTCAGAACCTAGCAATTGAATTGAAATCAGAACAGAACCTTGAGTATCTGACGGATGAATAAAGAGTGGATGATTGTGATCGATTGGCACTGAAGCTACGCCTGGAAGTTGTTGTTGAACTTCACTTGGAGTTTCATCTGTAGTTGAAGGCATTGTCGATCAAGAACAATTAACAATATTCGATTTCTATAGAGCGATACTAGATCTTTAATCCAACAAGAATTTGAAACTCTTCAATCCAAGACTCTACTCAATCTCTTCTCAAGATCATGAAAAATTTAACAACAGGAATTCGAATTCGAAACTCTCCTGTGCTCTGATACCATGTGAAGAAATTCAATTAAAGAGAACTAAAAAGATGAAGAGAGAGTTTGAGAAGAACTGAAAAATTGAATTATATGAGTTAATAATTCTGTAAGCTAACCTCCTATATATATACAAAACAGTTTAGGCACTTAATGCCAGCTGTTTATTCTAACTAACATTATTCCTTTTCTTAACTAACTTTCAGCTAACTTAATTACATATTTAACTAAAAGAATACAAGCTAACTAATTATACATTAACTAAAGAATACATGATAAATTTACAAATCCTTTTAACAAAAAGCAACAAGTGGGCCCCTTTATTTTTTTCTCTACACAATTCCTCAGTAGTGTGTAGCTCTTCATGCTTCTCTGGGCTGTTAACATTCAGATTTGTAGATGTCCTAGATAAGTTTACAGATTGCATTTCCTTCATTTTTTCGTTTTGTTGCTTTCGATGCTTCTCATGACATTTATTCATGTCCATGTTCTTTCTCCCATCATCTATATTTTGTGGTTTCTGCTTGTCTCTGTCGTTTCTTACTTTATTACTTTGAGATACTTCTAGTTGATTGCTTTTCTCCAATGCATGCTCTTTGCTTTTCAGTGCAAACTCATTATCATCACTTTCTACAAAGCTATTGATTGTATGCATAGAAGACCGTTGAGCATCACCTTGCAAGACTAATCCGAATGCTTTTGTGATCCACTCCTATTCGTTGATATTATCAGTCTTTCTTTCCCTTTGTCTTGAGTCAGTTTTCCTTTATTACTAATTACATAATTTCTATATTATCAGTCTTTGATGTACTGATGCCTTCCAGAGTGTTTTCATATTGGTAAAGAGCATCAAACTTGTTCTCCACTTGTAATGACTGAGTTCCGTTGTTATAGAAATGTCAATGAGGAAAAAATTGATGTCGGGATTTTTTTCCGTAGTATTAGGATTTTCTAAACCTTGTCCAGATTTGAAGGAAATTGGAGTCATCAAGGTGTAGGGAAATCTGGTAGCGATCGGGTCGAGTAAACATGAATTCGATACATGATTGGTTAGATAACTCGTTAAGGAATTCATTTGACTTTACGGAATTAAATTTGGATAAGTAGATCTCCGGGAATCGAGCTTAGCGTTAAGGGCATTTTCTGAGCGTAGTGGGTTGAGGGTGTGTTGTAAAAGGGGGAAATTGAAATTCCCCTAAGAACTCTCTGTCCCGAAAATTGCCGTTGGAACGGCATGACACCGCTGCAGCGGGATGCATGCCGATGTGGCGGACGAGACGGGACTTAGAAAATTTAGATTTTTCAACGAGGGGTCCCTGGTCCAAAATGTGCCGTGCATAGGGATGGGTGTCATTGTAGTGGGAGGGACGCGAATTAAGTCGTTAATTAAACCCTTAAACTACCTATTTGGTACTTTTTGACTTTTAGATCTAAAGAACGATCCCTGGTCTATTCCAACTCGTTTTTCATCATTTTTTAGGTTAAAGGTAAGCTTTTCACTCTCTGAATTCATTTTTCGATCCGTCGAACGTAATAGAGTTGGTCAATATTAAGGGGTAAGGGTTTCTTGATAGATTCTATGGTGTAATTAACCCTTAATTGACTAGTTGGGATCATGTGTTTGATCTAAGGTTCATAGAATTGTTAGTAATATGGGTAATTAGTGAATTTTCTATTGATTTCTGTGTATTATCGATTGTTTGTAGACCACGAACAAGCGGAATGAATCCGAAAAGGGAAGGATCAAATTTCTTAGGGTTCAAACTTATTTCGAAGTAGGCGATGGTTGTGATTCTATGATGTGTGTGATATATGCTCGTTCTTGCTTCATTATTATACGTGTATGTGTATGCATGTTGAAATGTCGATCACACTTGTTGAAAATGAGATGTATGAATTGTTAATATCATGAATAATCATGACTTAAATGTATGATCATGATGATGTGTTGTGATTGTGATTGTGATTGTGGTGTGTGATTGGGGATTGAATTGTCACGTTCCGACAAGCTAACTTGGATCGGGGTTCCATGTTCCGACACAAATATTGGATTGGGTTGTCACATTTCGTCACAACTATTGGATCGGGTTGCCACGTTTCGGCACAACTATGGGATCGGATTGTCACCTTCTAGCTTGAATATTTTTTATAAATATTTTGACTTTTATCTTATTTTCTTAAGTTTAATTTTAAGAGATTTGAAAACAATAAAAATCATTTTTAGGTAAAGTTCTATTTTTTCAATTATTTCAAAAGAAATCAAAATTTATGAAAAATATGTATTCTTTTAATTTAGATTTAATAAATAAACTAGTGTTTCTTAATTATATTTTTAATTAGCTATTTAACTTTTCTTAAATTTATGTTAATTTAAATTAAATAGTTAGTAATTATATTTATATATACCTACACACTACCCCACTTCCTCACACCTTAATCCCCCACTACTTCAACTCACACCTTAATCCCCACAACTCTTCCCAACATTACAACAATAAATTATATTAACACATACACAATCTGCACAGAAAGAAAAAAAACTGGAAAGAGAAACCAAGAAAAAAAAACATAAGGCAACACACACATGAACAAAAAAAAAAAAATAACACACGCACACATCTCTTTTCCTAACCAAAAATATTCACATTCATATCCAAATACATCCTACACACACCATAAAAATACACACTCACCCAACCAAAATAAAGGTGGAGTTTGAGGTTTGTTTTCGCGATTTCAAGTTCGTGGTTCCTAAATCCTTTTTCTCGTGAAATAATTTTCACGTGAGGTAACACTTTATTTTATTTAATTTTGTATTAGTTTTATGTCATGATTATACAAAATTGGATTGCAATATATTGAAGTTGTTAAATTTCGCATGTGTTTAAACCATTAATATTTATTGATGTTATTATATGAAGTATGTTCAAATCTTTCATATCAAGTTTATGTTTAGATCCTTTATATAGTTATATTTAGTGTGAAATTGTTATAAAAAACCGTAGTTTATTCATATTTAAATAACCCATAGTTTATTTCATATTTAAGTAAAACTATTGTCCAAGTCTATTCTTATTTTCATATTTAGTTTTTTAATGATAATATGTGTAATTATTATGTAAAGTTATTAAGTTTAGTTAGTAAATTTTTCTTTTAATGTCAATGACGTAAAAAAAAAGTTTAAAAGGTAAAAACCAAAAGAAGGAAAAGAAAACGATAAAAAAAAGGAAAAGTTAAAAAAAGGAAAAACATAAAATAAAATAAATTATAATTTTTTTTAGAAGACAGAAACAAAAAATAATAATAATGAAAAACAGAAAAGATGGTGGTGATGGTGGTGGTGGTGGTGGTGGTGGTGGTGGTGATGATGATGATGATGTGGTTACACATTTTTTTTAAACACTTAAAATCCAAGGATGCAGTTATGCACCTTGGAAAAATTATTCTAATGGTCAAAATCATTATATTTAACTAAAATTCGTAAATTGAGAATATTCGACTCTATTATACATTAGATGTAACAATAATAATTAAATTTCATCTCAATTAATAAAACTTTCATTAATTTAAATCAAAAGGTGTAAATAGAGATTATTGGGAACTCGCGAGAGGAAGACCGTTATGTCTCCAAATGTCAAGATCGAGAATGCAGTTATGCATCCGATTTAAGACTGATAAAATTCAACAATTAAATATAAGTAGACCATAGCCTTTAGACACAATATATCTAAAAAAAAAGTAGAAAAAATAAGTATAACTCAATGAAAGCGATCGTGCTAGAACCACGGGACTCGAGGGATGCCTAATACCTTCCCCTCGATCAACCGAATTCCTTACCCAAATTTCTGGTTCGTAGACCAAACAAAGAGTCATTTCCTTTTGGTTAGGAATTGAAATAAAAGGTGACTTGGAACACCACAACTCAATTCCAAGTGGCAACTCCAAAAAGTAAAAATAATCCCTAAATCAATAACGTCACTTAAATTGGAAAAACCCTCACCGCCGTGCGCGAAAAAGGGGTGTGACAGCGGTTACTGGCAGACCTCATCTAGGAGATCAGTGATCGTGACCGAATTCAAGGGTGAGCCACTTCATCCATGGGATTCACTTTCGTCTATGTCCACCCTTGTCGGACTTAGACAATTTGTTTAGTTAGTTGAATAAAACAATAGTATTCTCCAGTTTAGACTGTGGTATCGTTTAATATTTTTGGTACATTAACTTTAAGATTCTAGGTCTATCTTCTGCGAATTTTAGTTGTTAGATCGTTTGTTAAGTAACGGAACTTCGTTTTTAGTCATTTAACTTGCTTCCATAACTAAAATGTCTCAGTTAGATTATTGCTTTAGTTGAATCCCAGTAGTGGTCCTCCCACAGAATTGTAAGTGTGAGTGTCAATCACGTCGGTTTTGGGTCTTGACACCTCTTCAATAGTTATCTGAGGGGCTGTCTTTGTTTTTCCCCTTCTATCCCTTACCACATTCCAATTACCAGGGTCTCACACTACTTCCCCACTTGAAAGTGATCTGGCTCCTCCTTTTTGCAGTTTTTGAATTTTAGCAGCTTGCGGCTACTGTTTGAGTTGTGCTATGTCATGTATATGTTGCGCATTTTGCTCTACATTATTCCTTAAATTGACCACTTCAGAATTCTCTTTGTTATAATGCCCTTGCATTTTGCATCGAACACAGTACTTAGAAAGGTAATCATATTGAATAGCAACCATATTAGACCTTATTTTCCCTGTCCGCACATTTTCTATGTTCATTTGCACAGCTTTAGGAAAATCACCTTTAAGATCTACCAACACCTTCACGCGTGCACAGCTAGGTCTTGTCTTGTTTATAGATGCTTGATCAAGATGAATAGGTCTTCCAACTGCCGATGCTAGGGAGAAAATATACTCTTTGACAAAGAAAGTAGGTAATAGGTTAAGGAAAAGATATACATGCGATGGCCATTGATGTTTATTCATTAACACTAAATCTACAGTCATAGATCAGAGTCCGCATCAGATACGAGTACCCATCCTTACACGTGATATAGAAAGCTCCCTTGGAGATAAGGTAAACGAAATCCTCATGCAGGGTCAGACAAATAAGAATGTGTTTGCTCCGAAACAAACCAATCTGACACTCTCTTTTCACCTCACATTGCTTAGGAATGATTTTCCTTAATTCTTCAAGTCAGACCATTCGTATGTGAACTTCCCAACTTTATACTATTGACAATTAGTTTTTTGAAACTTTGTACATTGGATGAATCACTTTGTTCGTGTCATAACTTTTTTGTGAATTATCCATATTCTAAGTGTTTGTGCCTATCGATATCTGTATGTCCTCAACAAATTTATTGCTTTAAAATCGGAAAAAAAAACTAAAACTGAACCAAACCGGCGTTATTTTCTTGATTTGGTTTGGTTTGATTTTAAAAATTTAAAAATCGATAAACTGGTTTGATTTTGATTTTAACTAATAATCGATCAAAACCAAACCATGAACACCATAGATGCATTAATAAAATAAATATATTTAACAATCCTTGAAAGTACGGACATGTGCACTAATTATATTCAACTTATATTGGAAGGGTTGTAGCTTGTCTAGAAAAATTGAACTTGTGCATTATCCTTGCTTTCACATGGAATCTGTATCATGCTTTCTTTATAACCTATTGCTCTCAAACTTGTCGGACAACCCTGTAAACTGAATTCTTGGACTTTATCCAACTTTAGATCATACAAAATTAAAGAACCCTCTCTGTTTTCGCAAAGCATCTGACAATCCTTCCAAATTAGTAATGGAGATTCAATAAGAAGAGGTCTAACTGTGTATATCTTCATCCAAGAATCATATACCCCATACTCTTTCATCATCCAGATTTGCATTAAATCTTGTGCTGGATCATATTCCGGATTTGGATTAGGGTAACGAAGCATTGTTATAGAGTCTCTTAAGACCAGTAAACCATAGTGTGGTCCATTGTAGGAATTACAAGTATGAGGCAGATTAATAGTATTAAAAATCTCTGTACCCATATCAAAATAGAGAATTATCATTTTGTCTTTGGATCCAATTGCAAGCCAATAACAAGCACTCTTGTAAAATACCATAGACGAAGGGGCCCAATAAATTCTAGGCATATCTTGATCAATATTGTCTAATTCTCTCCAGAAATCAGTGATCATATCATATACCTCAACTTTTTGCTCACTTGAATATGGGTCCCTATAAGGAGGATCATTATAAACTTTAGAAATCCTAACTACCTTGTAGTCATTTGCCATTGAGTCAAATCCAAACCCAACACCATCAATGGAACGTCGAAAACCTTGTGGAGCATCACTAGGGAAAGGCGGTAGCAACCTATAATTTCTAGTAGCTGGATTAAATAATACGGTGTTAATCATATTAATCAAAGCTATTAAGCCATGACAAGGTCCAATAAATTGGTCATAATCGTTAACAAAAGTAGATTCCAAATATGGCACATCTAGATCTGGTGAAACAGGGTTAAGATCATCACCAAAAAGAAAAGACAATGTAGTTTTATGTTGAAAAGGATCTACTTGTAAAGAGCGCTTGAAGATAATGAATTCTTCTTTAGCAGTTTTACTGTAGTTGAGATGGAGGTTGATGAATGTGGAGGATCGAATGAGAATGTACCAAGTTTTAGAGATGCACTTAAATCGAATGAGTGATTTTACCGGAAGCCTTACAAGTATATACATATTCACATCTTCGGGCAATTTCTTCAGAATTTCATGTGCCATCTTGTATTTTCTCAAAATGCATTTTGAATTATACTTGAAGAAATGATATGTTTCTGACTTTCTGTGTGTAGTCTCACTTGTATCGCCGAAACGCAAGGAAATCTCTATCTCATTTGAAAAATAATAATATTTTTTATTTTGTGGTTATAAGGATTTGCAAATACAACAATTTTCAATGACCAAACACATACAACCTCTTTAATTTGCCTCAAAACTCTATTTAGCATGTACCATTGAATCACAAAAAGTTGTACCCTGTATAAATGTTTAGCATATGTTAGACTAACATTAAAAGGGTTAAAAAATTTCATTTTAATAACGTCATGTATTTTATTTCTCTATGTCATTCAAATTGCTTTGTATTTGCTTTATTTAAATCAACTTATCATCTTTATGTTATATAAGGAAATAAATTAAGGGATACTTATATAGAATGACAAACTAATAATATAAAATAAATATAGTAGCTGTGTTCCATAGCAAACTGTTTGACAGTCCCTCTCTCCCTCATATTCTCGCTTGCCACTCTCCCTCTCGCTCACCTCTCTCGCTTTATACAATTCTATTGTATAAATTGTGTTTCTAATTGTATAAACGTATGCAAATACATATATTTTTGTCCTATACACTTATAATTATACAATACAAATATTTATCTGCCCAAGTCTCTTTTGCCTTTCTCGTTTTATACAAATTCAAATTGTATATAATTTCTCTCTTTATCATTTTACACAATTCGATTCAATTGTATATTTTTTGCACAAGTCTCTTTTTGTCTTTCTCTCTTTCTCGTTTTATACAAATTCAAATTGTATATAATTTCTGTCTTTCTCGTTTTATACAATTCAATTCTGTCTTTTTCGCTTTCTCGTTTTATACAATTCAAATTGTATATAATTTCTCTCTTTCTCGTTTTATACAATTCGCTTCAATTGTATATTTATAGCGAATTATACATATATAAGTTTGCTATGGAGCGCAATTATGCAAACTTTGCTATAGCATACAAATATAAATTTTATGATTGCTATATGTGAAAGTTGCCCATAAATTAATTAGCTACAATTGATTACTAAATTGTTGTAGATTGATTAGTGATACAAGTTAATATAAAATTTAGTTTATGCTACTATGAAGAGTTTTAGGCTAAAATCATCCCTTAAGTATAACTCAAACTTAGTGTACATCTTTATAGTATAACTAGTTTCGGGCATGTGCGTTGCACGTGTGCCCTAGGCTAAGTTGCATGAAGTTGTTGTAACAATTTGTTTGTATGGCCTCTATGATATTAAAGACGAAGAAACCACAAATATTGTGAAAGAAAAATAATTATATGCTAAATGTGTGTACATTTTGATTTAGTAATTTACTCATAGAATAAAAATAGATCAACAAAAAAATAGTTACAAATTACAATAATTAAGTAAGAAATATATATAGAGAACTTTCACATATATAAGAAACATTAGGCAAGATAGAAGGCATACTCATATTGCAGCTATCTCAAATTTTCTTTTCAAGAAAATCAACAAAGCCTTTCTTTTGTAATGGAAGATATATGTACTTTTTTCTTGTAAAGATGAGTCTTAACTTAACTAAGAGAAAAATAATTAATTAAATTGGAGGATTTTAACTTAAACTTCATGTTAGAATTAAAATGAATTAAATGAAAGAAAGTGAATGAGGAGAAACAAAGTCTCAAACATCTTTACATACTTCACCAGTAGCTAGAGGCTTTAGTAGATGAATATAGTCAATATATTGAATTAAATGTATCGAATTATTAAGTAACCCTTCAAATTCTTCGGATTTTATATTTTCAAAGAGTGGTATACTCTATACAGATTTATAGGATTATTTTAGTAATCCAACCATTAACTTTGTTGCTTCACACTTTTAATAGAACTAATAATTCTATTTTTTACTATAAAGTATATAAAATAAAATAGTAAATTAGAAAAAAAGTACTTTAAAAGCTATACAACTTACATTTGTGGTCACCAAAGCAAGAACAATTATCAACCATGCAAAGACTTAAATCATAAAATTCGAAGTCTTATTGTGTACAATAATTTTTTATTTGTAGTTATTTATTTATTGAATAGGAATTAACTCGGAAAAGAAAATAGAGATTTTTAATGGTAAATAAAAGAACACCTCTAAAGAAATCAACAAAAATATTATAAAATGAAGCTAAAAGTAACAATGTGAAAGAAAAAAGTAGAAAAAATGTAGAGAGATAAGAGATGATGACTTTCTTTATTCTCTTCTAATTATTCAAAATCTTCCCGTAGGATATAATTGAGGGACTCAAAGAATTGTCATGAATATGTCATTAACCCATTTCATGGATGAAAGGTGAAAGTAACAAATATAATATTAATGAACATCTTCATTACTAATATAATAACAAAAAATAAAAAATTCACTTGAACACATAGAAGAGAAATCTAAGCAGATCTTGGTTAATGTACAATAAAATTATCAATCAAATATTAAGATACAAGGAGTGAAGAGAAGTAGCTATCATCAAAACTAAGACAACATATATCATGACACAATTTACAGACCGAAAAATTAGTGAAGCACGCAATGATATTTATAGCCAAGATATATAGAAACTCAAAAGTCAAGTTATAAAAAGATCATTAAAATATCATTAAATTTCTTTATAAGTGCTATGAAGAAGTGAAAGGACACTTTATATTTTATTCTTTAAAAATGGTTAGATTTCCAAAACTATTAAAATCCTCTTGTAAAACGAGAGCAAAATGCAATAATACTAAACAAGGAAGTAAGACAAATAGAAATATTAAGTAGAAATATTCTTTGAACTCTTCAATCTGTGTTTTTCACAAGGGTAAAGATTACCCTTTTATAGGATTTAGAAACATCCGTTTACATCCTTTAACAAATGCTTTAGTATAACTTTAAGAGTTACATTAAATAGGTTCATTACGTTAGTTTATTGATGCACATCCACATTTAAATGGTTTTGTAACATTCCCCCTTGGATGTTTATAGTTAATGTTCCTCGTTAAATCTTACTAGGAAAAACCCAGTGGGAAAAAACATAGTAGAGGAAAAAGAGTACACACGTCTTGTAATACGCCTTGAGTGTTGCCTCATTAAAAACGTTACTAGTAAAATCCAATGGGACAAAACCTTGGCTAAAGGAAAACTTATTTGATATCTTGGAGACGACACATTCCAATCTTATATCTTAGCTTCTCAAATGTTGACGTTGGCAATGCCTTAGTGAATAAGTCTGCAAGATTATTACTCGAATGAATCTGTTCAACATTTATCTCACTATTTTGTTAAAAAGCATGTGTGAAAAATAACTTAGGTGAAATATGTTTTGTTCGGTCTCCTTTGATATATCCTCCCTTTAATTGAGCTATGCAGGCAACATTATAACGCCCCAAAATAAACTAAGGTGAACTAGAGCCTCATGGTTGTTTCTTGAGTTGATTTTAAGTTAAACTGAGTTAGTTTTGTGTCCTTAGGCAGTGTGTGAAGTTTGGTTAAGTTTGGAGTTCAATCGACCAAGAATGTCCATGACGTTTGGATGGTATGCCTTAGAATGTACTTGTGTGTCTTGGTGTGTTTGGATGAGTTTTACGTGTTCGTTTTACTTGAAACTTGCATTGAATGTTCCTAAGACCTAGATGACTTAGTTTAGGGGTTTAACTTCAAGGCACGACCCCACCTAGGACCCACAAGGGGCCCTAGATGAAGGGCCCAAGACTTGGGCAAAATCTGCCAAAAAGCAGTGGCCATCGACGACCCTAAGGACGGTTCGTTGGTCCCTCAACGGTCCGTCGACCTAGGGCGTCGATTGTACCAGTGAGTTAAGATTGTCCATGCTCCATTTGGAGCTAAGTATCCACCAACGAGACCCTACCAACTGTCACGACCGGAATCTAGACCCCAGACGAGACCGGCGTCGTTGACCTCTCAGAGGTCGCAGACAAGCCTACTTACGTCATTCTTACTTTACATAGGTTAATTTTAGCGGAAAATTTGAAACTTTTCGTTTCTAAACATTACTTACTAAACCTTTTTTATACGTTCGTAATTCGTTCAACATCAACCATCTAAACATTAAGAGATAATCAAATGAAAGAAATAGTTCAATAACATAATCGTATAATTGCCAAAATGGCATCCATACATAGTCTGAATAAAATAAGAATGAAACGCTAGTGGAACATGCTCCACTAGCTCAACTCCTAAACTAAGCTAGAACATAAACAGTAGCATCCTCGAAAGCATGAGGACCTACCAAAAACCGGATGAATGCTGGACGTCCGGATAACTGCAGCGATGATCCTGTAGCTCTACCGTCCACCTGTGCCTGCACCTAAAATAGTAGAGTTTGTATAGGGTTAGTACACACTTGTACTAAGTATGGGTATATGCAAGCACACACCAAGGACATGCATGAGAAAGAATAGCTCTTTCCTAACAACATGATTTTTGGAAGTCAAGTCAGTGGACTTGCCAAATTGAGATTAGGAAATTTTCCAAATTTGGATTAGGAAAGTAAGTGAGCTTTCCAAATTTGGATTAGGAAAGTGATACCATGAGAATAACATACATCATCATACTTTTCACATTTGCACACAGCGCATAACATTTACACATAGCACATATCATATAGCATACAATACATTTTACATGTAGCACATAACTTCTTTCATATCATTTATTCATATACCATGAGACCTTGGAATCATGGACTTTACATTAAGACATCCCAGAAATGAGGGCTCAACATATGGGACCTCAACTAGGGAGTCTTCATTAGCAAGCACAGAGTCTGCTTCATTCATTCATACGTACTTCATTTCATTTCGTTCATAGTCCAGTGTAACCACCGGTTATACCTAGGATGTAGTTTAAGACTTTCATTAGGTTCGTTGTGCAATGACCAAGAATGACCTAATGTCATTACTTAAATCTAACTCACCTGTTGATTATCCTATCCTAACACCTTTGGTATTCATACATTTCATTATGTGCATCATTTGAGGCTGGCCTCATTCATTCATTGGGAACTTTAACTTTAACCGACATAGATCATGTGAGCATCATGAAATCGAGTGTCTCCCCCACACCGAAAAGAGGTGGAATCACCGGCCAAAGTGATCCAATAACATGCTAGCGTACATGGGAATTTAACCCCGCCAGATCCCTATATTGGCAGTATAGGTTCGAAGACTAGGAGATTTAAGGAAACCCATACCCGGCAAGCCGGACAGTTTCATCTCATGAGAGTTACGTGAACCTCCGCCCTTCCCGAAAGAAGGCATCACCGCTCATAGCTAGTCTATCGGTGCTCAGTATAAAGTTCCATTTCATTCATCTCATACGTCATGGAAGCTGGCTTCTAGTATGAGGACATCATAGCTCATTATATGATTTCTCATCTCATCATTCGTATTGAGTGTGCTAAGCTCAATACTCTCATTAGAGTGTTCATAGAGACTGGTCTCTTCATTATCTTACACTCTCATAGGTGAGTACGTATTGGTAACATTTACTTAGGCTCATTTGAGATTGCTCTCATCATTTACATTAGCCTCTTATCATGTTGTAACCACATTCATCATCATTAGCATCTTTGCTTTTCCTAGTTATTCACCTCTTATTACGTGAATGTTCATTTCATCATATGCCAATGCACTTGGCCATTTGGTGTGCTTTACACCCTTACTTAACCCTTATACGGTTTCATTATTTCATTGTTCATTTCATCATTTCATTGTTCATCTCATCATATGCCAATGCACTTGGCCATTTAGTGTATTTACACTCATACTTAACCCTTCTAGGGTTCATCATTTCATTTCATACATCTTAGGTTCACTTACTTTTGAACGTATGTTAGACTTATGAGTCTATACACACAAGCCATGAGACTTCATTCATAATTAGTTAAGTGATTCATACATTCCTAAGATTATATAGTACAAGACTTATGTATCTTGTATATATGCCAAGATCTTGATTTCGATCTAAGTAGATGGCATTATTCTTGGATGATTTGTTCACGTATGACTTATGTATCAAACGGAAGTTTGGGCAAGGAAACCCAAGTCTTGAATCAATTGAATGTAATTTACATTATTAATTGATTTCATTCTAATATTCATAACATTTTAACTCTAAGTCAAATCACAATATTTACATTAAAGGCTTACTTTTCTAATTAAAATCTCTCTTGCATTGGCCGATGGGTTGTGGGTTCAAGCCCCCACAACCCCATTTCATTTTTCTTTTATTAGTTTCGGCCTATGGGAGACTTTGGGACCCGAGGTCGAGTCCCCTCAGCCACACTACAATTCTCCTTTATTTTCCTTTCCCTTCCATTCGCTTAAGGCTGAGAGGTTGTGGGTTCGAACCCCCACAACCTCTTTATTTGTTCTCCTTTTTAAAAGTTGACTTATTTGAGTTGAGTGTGAGGTTGTGGGGTCGAATCCCCACAGCCTCATTTTATTTTTATATTATCTCCCTCATCCGCATAGAGGTCGTGGGTTCGAATCCCACGCCTCTCAAAACTTTTCCTTTATTTTTTTTTTCCTTTCCTTGGTTTCTAACCGAGAGGGTGTGGGTTCGAACCCCACCCCTATCATTTCTTATTTTCTTTTCTTCACCCTTATTTCTCAACCAAGACAAGTTCGAATCCCCCTCACCACACGAATTTTCCTCTTCTTTAATTAAACTTTTCTTTTGATTCTAAAGGGGTGAGGTCTCGGGTTCAACCCTCAATGACCTCACCTAATTTTCTTTATTTTTCTTGGCATTCTAAACATCTTAATTTGGCAATGATATATCAACCAATTGCTGGAAATTCAAGTAACTCCTTTACTCATTTTTTTTTTATCTTCATTTGTTAGTAAATTCATAGGACAATACATAGTTCGTTTGGTACGTTCTTTAATTCAATTTCTTTCATGAATTCTTAACCAAAATGTTTACTCCTCAATTCAGCCACACTTAATGTCACATGAACATCACATTTTTAAATCAATTAGTGTACATAAAACAACCAACAAAACATCAACAAAATCCAGCCCCTAGGGCGAGACTCAAACTTGCCAAACACATTTTGTTTCTTTCTTAATTCGAACACACATACACATGGTTGTCTTTTCATGAATTAACGTACATCCAATACATTAATATTCAGCACAACATCACATAATCCTAAGTCTACCAGCATTCATACCAACCTACATTCGTTGGGAGCTAATGACAGGGACATGCAACAGGGGATACAACCTTAGTTTTTTAACCGAATTTACTGAGTCCTAGGGGTCTCTTGGGAAAGGTACCAAGAGTAAGAAGGCCCATACCTTTGTTTTCTTGTTAGATGTTCAAAATGCTGCCCAAGAACTCCTCCACAAATCAGTCCACACACCCAAAGTCACACCTCACCCGACTAGCGTAGTACTTCTGCTTAACGTTTCCGGATTGTTCTCTCTTTGAGTTTCTATCTTTCAAGTTCTTGATGAACTTTTGCCTTTACTTTATTTTGCTTTTGCGGATTGTTTTCTCACGTTTTCGGCCAAGAAAAGAGAGTGAAAGAGAGAAAGAAAATCGTGCAAAGAGAGTGGGGAAAAGGGAGATAGAATTCTAGTAGAAGTAGGACTTTGTGGGTTTGAATTAGTCAACTCAATAATTAATAAAAAATAATAAAATCTGATTTCTTTTTCCTAAATCAGCTAATATTAATTATTTATTAAAAACTAAGTTAACACATTAAAATAAAAGCAAGTTTAATCTTGCTTCTAGTGGGGTTCGAACCCGGGTGACCCCATTTTGCAAAAATGGGTCACTTCGGGTTGCCCCACCCGAATTTTATTATTTTATTAACTTAATTAATTAAATAATTAATTACTCAGGGTAATTACAATATTACCCTTGGCCTGGAAAAGACCATTTTACCCTTGCACCCTCAAAACTTAAAATTTCTTCTTTTGAGTCCGGTAAAAACTCTTCCGATTAAACCTTCGTTTTCGTGAGCCTCACATGGTTGGTTCCAACCTTTCCAAGCTCAATTAACTCCCCAATTTAGCTGGCTTGGTCGTAGTAAGGGTTCTGAGGTCTGGTTCTACGCGTATCAATACGTGTGGACCTTGGTCTAATCGCAAGCATTCTTGAAACACCTAAGTCTTGATCCTATTCATTTTTAGGGTTGTTACATTATCCCCCCCTTAGGAACATTCGTCTCCGAATGACACTACTAACTATCTAGCGTAATGCCAGTCAGATCATAACATAGTTACTATACACAATCAAGCAATAGCAACAAAGAATGGAGAGATAAGGAACCTTAGACTTAAAAGTAGAAAGTCTAACCTCAAGGGCTGAATAGATGAGGGTAGCGGGATCTCATGTCGGCCTCGGCCTCCCACGTAGCACCCTCAACAAGATGATTCCTCCACAATACCTTCACTGTGGCAATCTCCTTGTATACTCTATCAGCTCTTACATTTCCTCCCGTTCGGACAATCCTTCATAATGTGACCCGATTTGCCACAACTATAACATCATTAGGGTCCATCATACATTTTCCTCCATGCATTATGCCACACTTCCTATTAGGTGGCCTCTCCTGGGCTGTAAAGTCTTACGAACTTCAGGGAGTAATCCCTGACTGATATCGAGCCCTGCTTAAGGTTGATGAATTCCTCAACCTTAGCCTCCTTCATTTATCTGGGAAAGAACTGCTCTAGAGTAGCCATCTTGAAAAGATTCCAAGTAATAGGACCTCCTCCTAAGGCCTTGCTATCGTGTCACACCTTATACCAGGATTGAGCTACATTCTTTAGCTGGTAGGATGTCAACTCAGACTTCTTCACATCAATCAAACCCAACAACCTGAGCTTGTAAAGTGCTAGCTTGGGCCATTTATACCAACGTTGTTCTTACTTCATCATCTGTCAACCCATCTGGGTTAACATGTATCTCTATTTGAGCAGCTGGATCCTGGGGGAAAACTTGGATTACCCCAACAGCTGCTCCTCCAATATCTCAGCTTGATTTTCTCCTTGTATTCATCTTTTGGAAACTTCAAGACTTGATGTTATACACGCTCATAACACCAAGAAAATCAGACATTAGGAAAAGCACGATAAGATCAGAAGAAGGGAAAGATTCCTACGCATCATGCAGTCTCTAATTCAGGATAGTGGTGCACTTCACTACCATGACTTAGAAACTACTCAATGTGGTTGATGTGAACTTATTATTTTCGTAATTTAACCTGGTGCTCTGATACCAATTTTGTCACGACTGGAATCTAGACCCCAGACGAGACCGGCGTCGTTGACCTCTCAGAGGTCGCAGACAAGCCTACTTACGTCATTCTTACTTTACATAGGTTAATTTTAGCGGAAAATTTGAAACTTTTCGTTTCTAAACATTACTTACTAAACCTTTTTTATACGTTCGTAATTCGTTCAACATCAACCATCTAAACATTAAGAGATAATCAAATGAAAGAAATAGTTCAATAACATAATCGTATAATTGCCAAAATGGCATCCATACATAGTCTGAATAAAATAAGAAAGAAACGCTAGTGGAACATGCTCCACTAGCTCAACTCCTAAACTAAGCTAGAACATAAACAGTAGCATCCTCGAAAGCATGAGGACCTACCAAAAAACGGATGAATGCTGGACGTCCGGATAACTGCAGCGATGATCCTGTAGCTCTACCGTCCACCTGTGCCTGCACCTAAAATAGTAGAGTTTGTATAGGGTTAGTACACACTTGTACTAAGTATGGGTATATGCAAGCACACACCAAGGACATGCATGAGAAAGAATAGCTCTTTCCTAACAACATAATTTTTGGAAGTCAAGTCAGTGGACTTGCCAAATTGAGATTAGGAAATTTTCCAAATTTGGATTAGGAAAGTAAGTGAGCTTTCCAAATTTGGATTAGGAAAGTGATACATGAGAATAACATACATCATCATACTTTTCACATTTGCAAGAACTAGAGGTAGATATCCCTATTCATACCATGTGGTAAATGGGCCGCTCCTCATGGGAATCCTTAGATGACATACCCCATAAGCAAGGGAGTTGTCATCACACGGGCAACTTTAGGATGAATCTTTCCTTTATGAACAGTCATCACCTCCCATTGTCAAGTTCACTCGGTGCTAAACAAAGTCCCTTTTTATTGAAATACCTTTAATCTTATTATAATCATAAACTTAGCTTAAGTCATATGATAATCCCTTATATTCATTGTAATAGCTCAATAAGAATTGTACGAGAAATAATCCTTTCATTCACAAATCCATATAGGTGA
>CM040618.1:66480634-66514967 GCA_022817965.1 Solanum lycopersicoides | reverse complement strand
AGTGAGGTCAACCCTTTGCATATCACCTCATAATAAGGTGCATAATTACATGTTATCATTCTTATGGCATGTACACCCTAAGCAACCTCACAACCAAAGCATAAGACATTTCAACTCAATCATCATACCATCTTATTCCTCTAAACAAGGCATACTTCAATACAACATCCTAACTTGATGACAATTAACCATAATCAAAGTGAGAATTAGGATAGTCAATACTTACCAACACTCCTTCATAGTTCATCATAAAGGGATTTACCATCAACCCACAGATCAACCCAATTTGGGTCATCTGCCCAATGTAAATCAACAACCAACATGATAATGAATTTAGAAGAGTCACTACACCATAATTCAATACTAAATCAACACTTGAAAACATGATATCTAAGTCTATCTTCTTAGCCTAGATTAATACTCAAGGATTAGCATAAAGGAATTCAATTCATCCCTATAGATTCATGATCAATGTAATAACAATCATTAAGGATGATTTAATCAATAATAAAATCAATTGCATCAAACCCAACCTAATTCATATCAAGATCATGCCTAGGGTTAGGGGTTAAGGGTCATAATCTACAATCTAGATCAAACCATCTCAATTCATCCCTTTTAAGTTGCATTACATGATAATCTACTCATTGTACCCTTAAGAACGTATAAACAACTCAATTCATAACATCAATTTCGGAATTGAATGAAACCCATATGAAAATTAACTTTTTGGAAAACCTTTGAAGGAGCCCTTTGAGGAAAGAAGTCTCAAAGGTGAATTAGATCCCATACCTTGAGATTGGATGACTTTTTTATAGTGAATTCGTCCTTAATCAGCCCCCAATTCACCTCCCAAGCTAACCTTCAATGGTGTCTTCCAATAGAGAGAGAAAGTAGAGAGAAGGAAGAGAGTTTATTTTGAGTGTTGTGTTTCGGCTAAGGAGGGTTGGGGGTATTTATATTGGGACTAAATAAAATTAATTAGTCTTCCCTTGATCCCCAATTAAATCTAAACCACTTAATTAATTAAATGATTTTAACTTAAAATGTGCAGGGATTCGCAGACCCTCACCGACGGAACCCCGTCGACGGGCCGTCGGTGAGTCGACGGACAGTCCCTCCCTACGTCCTGCACTCCGTCGTCTTGGTCAGAGACTGTGCAGGGGAGGGATCCTTAGAAATCGACTAAGTGAGGGACGACGGTGGCCTCGACGCCCCATCGAGCCCTTGACGCCCCGTCGTCTGCATTTCGTCGAGGCACACTGCCAGGCAGTGTTTCATTCCATGCTACAAGGGTCCTCCTCAAGGGCCCTTGGTTGGTCCTTGGGGAGTCGTACCCGGACTTTCTAATCACGAAACATCCCTCACATGTGTTACATCTATTTCTACCAACTTTTGTTTGTTTTCCGACTCTTAAAACTAGTCAAACGGATTAAAACACACTAGCCCTCTTATGAGCCAACTTTCCGAACGTCATGGACGTTCTTGAATATTTTGGTTCTTAAACACCTTAACCACTCTATATACACCTAATTTGACTTAGAACAATGATTTAGACCTTATGAAACCTAGGTTAAGTTTTACAACATGCCTTGGGATTTCGAAATGTTACATTATCCCCCCCTTAGGAACATTCGTCCCCGAATGACACTAAACACTCTTTTAAAGGGAGGAATAGACTCAAGACTAGCAGCTCAACCAATTCACAATATCAAATTAGCATGAATCACATCATTTCAATAAGGCAAACTTCAAAGCTCAATTTATCACACATAGGCTCAAAGTTTCATCATGAGGTACCTCCTTCTCACAACACACATGAGCTCATCATTCGTTACACAAGTCAATTAGCACAAAGTTCATCTTATCAATATGCTTCGTATAATATCCACAAGGACTCACTCTATCACAATACATGACTTAACTCAAATATGCAACAAGCAAGACAATTTCAAGCTTTCAAGGTCATCTTACAGTGACCTCACTGTATTGTCACTATGAAGTTTCAAAAATTTGAATTTTTGCAAAACTTCACCTAAAAAAATCAAGAAATCACAATTCCTAGCCATAATTATATTATTAGAAAGAATGACTAACATTAAACATAAAAAAGATGAGGATAACGGGTCCTCATGTCGGCCTCGGCCTCCCATGTTGCACCCTCAACTAGGTGGTTCTTCCATAACACTTTTATGGAAACCACCTCTTTGTTCCTCAACCTCTTCACTTGCCTATCAAGGATTTGAACCGAAACCTCCTCATAAGAGAGGTTATCCTTGACTCCAAGGCCTTCAATAGGAAGAATAGACTCGGGATCCCCGACACACTTCTTCAACATAGAGACATGAAAAACCGGATGAAGCGAAGCTAAATCATTAGGTAGTTTCAAGCGATAGGCAACCTTACCAACCCTTTCCAAAATCTCATAAGGGACCACATAACGGGGACTCAACTTTCCTTTCTTGCCAAATCTAACCACCCCCTTCATAGGTGAAATTTTCAAATACACCTTATCACCCTCTTCAAACTCCAATTCCCTTCTCCTGTTGTCGGCATAGGACTTTTGTCGACTATAGGCTGTTTGTAATTGATTCCTTATGATATGCACATTCTCCAAGGTCCTATAAATCAAATCGGGACCAAGAATCGATGGCTCACCAATTTCAAACCATCCTATAGGAGATCTACACCTCCTACCATACAAGGCTTCATAGGGAGCCATGGAGATGGATGAATGAAAGCTATTATTATAAGCAAACTCCACCAACGGCAAGTGCTTATCCCAACTTCCTTTAAAATCAATAATGCAAGCTCTAAGCATATCCTCGAGGGGTGAATAGTGCGTTCCGCTTGACCATCCATTTGAGGATGAAAAGCGGTACTCAATTTCACCTTAGTACCCAAACCTTCTTGAAATGACCTCCAAAATCTAGATGTGAATTGTGCACCCCGATCAGAAATGATGGATAACGGAATACCATGGCGACACAAAATCTCATCTATGAAGATCTTTGCATAATCTTTCGCCGAATATGTGGACTTGACGGGAATGAAATGAGCGGACTTAGTCAATCTATCCACAATCACCCATATAGAATCATATGACTTTTGAGTCTGAGGCAACCCTACTACAAAGTCCATATTAATGTCTTCCCACTTCCAAGTAGGAATTTGGATCTCTTGTAGTAAGCCACCCGGCTTTTGATGTTCCGCCTTCACTTGTTGGCAATTTGGACACTTAGCAACGAATTCCACTATGTCCTTCTTCAAGCCTTCCCACCAATATATCTCCCGAAGGTCATGGTACATCTTAGTTGAACCCGGATGAATGGAGTAGTGGGATCCATGGGCTTCCTCAAGGATTCGATCCCTCAACCCATCAACATCGGGAACACATAATCTCCCTTGGTACTTCAACACACCATCCCCCCTAAGGAGAAAGACTCATTCAACTTGCCAAGAACTGATTCCTTTAACTCCATCAATAGTTGATCAAGGTGTTGTTTGGACTTCACCTCAACCACCAATGATGACTCGGAGCTATGATGAACCGTAGCACCACCATTTGGAGAACTTTCCAATCGCACCCCAAATCTAGCCAACCTATGAACATCTTTCACTAGGTCTTTCTTGGCTTCATCTATATGCGACACACTACCCATAGTCATACGACTTAGGGCATCCGCAACCACATTGGCCTTGCCGGGATGATATAAGACACTCATATCATAATCTTTCAACAATTCTAACCACCTCCTTTGCCGGAGATTCAACTTTTGTTGAGTAAACACATATTGGAGACTCTTATGATCGGTGAAAACATCCACATGGACACCATACAAGTAATGCCTCCATATTTTCAAAGCAAACACCACGGCCGCTAACTCAAGGTCATGAGTGGGATAGTTTCTTTCATGCACCTTCAGCTGCCTCGAAGCGTAGGCAATTACCTTCCTATTTTGCATAAGCACACACCCCAAACCTATACGAGATGCATCACAATACACAACAAAGCCCTTTGTACCTTTTGGTAGTGTCAACACCGGAGCCTAAGTAAGTCTATCCTTCAATAATTGGAAACTCTTTTCACAAGCCTCCGACCACTCAAACTTCTTACCCTTTTGAGTCAATGTAGTCAAAGGAGATGCAATGGACGAAAAACCATCCACAAACCTTCGATAATAGCCCGCTAGACCTAAGAAACTCCTAATGTCTGATGGAGTCAAAGGTCTAGGCCAATTTCTCACCGCATTTGTCTTCCTTGGGTCTACCTCAACTCCCTCACTAGAGATGATGTGCCCAAGAAACGCCACCGACCTCAACCAAAACTCACATTTGCAATATTTGGCAAACAATTGATGCTCTTTAAGGGTTTGCAATACCACCCTTAAATGATCCATGTGATCAACTTCATTCTTCGAATACACCAATATATCATCAATAAACACTATAACGAATGAGTCAAGATAGTTTTGAAACACTCTATTCATTAGGTCCATAAACGCCGCCGGAGCATTTGTGAGACCAAAGGACATAACTACGAACTCATAGTGCCCATACCGAGTCCAAAAGGCCATCTTTGAAATATCTTCATTTCTCACTCTGAGTTGGTAATACCCCGACCTCAAATCTATCTTTGAAAAGTAGCTTGCTCCTTGGAGTTGATCAAACAAATCGTCAATCCGAGGAAGAGGATACTTATTCTTGATAGTAACTTTGTTGAGTTGGCGATAATCAATACATATTCTCAAGGACCCATCTTTCTTCTTCACGAATAAGACCGGAGCACCCCATGGAGAAATGCTAGGCCTTATAAAGCCCTTGTCTAGCAAATCTTTAAGTTGTGCCTTCAACTTCTTCAATTCGGCCGGAGCCATTCGATAAGGAGGAATTGAAATAGGGTTTGTTTCCGGTAGCAAATCGATACCAAAATCAATCTCCCGTTCGGGAGGAATACCGGGAAGATCATTAGGAAAGACCTCCGAAAATTCACTCACCACGGGGACCAACTCAATAGGAGGAATTTCAGAATCCAAAACTTGGACTATTACAATGTGATAAAGACAACCCTTTGAGATCATTTTATAGGCTTTTAGATAAGATATAATGCGACCTCTAGGAATAGAATTCCCTCCCTTCCACTCAATAACGGGTTCATTTGGATAACCAAACTTCACAACTCTAGTCCTACAATCAATAGAAGCGAAACTAGCATGCAACCAATCCATACACAAAATGACATCAAAATCAAGCATATCTAGTTCAACTAGATCCACATGAGAAACTCTATTGGGCAAAGAAATAGGGCAATTTCGATAAACTCTTTTTGCTACAATTGACTCTCCCACCGGGGTAGACACCAAAAAGGTTCATACAAAACATCGGGTAAAGTATTAAACTTTTTAGCTACTAAAGGAGTAACAAAAGACAAAGTAGCACTCGGATCAAGCAAAGCATACACATCAATAGCAAAGATTTGTAACATACCGGTCACTACATCGGGAGAGGCCTCTTGGTCATCCCTAGTACGAAGAGCATAGAAGCGGTTCTTTTGAGGAGCCTCACTTGCTTGGTTTTGGTCGTTCTTTTCTCGCTTCCTTATGTTAGGGCTGTCCAAAGCTTTGTGACCACTCTTCCCACAACTAAAGCAATTTCCCGTACCAACCAAGCATTCACCATAATGCTCCTTTCCACATTTTGCACACTTAGGCTTCTCATTAAATGAATTTCCACTTTTACCCTTTGCAACTCTAGGCCTAAGGGCCTTATAATCCCTAGCCTTGGGAAATTTGGATGGAACTTGATTTGAGAACCTCTTCTTGAATCTAAGCTTGTCTTGAATCCCAAACCTATCTTTCGTAGCTCCACCCTCAAAAGACCTTGTCCTTTTTGAATCCCTATCCTTTCTTTTTGCTCTAGCCTCCTCAACCCTTTTAGCATGAACCATAAGACGACCAATATTCATGTTATCATGAAGCATAGTCGAGTGACATTCTTCTTGCAAGTCATCCGACACACCTATCACAAATCGACTCATCTCGACTCTAGGATCGGAGACCAAGGAAGGAGCATATTTGGCCAATTGAATGAACTTCAAGGAGTAATCATGAACACTCATACTTCCTTTGCGGAGGTTGATGAATTCCACCACCTTAGCTTCTCTCATCTCTCTAGGGAAGAACCGATCAAGGAAAGACTCTTGAAGATCTCCCAAGTCACTGGCTCACCTCGAAGTGGCCTATTGTCTTTCCATTGCACATGCCAAGTCTGAGCAACATCCTTGAGTTGGTATGAGGCCAACTCGGCATTCTCATTAAAAGACAACCCCATAGCACATAGTATCTTATAAACCTCATCAATGAATTATTGAGGGTCTTCATCAACCTTAGACCCATAGAAGATAGGAGGATTCATCCGAGTGAAATCCCTAAGTCGTGAAGCCATAATTTGCTCATGTACCCTAGGTGAAACATCCCGATTGGCTTGGGAAGTCATAGCTTGGGCTTGCACCGTTGCAGCTTGAGCTTGAGTAGTGATCGCTTGGGCCATTTGAGCAAGAATAGCCCTCATCTGATCCTCTGCCATAGGTGGAGGATTGGTCGGAGCCTGATCATCAACAACAACCTCTTCAAGAGGAGGAACTGGATCACCATGGGGAGGAACTCCCGCATTAGACATCTCCTCCTCAAGTCTCCTAGCCGCATTCCTTTGAGTATTCATCTCCTATAACCAAAACACAAGGTTTAGGTGAAATCATATTTGAAGCATACTCTAGAGGCACGATATGGATTTCCAAAAAATGAGACTGATTCCTAAGCGTCCAATAAGTTCCTATTCATAAGTGTGGCGCGCTTCACAATTATGAATACAAACCTACATAGATGTGGTTGAGAGAGACGTTAAAATCAAGGATATCAACTTCATGCTCTGATACCAAGTTTGTCACATCCGGGTTTAACCCCTAAACATAACCGGCGTCGGCGTCCTCTTTGAGGACTAAGACAAGTCTCTTAGTCTTACATCATTGCATTCATCGATTAAAAATACGGAAGAATTTAAAACTTTTCGACTACATCCAATCGGAGGTTTACATAGACCTCTACATACACATAATCATAATAATATCGAGTATACATAGACTCGTTCGTATAAGAAGATTACATAGTCTTCTACTTTTATTTCACACATTTATATAATAAAGAAATAGTGTCATAAATCTGTCTCATCTCATAAACCATCTAAACAAGAACAATAACATTGGGCATAGCCCTACATCAATAAAAGTAATCCACATATAGGATTTATACAACTTTGTCCCAAATAAGAAATAGAGTCAATACAAAAGTTGTAGTAACTAAGTAACTTCATAAAAGAGTATTGGCATCGTCCTCGGGGAAATGAGGACCTACCACTTGGATGATAGAATATCCAAGCCTTCCTTCAAATCACCTCAAGTCAAACTTCAACGACCGGAACCTAAAATGTTTGGGAAAGAGGGAAGAAAATGGGGTTAGTACGCCACATGTACTAAGTATGAGACCATATGCACAAATACCAACAAAGTATGCTAAAAGGGGACATTTAATGAAATCATGTTATTCAAACCAATCCTTTAAACACACTAAACAAGTTAATTATATCTTGTGCATATCATCATACTTAAACCCATAATCCCATATAACTCTAACATCAAGTGATAACATCACAAACATGAATAAGAGTAAATCATGTGAATATCAAAGCAAACCAACCAACTATAATCCTAAAGAAGCCACACGTGCAATGACCAAGCAAAACCCCATAACCCTACTTAGTCAAGTAACCTACCAAAGATCATAATTCGCAATTCACTTCACATAGCATCGTATTCCATCTCTCATATTCTTTCTTTAACAATGATAACCAATTTCATATTCATAAGCATCTCATTCAACATATAAAGTCATTTACATAATATCATCATTTATATACATAATATTAACTTCTCAAAGCTTCCATCAAGGCAAACTAGTGCAAGCCATATGTAGAGTCCCATACCCCTACCTAAGCTAAAGTCAAACCCCTCAAGTCACTTCAATTAGTCTATACTTCGTTCATTCATTTTAGTTTAGGGAATCTTGCCTTAACCGACATAGACCACATGAGCTAATGTGGAATCCAGTGTCATAAACCTTACACCGATGGAAGGTGGTCTGCCGGCCAAGGTAGAACCTAACATAACGTAGCTATCTAGGTGGATCCACTAGCTAGTATCCTATGGTGGCAACATAGTTCAAGAACTAAGAGGTAGATATCCCTATTCATACCATGTGGTAAATGGGCCGCTCCTCATGGGAATCCCTTAGATGACATACCCCATAAGCAAGGGAGTTGTCATCACACGGGCAACTTTAGGATGAATCTTTCCTTTTATGAATAAGTCATCACCTCCCATTGTCAAGTTCACTCGGTGCTAAACAAAGTCCCTTTTTATTGAAATACCTTTAATCTTATTATAATCATAACTTAGCTTAAGTCATATGATATAGCCCTTATATTCATCGTAATAGCTCAATAAGAATTGTACGAGAAATAATCCTTTCATTCACAATCCATATAAGTGAGGTCAACCCTTTGCATATCACCTCATAATAAGGTGCATAATTACATGTTATCATTCTTATGGCATGTACACCCTAAGCAACCTCACAACCAAAGCATAAGACATTTCAACTCAATCATCATACCATCATCACTCTAAACAAGGCATACTTGAATACAACATCCTAACTTGATGACAATTAACCATAATCAAAGTGAGAATTAGGATAGTCAATACTTACCAACACTCTTTCATAGTTCATCATAAAGGGATTTACCATCAACCCATAGATCAACCCAATTTGGGTCATCTCCTCAATGTAAATCAACAACCAACATGATAATGAATTTAGAAGAGTCACTACACCATAATTCAATACTAAATCAACACTTGAAAACATGATATCTAAGTCTATCTTCTTAGCCTAGATCAATACTCAAGGATTAGCATGAAGGAATTCAATTCATCACTATAGATTCATGATCAATGTAATAATAATTATTAAGGATGATTTAATCAATAATAAAATCATTTGCATCAAACCCAACCTAATTCATATCAAGATCATGCCTAGGGTTAGGAGTTAAGGGTCATAATCTACAATCTAGATCAAACCATCTCAATTCATCCCAATTAAGTTACATTACATGATAATCTACTCATTGTACCTTTAAGAACGTATAAACAACTCAATTCATAACATCAATTTCGGAATTGAATGAAACCCATATGAAAATCAACTTCTTGGAAAACCTTTGAAGGAGCCTTTTGAGGAAAGAAGTCTCAAAGGTGAATTAGATCCCATACCTTGAGATTGGATGACTTTTTTATGGTGAATTCGTCCTTAATCAGCCCCCAATTCACCTCCCAAGCTAGCCTTCAATGGTGTCTTCCAATAGAGAGAGAAAGTAGAGAGAAGGAAGAGAGTTTATTTTGAGTGTTGTGTTTAGGCTAATGAGGGTTGGGGATATTTATAGTGGGACTAAATCAACTTAATTAGTCTTCCCTTAATCCCCAATTAACCCTAAACCACTTAATTAATTAAATGATTTTAACTTAAAATGAGCAGGGATTCGCAGACCCTCACCGACGGAACCCCGTCGACGGGCCGTCGGTGTGTCGACAGACAGTCCCTCCCTCTGTCCTGCACTCCATCGTCTTGGTCAGAGACTGTGCAGGGGAGGGCTCCTTAGAAATCGACTAAATGAGGGACGACGGTGGCCTCGACGCCCCGTCGAGCCTGTGACGCCCCGTCGTCTGCATTTCGTCGAGGCACACTGCTAGGCAGTGTTTCATTCCATGCTACAAGGGTCCTCCTCAAGGGCCCTTGGTTGGTCCTTGGGGAGTCGTACCCGGACTTTCTAATCATGAAACATCTCTCACATGTGTTACACCTATTTCTATCAACTTTTGTTCATTTTCCGACTCTTAAAACTAGTCAAACGGATTAAAACACACTAGCCCTCTTATGAGCCAACTTTCCGGACGTCATGGACGTTCTTGAATATTTTGGTTCTTAAACACCTTAACCACTCTATATACACCTAATTTGACTTAGAACAATGATTTAGACCTTATGGAGCCTAGGTTAAGTTTTACAACATGCCTTGGGATTTCGAAATGTTACAGAGATCAAGTAGAATGATGGATAGACACTGGTGCAACTCGTCATATATCAAATAATCAAAATTCTTTCACGACCTATGAATTAGTGGGGGGTGATAAAGTTTTGCATATGGGAAACTCAATCTCTGCGAAGGTTGTGGGAAAAGGAACTGTTGAACTGAAATTCATTTCTGGAAAAATGATCACATTGATAGACGTGTTGCATGTTCCTGATATTCGAAAGAACTTGGTGTCAGGCACGCTTATTTCAAAGCAGAACTTTAGAATTATTTTTGAGGCAGATAATTTTTTTTATCTAAACAAGGCATGTTTGTTGGAAAAGGTTATGCTACAAATGGCATGTTCAAACTCAATATTGAAAATGAAAATATTTCTTCTTATGTTGTGGATTCTTTAGATTTATGGCATGAGCATATTGGTCAAGTGAATTTTAGATCCATTCAATTTATGATGAAAAATGAATTAATTAAAGATGTGTAAAGGATCATGTTGCTAAGTTTATTACTTGTAGTAAATGTAAATAACAAAGAAACATTTTAATTATGTTGAAAGGATATCCAAACTTTTGGAGTTAATCCACACTGATATTTGTGAGATGGATTGTTTATCACGTCATGGAAAGAGATATTTTATCACTTTCATTGACGATTACTCAAGGTATAAATATGTCTTTCCATTAAAATAAAAAAATGAGGTATTTGAGACTTTTAAAACATATAAAGCAGAAGTTGAAAATAAATTGAGTTTGAAGATTAAATCAATTAGATCTGATAGAGGTGGAGAATATTTCAAATCAGATTCTATTGATTTTTGTGAAAAAGAAGCCATTGAGAAGCAATTGATTATGTCTTATACACCACAAAAAATGGTGTAGCATAAAGAAAAAATAGAACTATCATTGAAATGGTTAACTCTATGCTTTATGGATCTAGTATCACTGGAAATTTATGAACTGAAGACTTATAATCTGCATGTCATATTTTGAATTGAATTCCTTCCAAGAAACAAGATTCATCTCCATATGAACTTTGAAAGAATCGAAAGCCAAATATAAATTATTTTAAAGTATGGGGTTGTTTGGCTCATGTTAGATTACCAGATCAACAATTGACTAAGATTGGATATAGAGGAGTAGATTGTGTATTTATTGGATATTCACAAACCAGTAAGGCTTATAGATTTTTGAATCTTGAGACTCCAAGCCCTCACACAATTATCGAATCGTTGCATGCTAACTTTTTTGAGCATATATTTTCTAAGGAAAAAGAATCTTTAGAATAAAATACAAGTTCTTCTATATCTCCCCTTAAAATAGAAATAGTTGAACCTTTGAAAAACCAAGACGTAGTGCAAGATCAGCCAAACCAAGAGACTTTGGACCAAATTTTCAAGTCTATTTAGTTGAAAGGGATCCTGAAAGTCATGCTGAAGCAATGGCTTCACATGATGTTCCTTTCTAGCGTGAAGCTATTGATGATGAAATGCACTCTATTATGTCAAACAATACATGAATATTATCAGACCTCCCTCCTAGATGTAAGTCTATTGGTTGTAGATGAATCTTTAGAAAGAAATTAAAATCTGATGGTACCTTAGATAAGTACAAAGCTCGCTTGGTAGCAAAAGGTTTTACTCAATTGAAAGAGATTGATTATTTTGATATCGTTGCGCATGTAGCTCGAATGACTTCTATTCATCTCTTGATTGCTTTAGCCGCAATTCATAGTCTGGTAATACATCAAATGAATGTGAATACTGCATTTCTAAATGGTGATCAAGATGAAGAAGTTTACATGAAACAACCATAATGATTTATCGTATCTGGTCAAGAACACAAAGTTTGTAAGCTTCTTAAATCTCTTTATGGATTAAAACAAGCTCCAAAACAATGGAATGAGAAATTTAGAAGAGTAATGATTTCTAATGGCTACTCAATCAATGGTGGTAATCTTTGCATATTTAGCAAATTTCAAGAAAAATCTGGTGTTATAATATGTCTCTATGTAGATGATATGTTGATCTTTGTAACTGATATTGAAAGAGTCAAAGAAACAAATCATTTTAGTTTCTCAATTTGAAATGAAAGATCTTGGAGAAGCTGATGTAATTTTGGGTATTAAAATTATAAGATTAGCGAATGACTTGACTCTTACTCAATCAAGTTATATTGAGAAAGTTCTAAAGATGATTGGTCACTTTGACGACAAACCTGCTCCTACATCATTTGATCCTAGGATCAAACTAATGCGGAACTCTAGTGATGTTCTCGATCAGCTGACATATTCTCAGATTGTTGGGAGTCTTATGTATGTCATGCATTGTCCAGGCCGGATATTGGTTATGCAATAGGAACTTTGAGCAAGTTTTCTAGTAATCCTGGAGTTGAACACTAGAATGCCTTAATTCGTGTTTTAAGATACCTGAAGGGTACAATTAATGTTGGCCTACATTATTCTATATTTTCCGCTTTTCTTGAGATCTATAGTGATGCTACTTGGAATTCTGATCCGAATGACTCTAAATCTATTACTTCTTGAATTTTCACTTTGGCTGGAGCAACGATCTCTTGGAAATAAAAAAAGCAGACATGTATTACTCATTCAACCATGGAGTCAGAATTTATAGTTATGTCTTCTGCTGGAGAAGAAGTTGATTGGCTACAATCTATGTTGATAGATATTCCTTTGTGGAGTAAGCCAGTACCACCTTTAACTATCTATTGTGATAATCAAGCTCCTATATTTCGGGCTTCAAGTGATTGCTACAATGGCAAGTCGAGACAAGTTCGTCTCAAACATAATCATGTGAGGAGATTATTAGAGGAATGCGTGATATCTCTTCAATATGTGAAGTCCAGATTTAATATAGCGGATTCTTTGTCTAAAGGGTTAGGAAAAGAGTTAGTGGCGGAAATTTGTAATGGTATGGGAATAAAGCCTGTTGTAAATTGATTGTACTTTATGGTAACCCTACCTAATGATATAATCTTTGGTTCAAAGGAAAAAATAAATAAAGTTACAATTGTGAAGCACATCAATAAAATTCTCATTTTTTGAATAAAATGAAATAAGCAGATGTGCATGATTAAGATTCTTTTTTTTTACTAAATTTATAAGCCCGATCTCGGTTGGAGTTAGTAAGAAAACTCTTGATACTTTTTTTTCGATATTCCTACTGAAGAGAAAGATGAGACTATATTCTCTTAATAAGTCTATAAATCAATTTCGGAGTGTGTACGAATACTCTTGATAGATTTACGATACTTTGTTGTAAAGGAGGATGAGATTAATTTTCTCTTAATGAAGTTCATAGACTATTTGGTCGGAGTATGCAAAGCTACTCTTGATGAATTCACCACACTAAGTGTGAAGTGGAGGCCACTTCAGTAAGATTTTAACATGAAAATCTTAAAGCATTTGGCTAAAAAGGATTCACGACACATGGTCGTAAGGTGTCAAAGGATTTCGATTTTCACCGGAACATACTGATATGCGTGAAATATTTTGCTGACTTCTTCAATGAACCAGTTAGTTCAACATTTGTTCACTAAGTAGTCAATAATTTAGAAAACCTTCACTAGCTAATGGTTCAAGTCCCAAAGACACCATTATTGATGCATGTTGCTAGATTATTGTCTCAAAATATTTCTTTTTCGGGATTTTTTGAAGATAAAATTTCTTGAAACAAGTGGGGGATTGTAAGACATAGTGTTTCAATTAATTTTGAAACAAAATTCATTCGGTAGAAATTTTGAAATAACAAAATAAAGAATGTGAGTTGTAACATTCTTTTTTGTTTAATTCTACGGTATAGGATTTTGGAAGAGACTTTTTAAGTACGTTATGGATTTTTTGAAAGATAACTTTTAATTTCAATTCATGAACCTATAATATATTCTATTAATTAAATCTTTTCTTGCAAAACTTTTATCCTAGAAATTGAGTTTGTTTTAGTTGAAAAAGATAAGCATTCAAACAAAAGTACTTTCCCTTGAAAAAACTTGAGAGACATTAATCAAAAGGTGAAATCACCAATTCAAGAATAGAAAAGCAACATTCTTGAATGTTACTTGTTTTGTGGCTTAGTTGCATCCCGAAGATAGAGTTGTTATTTATTCTTTCGATTGCTCGTGAGAGAGACTCCAACTATCTTCAAAAAAATGTATTAACGTGCCTCTAAGCTAAGCAAGTTTTGTTTTTGGATTTCTTGTGTTTTTATCATTCTTGTTCATTTTTTATAACAAGAACTACATTGCGTCTGAAAAAGAAGTAAGCCTACAAGAGGGAGGATTGGTCTCACCTTGAAAAGAAAGAAGGTGAGAGTTTGAAATTGTAGTAAAAGTAGTTGTTTTATGTTGTATTAATCTCGCTATGAATTTGTCGTACGAAATGTATCTTGTATGTTTGCCAAGCGCAATGAAAGTACTCAAAACATTTTTTTTTTCTTTTTTTTTTCACCTTGAACATTTTAACACTTAAAACCAGCAAAAAAGCTCATATTTCATCTAAAAAATAGGACCAAAACTTGCACAAAAAATACACACAAGAAAACACCAAGACAACTAAACAAACTGATAAAATGATTTAAAAACTGATAAATTAGTACAAAAGCAGCCAAAAAATCAGCAAAACAATACCAAACTAGCAAAAATACAACAAAACAACAGAAAAAAATAACAATTCTTTTTGATAAATCAGTATATAAACCACAAGAAAATCAGCAAAACAACACCAAGCTAGAATAAAACAGCAAAACAACACCGAACCAGAATAAAATAGCAAAACCAAATTGGAGTGCAATAGAAAAATTGGTAAACCATTAGTAAACAACACACTTTTTGGCAAAACATAAGAAAAACAACTGAAGAGACCGGTAAAACAATAGAAATATCAATAAAAATATATACAATATATGGGGATTTGGGGGTAGTCATGTGCTTGGCACATGTATTTGTTTCTGTTAGTATTTTAACAGTAGTTAACAGAAAGGGTGTTCATATAAGTTTTGAGATAGTTGAAAGATATTTTTTGTTAATAATTATACTATAAAAATGTACACTAAGTTTAGATTATACTTAAGGGATGATTTTAGCCTAAAACTTTATTATGAATATATCCTTCATCCTTTTAATTTATGTTGCATCAACAAATCAATATTTGACATCATTCGGCTAATAATAATTCAAAATTTTTATACGATTTTGTTCCCCTCAATCTAACTCTTCTTATTGTAATATTTTATTTAGTCTTTTATAGCGTAGAATATAATTGATAGTTTACACTTTTAGATCAAAAAAGTGATAAGATTAAATTAAAATATGAAGAATATCATCTTTGCATGGAGAGAGATATAGAAAATGAGGTAGATGTAGAAAATAAATTGATAAGTAAAATACATGAGGGGGAAAATGGGGTTGAAGAGAAGATTGAGAAATAAATGGGGAAGAAGGTTTCGAATGATAAGAATATTGAATATTAATGTAAGAAAGAATTCCTCACGCATTTTAAAAGGTGAATAATTTCATTAATCTCTTCGGCCAACATTTTGTATTTAAATGGTAGATTGAAGATAAAATAGAAGGGTTCAAATGAAACACGATTTAATTAGAATTTCAAATAAAATTTACGGACAAGTTAAATGAGATATGTATGCGTTTGGACATTTTTAATATATATCTCTATATTATTATATATTATAACTGTTGTATATAAGAGAAAAAAAATGATACACTCTCTGTTTCATAAAGAATGGTTTGGTTTGACTTGACATTAAGTTTAAGTAAATAAAGATCGATTTTTGAATCTTGTGGTCCTAAATTAAAGTTATGTTCAATGTACAAAATTGCCTTTAATTTTGTGGTTTTAAACATGTCACGTGGAAAGCTAAAATTAAAATGTTACAAAAAAAAATCATTCTTTTTTAAACAGACTAAAAAAAAGAGATCATTTTTTAAGCGGAGGGAGTATGACATATTCCATTGCCAAGGATTCATCTACCTTATGTCCTTTTCCTTTCTTTCTACTATCCCAACTTTCCATTTATTTTGTGTTAGTGCTGAAATTCTCGAAAGTCATTTTTTAATTCTCTTAGAGCTTATTTGGTATTGTTGTTGTGATGCTAGAAGTGTTTTTTTTAGAGGCGAATCCTTAAAATTATTTTTAATTGAAAGCAGAAATGATTTTTCTGTTATTTGAAAAAAGCAGAAGCAGAAGCAGATTTTTTTTAAAAAAAAAACTAAAATATCCCTTACATACATACATACATACATATTTATCAGTATATCCCTTATTACTTAATTAACATATCTCATAAGTTTGGTTAACTTTCATTCAAGTATTGTATAGCTTTTATTTTTATATAATCAAATTTTATTATATTCATGTTTTATATTATTATTTATACATTATATTGTATATATTACTTTACATATTATTTTACAAAATTATAAATTAAAGTAACAACAATATATATATTTTTTTTAAAAGTAACAATTAAGATTTAGACCCTTCCAAAAAAGTAACAAATAACAAAATTTTCTTTTCTTAATTTACTTATTATTTTATTTTAGTTTGATTTTTTAAAATCTTTAGAGTATTATAATAATAATAAAAAGGGAAAATAGCTAAGATTAAATCCCAAAAATAAATAAATAGGTAACAAATGAAAAAAAAAACTTTTCAAAAAAATTCAACAATATTTATCTATGTTCAATAATGATTGAAAATTTTGAATATTGTTATGAAACTATATAAATTTAGAAGAAGATCAAAGTAGGGAGAAGAGAGAAAACTTCCTATTCATCTCGAGGGATATTTAGAAATTTACAGATCTTATTTACAATGAAGGAGAAGCCCTTTATTTATAGGGGAAACCTAACCGGGTCCTCAAGTAGGATTCATAACCATATCCTAAAAGGACTTCACATAATTAGACATTCACTATAATACAAATATGTTTATAACACTCCCCCTTGAATGTCGGTAGATTTTGTGCCTCATTAAAATCTTACTAGATAAACCCAGTGGGAAAAAATCTAGTGAAGGAAAAAGAGTACACATATCCAATAATACACATTATGGATGCCTCATTAAAACCTTACAAGGAAAATCCAGTATGACAAAACCTTGTGAGGGAAAAAGAGTGCATCACGTATTAACTCCCCCTAATGAGAACATAAATTCGCAGACTTGAATCTTCATTTTCCACCATCTTCTTGAAAGTTGTAGTTGATAAAGATTTGGTGAATAAATCAACAATAGTATTACTTGAACAAACATGTTGCATGTTGATATCACCATTCTTGGAAGCTCATGAGTGTAGAAAAGTTTTGACAAAATATGTTTTCTTTTATCTCCTTTTATAAATCTTTCCTTCAGGATCAAAAATTTCTACAAGTTCCTTACTTCAACTTTGTAAGCAAATAATCTATTGCCTTTTGAAAACTCTTTGAGAGTTTCAATTCTAGTCATCAACTTGCATAACAATAATTGTATATGCTTTATGTATTTTAATCTATTTAATCCTTATTAGGATTATAAACAAGTTTTCAAAAACTTGTATATGCTTAAATTTTTCCATCGAATATTTTCATATATCAATTTTGTCAAATGACAACATCCAATATTAAATGTATGATATCTTCTAGTACCTAGATTGCAAGTCAAATAAGTTTAACGCTTATCAAGATGCATCATTTCACTTTTACTTGATAATTATTTCTACACCAACATGCTTTAATAGTCGTAGAATTTATATCATCATAATCTTCTACAATATTGCACGCTATTGTATCAAAGATATCGTCAACGATAGATCATTTTGTTTCGATTTACAATACAACATAACTTATTGAGATCTCATCACTTCATTATTTTTAGGTACCCTTATCATGAGGTTTCATAAACTGTTATGTCATAAGCGCTTCAAGAGCAGATTGTCTCTTTATTATGAACATTTTGATTCTTTGATCTTCTCCCTTTTTTTAAGGGTTATTTTACTTAGATTCGATTAGTCTATCATGCTTCATGCATGTCGTAGATTCTATACTTAAAGGACATTCAATAGGAGTATTTACAACTCTTGTATTGCTTCTAATCTCCACTTGAAAAGCTTCATTTACTACCATATCCTCGAAGTTGAAGTTTCAGAACTTGTGATCCAACAGTTTTACTATCTACAATTTTATAGTCTAAAAACTTTGTGACCACAAACTTTTTCAGACATGCATCTTCTGTCTTATATTTCTTCTCAAGTGCATGCTACAATTATTTCTAAATTGTCATTATACTATAGACATTATATAAGTGATCCTCTAAAGCACTCGAATGTAGCTCTTACATAGGAAGTCTGTTTCCATGCTTCAATAATCATAAATTTTTCTTTGCCTGACATTTCAGCAGCAGACATTGGAATTTCTTCGTTGGCAAATTTTTGATAAAAAAAAATTGATACAGACTTAGTAAGCAATAAACTAATGTTGCAAACTTAATAGGAGTATAAAATCACAAAGGTTTTTGTCTCCCCCACAAGCACAAATTAAAATAAATAAAAAGTAATTTCCTTAAGATTGTTGTCAATCTGTGTTTAAAAACAATAATACTGATAACCAGAAACTTTGTAGAAATACGAAGTTGTCAAATATTAAAATTTGTTAAACATACCTGAATTTGGAAAACCTAGAACAAAAAAAGATCAAGCCCACTAAATGTACTGTGTCCCCTTAAGGAAATTATTCCCCTCTAGTATCTGAGGTTTGATTTGGAATATGTCCTTCCAGAATAGAATGATAATCACCACTGTATTGATGCCCAAAATGCTGGTGTCAGCGAGTCACTCAACGATAGTAAAGTACATGAAAAAACTTTGTGCAGAAGAAGAAGAAATAGAAAAAATCGTAAGGAAAAAGTCTGAAGATTCATTGATATTTATAGCCAAGAGGAACTAATTCTGAAAGGTTGCAACCCTTTTAGAATCAACACGATCATTCATGAAAGTTTGCAACCTTTCAAACGGTCATGGTTGTTCCTGAATGTTGCTATCTTTCAGAACAATCATTTTCAACGGCGGAAATTCAAAATAAAATGGGAAAGAATATAAATAAAACAGGTCACGGATCCGAGTCGGATCGGAATGTTTCGATTAATCAACTAAAAAGTTGAAAGGTTTGGGTTAATCTCAACTAAATAATTGAAAACGTTTTGGTTATCAGCACGAGGGGATTCCTCTTTTCAATCCTTGTAACAATTAATAGGAGTGTTTCTATATTTTAACTCTTCTATTTTTCTTTCCACCACCGATGAGGGAGAAATGACTTTTCACTAAAGCATAAGAGAACTTTTGAAGTTCCCAAATTTTGAAGTTCCTCTCTTTTCATCTTCCCTCCATTTTCCATTAACTCTTGCTATATACCCAACAATGACTTCCTCAATTATCAAAATACCTCTTGTTAAATTAGTTTCAATTTATTCTCTACAGATTGTGAGCACTCAATTTGCCGTATAAACCTCATGACAAATTATCATTATGAGGATTTACTAGACATTCTCTTACACTACTCTAACTAGCAGGTACTCGCAATTCATTATCACCTAAAGCTTCGATATCTCTAAACAAGCTTTTAAACACACAATATGCATTCTTTCTAAAGAAACATATAATGAATACGAACAATCAATCCACGATGATTTAATCACCAGTTGAACAAGTAGAAAAATCCAACATCTCAATTGTATAAAAAGGTAACAATATTTAATTTAGTGACTGCCAAAACCTTATACAGAAAATTTAGTTACTCATTAATAATGTATGTGAAAACATAATTCTAAAATTATAACTAAGAACGGAGAATACGGGAAAATGAGGGAAAACTTGTTATCTAATCTTTATTTTACTCTATGACAGATCCTAATTCTCCCTAGTTCAAGGGTTCTGTAAAATCCGTAGTTAGACTATGTTTACAAACTACAGAAAGGCCTGAGAAACGAAGCATATTGGAACAGAAACATCTCCTGCTGGCACCAGCGTTACTGTGCAAAGAGTACCGTAGCAAAAGGCTTCACCATTTTCTGCAATAGGAAGTGTCTGTGATGCTTCTCCAATAAGATCTTTATCGCATTCTCATGCTTCGAAGTAATGATTTTTAAACTCATTTTATTACTATTGCTTTGGCTTTTGCATGTTTTCTAACTATAGTTATGAGCCCATCATTAGCAAATTATACTATATATTCCTTTATTTTCTTTTCCTCATTTCAAAACTAGCTTTTATCTAAATCTCTTCATCTTAGAACCACTTTATTCCTACCATATCAAAAATACAATTTTAAGCATGAATAATATAATTTATTCTCATAAGGTGATAAAAATTGTACATTGTGATTCAACAAATGATTAAATATATATATGTACCATCACACACTTTAAAAAATTTAATTCGGATATAATCAATTTTCACTGAATATTCACTCTATTATTTATTTGTCATATTGAAGTAATTTTGTCTTCATGAACAATTACTTCATAGGGTAAAATGAAAAGAAAAACATAATTACATTTATCTTGAAGTTTTAAAATGATAGATATATTTATTTAATTTAAATAGATATTGTTAAAGAAAAATATGATAAATAATTTGAGATGAATGAAGTATAGTTCTTAGTTATAAAAATAAAGTTGGGATAGTTATACCTTGTGCAATAGTATTGAACTTGTGGACCAATTTAGCTTTGTCTTTGAATGGGAGTCAAGAATTCTTTGTAATTTATAGCTCTCATTGATTTTGTACATCCGAGTATATTCAATTCCTTGATTTCATCTTGTTTAAGATCATATGAGATCAAATATCCACTGTTGCTTTGAAAAAGCAATATATAATCTTTCCACACTACTAATGGGTTTTCGGTAGGAAGACCAATTATTGTATATTTCCTAATCCAAGACTCATAAATATTGTAATCCTTCATAATCCAAATTTCCATCAAATCTGTTGTTGGATCAGTACCCGATGATAGACAAGGGTAACATAACAAACTTAGAGACTCATTCAAAAGTTGGAGGCTATTAAGTGTGCCCTTGAAAAATTTGCTTGTGTTAGGCATTTCTATATTTCGAAAAATTTCGGTTGTCATGTCAAAGCAAAGGATTATATTTCGTCCTTCAACTGATGCAATCCAATGGTAAGCACCCTTATAAGACATTGAAGAATTCAACCAAAATAATATGGGCAACTCTTGATCCACGTGATCCAATTTTCTCCAAATATCAATACCCAATTCATAAACTTCAACTTCTGTCTCTCCGTCTTCAGGGTACCCATAACGATCTTCCGTGTAAACTTCAGAAATTCTAAAAACCTTGAAATCATTAACAACTGAATCGTAGCCAAATCCACCACTTTTAATCGATTGATAGAATCCCTTCGGAATTTGGAAAGGGCTGGGAGGGAGATGTCTATAATTTCTAGTTGATATATTGAACAAAATGGTGGTTCGGTGTTCCATCAAAGCAATTAAACCATGGTTAGAATCGATAAGCTTATCACTTGTAACACTAGTAGTCCTTAACAAATTAGGAACATCTAGATCTGGATAAACCGACTTTAAATTATCTTCATCGTCACTAGAAATAAAAGAAAAAACAGCTTTATATCTTTCAATGTCTTCTTTGCAGGAGCGCTTTAACAGAATATTATCATATGTCGATGTTAATGTGTGGTTGTAATGAAAATTGATGAAATATGAAGATTGTATGAGAGTGTAAAATGTTTTGGAGACACATTTGAGTCGCAAGATAAATTTAAGTGGAAGTCTCAAAAGGATATGAATGATCATAGCTTCAGGATATTTCTTCATAATTCCGTCCACCATCGTGTATTGTTTACCAAATAATTCCAGATGCAGTTTGGAAAATGATGTGCTATATAAATTAACAGTGCCCTTAGAACCTCGCTTGAATTGTATCCCAAAGCTTATTCTTCGCACACTAAGATCCATAACATACTAATCATCCGGTATTTTGTGGGTGCAAATGTGTTTGCTGGTGCAACATATTTTCTTTTTGATTTATAACAGTTATATCTATTAAATATATAATTTTATATTTATCTATCTATAGCTATACTATTTTATACTATTTTAAAAGTATAACTTCCTAACTTAATGTTAAACTAGTGATACTATTTGCACTTCGCGCGGCCATATGAAATATTTATAAGATAATAATGTAATATTTATATTTAGGTAAGTATCAAATATACAAGATAATATTAATATTTCTCTTCATCTGCTATTTCATATGTTTTTTCATTTTTAAAAACTTATAATATATATATATATATATATATATATATATATATATAATGCAAACATTAATATGTATATATTAGAACAAAATATTTATCAATGTGAAGTAAATGAAATAAGAGGTAATATTTTTAAATAATAATATATTGTATTACATTGAAAATATTTTACATGTCTTAATTTCCTCTATCTATTGTTGGAGTACTAATTTTCTATATAAACTATGATTTCGTAAAGTAATGATTTCTTATCATATCTTTATAATTACATTTGTTTAATATAATTTTTTAAACATTAATTAAATATTTATAAGTATTATGAAAAATGAAAGATGCAAAACTTATGAGTAATATTTAATATTAGAAGTTAGAAGCTACAAAAGACGTGAGTTATAAATAATTCACATGTATAATTTTATTGGACATTAAATGCACTAATAATTATGAATTGATTTATTTGTAAAATAATAATTAAATAAATTAATGAAAATAAAGGCTGAAAATACAAAAATTGAACAAAAAAATGTAATAATCGGTGAGTGCATAAAAATTATGAATACATTTACAATTATGAAAACAGATTGTTACATACACAAAAAAATGACATCGTGAAACCAATATTTTGGTTTTCAATTTATTTTTTGCAAGTATAATAAAAATGAAAATTCAAACCATCATAATATTTTGTTTTTGTTGAAATGGGATAATTATATTAACTATGCTTCATAACAAAGATAAAGTAGCATAGTAAATGATCAAATGATAAGCATTGACAATACATTTAACTAAATTATTTATACAAACAAAAATTTAAATAAGTCTAGAAAAAGTAACTAAGTTATTAATACAAGTCAAAGTAAAAAAGAATCTATAAAAAGTAATCTTTAATCATGCTTCATTATTTTTCCATCTATTATCTTCCTTTGCAAGTAGAACCGCCAACATATTTGCACCATATGCCAAACTCTACATCATATATAAAAAATTGAATAAAAAATTGAATAAATAAACTATCATATACCAATTAAAAATAATCATATCAAAAGAACAAAAGAAATTTAAATTATATATATATATCATATTTGTATATTATGTTTTCACTGATACTAACAATATAAAATAATAATCATTTCTTAAAATCTAACAAATATTATAATCAAACTACATTATACCTGAAAAATTGACTATTAGAAAGAACAATTGTATACAGACAACACGTTGTTAAGAAGTATAAAGACAATATTTTAAATCATACTTGCTTGATGTATGATAGTATAAACATAAATATATCTTACATTTATACTTCTGTTTTGTTACATATTTGTTAATTCACAAACAAATATGATGAAGAAGAGAAATTAAAGATAAATTTTTGTGTGAATAAAGTAAATATGGCTTTATATAGACGAAATAGAGGAAATGAAAAAAAATAAGGACTTGAGAATGAAATATTTAGGAATAATTAATCCATATATATATATATATATATATATATATATATATATATATATATATATATATATATATATATATATATATATAACTTTATATTACATCTTATACATCTACTAATTAATAATTTGTAATATAACAAATTAATTACGAGGAAAACATAAAAATCCTATTAAAACTAGTAATAACAACATTTAAATATATCATTTTTTCAATTTTCTCTTTAGTTATCCACGTAGAAAGGAAAAAAGACCCAAAATCCAACCCTTTTATCACTAAAGTTGTTTCTTCATTCTTAGTTGTTGAGTCTTTTCTTTTTGTGCTAATATTGTAAACCCACACTCTTCTCAATGAAGCTTGTATAGGTGTTTTTTCTTCCCTTATCTTTTAGATTCGAGTTGTTGGTAGGTGTTAGCAGTAGTTTACAAGTGTGAGAGATTAAGAGGTTAATTCCTAGATTGCATGAGTTTGTAATATGAAATTCGGCTCGAGTTTAGCCAAAATATTGGTGATCTTATGTGGCAGGTCATAACTTTTTCCTTTGTTGAGCAAGATGGTTTTAACGTAAGCATCTTGTGTTCCTTTACATTTTGTTGTGTAGATGAGTGTGTCTTTGTTCTTAGTTGTTCTTAGTTAATGAACTAGTCCCTTGACTCCTGGTGGATTCATACGAGCCATCAATAACCTAAGTAGGTGTAGTTTCTTCTTTTCAACATTGTCTTCCCACAATTTGCTTTTCAGTTTAGAGATCTTTGTAGGGAAATAGAGCTATGTTGGAATACTATTAAGTGTGTTGATAATGAGTGCCTCATATGCTGTGAATCTTTTTTTCTTGGAGAAGTAACTACACTAGTAATTGTTATGGAAACTGCACCTCTGATTTTTACTTTGGCCACTTTATAGGAACTTCATGCAGAGTTCCTCTAATTTTCTAACGAGGCATTCACAAATAATTGATAAATGTATTAGAAGTCTCATAGTTTGAAAAGTATATATCGTGACTTGCAGCTGAGTAATCACTTGTGTGATATATATAGAAATAAATAAACACTTTGAGGTACTTGTCAATTTAGTCGAAAAAATAAAAAAATAGATCATTCACGACATATACATAGTGCATTATATTATCGTTTCATGTCATATTCGAAGAAGGGGAAGAGAATCATCAACCTAACTATTGTGATGAAAGTTTTTATTTTTTTGTCCATTAATTTAGAATAATTTGTATCGCTTTTGATCGGGGAAAGAGTCCAATTTTTCGGGGACAGTTTGATCGGGTGAAATTTTACTAGTTTATGAGCTAATTGCTTAGATTTTATGAGTCTTACTAGATTTTGGTGCGTTTAGATACACGTATCTCAAAATATATGAGGTCAAAATTAGGTGTAATTTGTTCTATATACAGTATGTCCACGTGAATTTGCATGTGTCTGAGATACATTGAAAAGTCTCGTTCACCTCTCTCGCTTCCTCCTGTGTCGCTTGCAACTCTCCTATGTATATGGTTTACATGCGAATCATGTTGGGAAGACAAGCACAAAATAAATATGCACGACAGAGCGATAACAGAAGAAAACTCAAGTCAAATATTTTTGAAATTCTGACCCCCAAATTTGCTTAAGGAACAAGTATATTCTATATGTTCCTTTGCAGATTACAACAGTTACGTTTTGTGAAGCATATAAAATAATATCACAATATTTTATCGCGGAAAACCCAACTCATAAGGGTAAAAACCACGACCTACACCTCTGTAGGATTTAGCTCCACTTTATTAAACTCCGAGTTCTCAAATAAAAGATTACAAACCTATGTAACCTAAGGAATTATAAACTCTAATTCCTACAGGAATTATAAACTCTAATTCTTAGCTAAGAAATTATAAACTTTAATTCCTAGATACCCAAGAAAAAAATTCCCAGGTTAAGTCTTCTACCGTCCGTCAAGTTTCTCAAACTTGTTAGACTAATCCTACACACACACTCTATTGTAATCAAAACTCTTAATTACAATCTTACAACTTTTTCCTCACAAATTGTCAACACTCTCAAGTAACTCTCAAAACGCTCTCAAACCTCTTGATCGTGTTTTGATCTTCTCTCTATGTAAGTGCACATTTTTTCTCAAGCGAAACTATCGCCCTATTTATTGATTTGGACTTGAATCCAAAACCTATTTCAACTAGAAATCCTACTTCATGTAGGACTCCTCTTTTGTGTGTAACTCCTAGTTCAACTCGAACTTGTCTTCGCCACATCTTCAACTCCTTGTCTGAATCAACTTTGTCTTTGCCTCTACAAAACCTTGTTAAGTTCAACTTGGATTCTTTATCACTGCCCAATAAATCTTACGCTTCTTTCCTCTCTGCCGTAAGTTTTCCTTTAACAAGTAAGAAGTAGTTTTCCTTCTTTCATCTTTATTTTCTACTTCTCTTAGGATTCCTATATGATTAAGAAAACTATCTTGCTTGCGAACTCCTTTACAAAAGAAAACTTTATGTACTGGTTGCTCGTCAAAAAAGCAATACTTCCACAACTTTATAACTTCTAATTTGCGTGGTTGATGTTCTTCTTATTCAAATCGGATTCGGTCTGAAAGGAACACATCACACAATCTATTTCTTTCATCTATTCCTCTATTTGTCAATTATCAAAATCTTTCTCGTTCTAACAAATTCCCCTTTTTTGATGATGACAAATTTTATCTGCTTACGTTGAATAGGTAAGTACACACATAACTCATATGCATGCTGCGCAGTTTTTTTTTCCTATCTTCCAGTAAGCCTTGTTAAACTCAGATCATGTTTGCTAAACTTGTTTCATGATGCATTCTTTGTCACTCTTCAAAATATACATATTCACGTGTACCTATCAAATTTCCCCTTTTTGATGATGACAAACCATTGCTTCTTGTGTGAATAGATCAATCTGTGTTATTTCAGTTTCTTAAAACTCAATACACAAAGCAAACACATTAGAGGATCAAGTTAGACCAATTGGGTTATAAATATTACACAAGTATGCACTCCTCCCTTTGACATCATAAAACACTGTGAAGGCATACACCATACTAAGAGAAATAAATTCGATACTCATGGCCATTAGGGCTATCACCTACACAAACACTTAAAAATAAAGAACTTAGTTAGCTATAGCAAAGCATTTGCACAACATAGGGGATAGACATGAACCAGAAATTCAAACCCACCATTAGTATTAATCAAGAAGCATATACACCACAAATGTAATCAAAATTAAAGATAGAATCAAGCACTTGTGATGAAAAAAAGTTGGGAAGTCAAAGGATAGAGTGGCTCAGTAATATCAAAAGATCGGGCTTGAGAGGATAAATAGAAGTCATTTTTCAGCTGAAAAAATTATCTTTTGGATTAACAAAATTAACAGCCTTCTCAATTTCAAAGCTAGTCTTGGTCTATGCAAGCTCAATTCCTTCTTCTTTTTTTTTAAATACTTGTTTAATCAATTGTGTAGCCTCTGCAAAACCAATAGTTCACTCATCTTTAATTTCAATAGAGTCAGTAAGAAGAACAAGTTTTCTTGAACATCTTTTGTAGAGGAACACGTTCTCTCAGTCTGTTCCCTGGACATGGTAATATCAGATGCAACACCAACTATAATATTTTTTTCATCAATCCTCAACCCTAGTTTATATGATTTCCAATAGAAGAACTAGGTTCAATAGATGGGTCTCCTATCGATTCGCCTCACTAGATGCATCTAAGTTGAGCCTAACAACTAAACTTTGTTCAAGTGTAGGGTCCCCAAAATATTTCTCCTCACAAGGTACATCCTCCAAAACTTCCTCAGTAATTTTAGACACACTAATTTTAGACACACCCAATGCAGATTCCCCTAAGAACCAGCACGATCTACTTTCTACACCACACCTTATATTTTATAAGGCACCAAAGTAGAGGTGTCATCCATCAAAGTCATCTCAACCATAGACCATCACACATCATAAGACTTTAAAAAAGTTTTTTAAGAAGATATTCGTTTAGTAGTATTGATGGCATGAATATATCTTTTGGGACAAGTAGAAGGAAGAGGTTCAAGTGCATTGATTTTATATCTAATTATGAATAATTATAGTGCACATACCTTAGATTTCTGGATAATGCTAAATTTTGCTTCAATTTTACTAAGTCTCTCTCCCGTGATAGATGCAAATACAATATTATAGTGCATAAGTAGCATGACTTAAAAAGTGGTGTAGCGACATACAACTTAATGTACAAACTAAGCATGAAATTCAAGATTAGAGGGCAGTATCCACAATGTTCATTAGCCATTGAGGGATACTCGTGTGATCTTAATCATCCCCAAGTTACAACACGTTTCTTTAAAGGTGTTTCTTTGGTCTTGCCTACTTTTTCATTTTCTTTGATTTGACCAAAAAGAATTTTCACCAAAAAAATTATGATTCAATCCTTTTCTTCGACAGGTGAGAGGAATTTCTAGTTTCAATCATGTGTCTCAAGCAGCAGCTGTTCATATAGGATGTTGTTGTCTTCCTTTCACTTTTCCTGCTAATTCAAAGATCAGATTTTGGAACCCATACTAGATTGGGTCCTTTGTATTGATAAAAAGGATGAATTAGATCTCTATTAATCCATATTGGTAAAACATATTTAGATTTTTTCTTTTGCCCCAACCTGTTTGACATGATTCCTTTCTTTTAACATGGTTGGTTTTTCTAGCCGAGGCAGTCTTGAAGTTCTTATTCATGTGAGTTATAACGATTGGGCAGGTACCCCTTGAGTGACCACTATTACCACAATATGTGCATAGATAAGAGGTTTTCTTAGGGACTTATTTAACAAAACATATTCCACCTTTAGTGTTATGTATTCTATTACTGAGTTGAGTCACAATCATTGAAGATCGAGTCCATTTATTTTCTCTCTCATGCTAATAATTAGTTCTAGCTAGGTCAAGATTTGTTCTTCTAGATTTTTCCCTTTCAGAAGATAGTTCATTTTTAACCTCATTAGATCTTGTTCACATCTGATTTGGTCACCACTAATTTTTTGTTTCTCTTTCCCAATAAGACTTTGTTTCAAATTTTCAGATTTGAGAGCCAAAGTGCTGGAATCAAGTTGTTGTACCTGTTCCTTTAGGAGTTGATTTTTTTTCTTGAGATCAGAATTAACTTTTTCAAGATCAATATATTCAAATTTTAAACTGGTCAAGGAATTCAATAACTGATCTCTATTTTCATTCCACTCTTGAAGGTTATCCATGAGAGTTATAATAAAGGAAGATAACCTTTTCTTTGAAAAATCTTTTAGTTTATTTTTAAGGTTAAAAAGATTTACCTCCCTTTTCTTAATATCTGATTCAGATTCTGGTTCAGATTCCTCCATGGCCATCAAAGCGACATCTTCTGTATCATCTTCAATTGAGTTGTCTGAACATGTTCCCCAATCAATAGCAATGTCAAATTCTTTGTCTTTGCTCGGAGAAGTTACTTCATGTGCATTGACCATTGTATCCCAAATTTGTTTGGCTCTAGTACAACCAAAGATGCGATTAAATTTGTGTAAGACCCCAAAATGAGTTAAGGTGTCTAGAGCCTAACGTTTGTGTCTTGATGTTTTGAAATCCTAAAATGGGTTCTAAGGCTGTAATGAGGCAGTGTCTAATGATTTAGGTGATTTGGAAGTCAAACATCAAGGAACGATCAAGACGTTCGATGAGTAGTCACAAAAGGGGTCTTATGTGTTTTCATAAGCTTATGTGTGTTTCATGGGATTATGAAGTCCTTATATGAGTAATAACTATGTTTATAAGCAGCATGTTAAGTTTCATGAAGTTTGGAAGTCAAACGTCAAAGAACGTCGAAGACGTTCGAAAGTTAGCCCTTGAGACGTTCATGTGTGTCTTGAGTGTGCCTAGAATGTTTGAAGGTGTTGTGAGTGTTTGTTTTGGGTAAAACTAATGTGGAAGATTCTTGACATGTTAAGGAGTATATTTACGTTGGAAACGTCCGGGTACGACTCCCCAAGAGCCCCGCAAAAAGGCCCTCAAGGAGGACCCAAAGGTTTTCGAGACACTGCCTTGGCAGTGTCAATCGACGAGCTCAATGACGCCCCATTGATGGGAGGCATCGCTCAACACTTAGAAGTGTGAGCTCAGCCTCCCAGGAAGGAACTGCAGTCTCAAACGACGGATCAGCAGGACGGCTCGGTGACCAGACGATGCCCTGTCGACTGTGCCCGTCGATGCAGCCTGCAACTTCACTGCTTGCACGCTGTTTCATTAAGGGGTGAATTCACGTGCTAACCTGACCCTAGGTGGTTTAGTTGGTTATTTTTGGGTATATTAGGATGTTAAAAAACGTGACAACCCCATTCCCAATTCAATTCACAAAAATTAGACTTCCCTCCCAAACCAAACTCTCTCTAGAAACCTCCATGGGAGATGAAGCTCAAGGTCAGCTTGTAGATGGGATTTCCATGGGTTCTTCACCAAATTTTCGTGGGTTCTTCATCTTGTAGAGGTATGGTGATCCTTCATCTCTAGTTAAACTTCCATCTAAAGAGTTATTCTCAAAGTTTTAAAAGAGAAAATATGATCAAACCTCTCCTTCTTCAATCTAGCCATGTGTTCTTTCTCAAATCGATTTGAAAAGCATTTTTATGATGAATTATGGATTAGCTACTGTATATAATGATGTTTTCAATCCAATTACAGGATGAACCCATGCTTCTTTCAAACAACTCGATTTAGCCTATGTGTGGGCTTTGTGATCTTAATATTATTTTAATCAAATTGTGGTTCTATTATGTTGATTGCTTATATCTAATGTCTATATTGTATTTTGATTATGAAATGTTGAGGTGTGATCTATGAGGATCAAGGTTTGAAGGTTTGAATAAGGCTAGTCTATTATGTAGTAACTTGTGATCTTGATGCTAGAATGGTTGTTATGTGACTCGATCATGATGATTTGTCTTAGCTACTGCCTATATGTGTAATGTGATGATAAATTAGGTATAATTGATCCAATATGAATAAATACAATCAAATTGGTAAGGATTGATCTAGGTTCTTCTAGCCTATAGATTTGATATTGTAATGTATATGATATGATCTAAATGCTAGGTCAGATGATGCATGATTTAACTTAGATTTCTATCTCTTTAGATACTGTCATACATGTATATTATTTATGAAATATGATTGATGATCAAGACAAGTGAAATTGGTTAATGATCTATGTCTCTCTACTTTCTAGTGTAATTGGTGATGTAGTGTACTAATTTGTAGCATGATCTTGTAGTGGCTTATGCATGGTTTCTTTTATGATTAAAGTACATTTAGATACTGCCCTATACATTAATTGTTGATGAAAAAGGAGTATTGATCAATGATGATCAAAGGGTGAGAAATTGGTAAGAAATGCCTATCTCCTTTACTTTCTTATAGTATTGATAGTTGATGAAGCCTTGTATGACATTATGTGGTATGGCCCACTTATGGTGACAATGTTTACTTAATCTCCAATATATATGTGATGTGATCATGGCCTTGAAGGCAATTATATTATGAATGTGTGTTGGTGATGATCACCCAATATGAAGTCTCATGCCTAGTTTCTTATTCTAGTTGTAATCTAGGTTGTATGGCTAATGTTTCTGCATTTCATAACTATGTTAGGGATAGGTTTAGGTGGTGCCATTGATGAGTTGTGATGGTTGATGTCCCCTTACCTATTTACTGCTATGTGAAAGTGTGAATAGTTAAGGTTAGGAGTGTTAAGTGTAATATGAAGTTAGCTTGTCTCCTATGCTAAATTGTGTTGTGTGATATATGCTTGAACGTGTATTGTGGTCCTAAGAGGGTGGCTTCCTCAATGTGTTATTGATATCCATTATGTGATCATTATGACCAATGTACACACACTCACACATTATGCATGCTTACAAAGTAGTAAAGGTTCATGGTGTCTAATGAAAGGTTGTTCTCATATTCACTAAATGTCTGCTACTATGCATGTAAGGTATATGTATGTGAAGCATGTTATGTATTCCATTAACTAGGATGACTTGATAGGTGTACTAGTATGGGCAAGGGTATGGGACCTTGTCTATGCATTGCACATGTGTGCCTTGATAGGATAGTTCCTAGGTTTCGTTTCTTATGTACATGAATATGAATGCATGAGTATGTTATGAACATGTCTTATATGCTACAATGTGAAGTATATGGTATGATGAAGTATGATTATACCTAGTTCTAAATGTGTTTATATGAAAGGATTGCTCATATAGTTACACTTGTACACATATGCATGAATTAAATGAAGTATGAACATGTGTGGCCTTAATGTGTTATGTGAAAGGTTTGCTCACATATATGTATACACACATGTATAATGGTCTAGTCAAATGGTGTTCTCAAAAGTACCCTAAACTAGATAAGTGCTTGAATATGCTATGTCGTGTGAAGGGTTTTCTCACATGAAACGTTTGTCACATCAGGGAGCACCCCCTAGAAGTAACATGGCGTATTTGAACTTTCGGAGGTCTTATACAGCCCATAGTATCATTAAGAGCATTGTCATAGGTAAATTTAGCGGAAAATTTTAAACTTTCATAGCACATCATATGCTAGAACATCACTTCAATATTATATAAATATCATTTACATAGATAGACTTAAGTCTTTTTCATCTTAGACTCAACATCATTATAGTACATTAGGGACACGCCCCTTACAACATAAATCATAATACATATATTAAGACTTTACAGTAAGACACAACTTAGGGATCCTTGAACTTAAGGATTTCCTTTCCTTGAGCTTGGGATTCACATGTCAAGCGCCTCATCATTTAAAAAAACATCCTTTAAGCATCCATAAACCTACACTTTTTTGATAAAAGGTAGAGAAGAATGGCGTTAGTACAAAAATGCACTATAGTATGGCAACCATGCAAAAACATGGCATTTAAAAGGGGACATTTACTTGAACACCATGCATCATATGTATTTGTGAAAATCTCATAAAACTTTGATACAATAGTGCACTTTGTACAATTCACATACTGTCATACTAAAAGTTCAATATTCAAATGATCATACATGCAGATCAAATCACACATTGCATTTAAGGCATGTCTAACCACCACTTTGACCGTAACCTCCTCACACTTTACTGTGTAGCATTTTTTCGCAGTTTAATCCGTGAACTTCTTCGCTTTTAACTCATTAACGCTCCCAAGTACAGTCTAGTGATACTTGGTGCAGATGCACCACCTCTAAGGACACAAGGAAACCATACATAGCAACCTACACCAAGTCAACCCATACCATCATAGAAGTATAATACTATCATAGACACATTTAAGCCAGACACTATGAACATTACAGGGAACTCTATTCAATTTGCACATATATTTACTTCACATAAGACATTATACGAACTTACTCACAACATATCTATTCTAATTCTCTACTAGTGCATTGTACATGTGGAAGCTCCCATAACCTTCACACATACGTAGTAAAACCTATCATGAGATGCATAAGCCTTAAGACTCACTTCATACTTTAACAATGATAAACATGGGATCCAAATTTTCATTCATACAAAGGTCATTAAGCCCAAAATTATGCATTAGGACAAGACCACATCATATAGACTTCATACCATGCATTTCATCCTAAGTAGACAATACTACAATGTAATGCATGAAGAGAACATAAACATAGTCATACACCTTAGAACACCTTCCTAGAACTGCGTCGGAGAATACTTTGTCAATGTATAGTAAATTTTTATTACTCTCACCTATCCTAAGCAACTTACCTTAGGTCCATCCTCGGTTAGGATCCTAGTCATTTACTTTCATTGTCCATTTACCTTTAGCGGAAACTATAGCTTAAAACCGACACTAAGTACATGGGTTTGCTAACATGGAATTTGTGTTGGTACGAGCCTTACACCACTAGGAATGTGCTCTTACCTAGCCATAGGTAGAACATAACACATGCTAGCATACTCAGTGGACATTCAGTTGCTGATCATCATGTGGTAAGCATAGTTACATGGAACTTGGAGGCTTATGTGGGCAAACCTCTTTATGTCTAATGAGGACTTTGTAGTTATCCACTCATGGAAATATCACTCCATGCCATTTGGCTAAGAGCTAACCACCTCGTGAGGCCTATGGTGACCCTACCTTCTACATGGGAAGGGACACCCCTCATCTTCAGTTCACTCGGTGCTATCTAAGTTCCCTTTATTGAAAAGTCTTTATTACATTATTTTATAAAACATATGCTTTAGGAGATTGACTCCTCATATGCTTAGCTCATAGGTCATATATGAGAGTTAATCAACCTATATC
>CM040618.1:66463790-66480609 GCA_022817965.1 Solanum lycopersicoides | reverse complement strand
TTATTGTTAAAATGAGTTCTTTTTGGAATGGTATGTTGCCATATGGTTTTGCATGATGATAGTCTTATGATATGGTTTAGACTTGAAAATGTTTTATGAAGTGTGGTAAATGGCCAAACATGCATGTTGCCTATATATGTATGTTTAATAGTTCAATTTTGCCCTTTGTATATGTGTGAACCTTCATGGTTGCCTAGTATGGATTGAAGTCTTTTGTGTAGGCTTAATCCTAGAAGTGAGGGTAGCATGTTTGTCTTGGTAGGGTGATGATGTGAGTTTGATTGACCTAGAAGTTGCCTTACTGTAAAGTAGAAAGAAAATAAAGAGTCCCTATGGTTAAGTCTCTTCTATTGTTTTCCCTAAATGTTGTATGACCTTGGTGTCTATTGTATTGTTGAAAACCTTATGTGATTGGGTAGTATGACCTAACTTGATGATTGGGGATAATTGGCCTAGATGATAGGATTATACCCTTGATGTCCCTCTGATGTGTTAATGTAATTCCTTTTTAGGTTGGTAAATCACTTTTAAGTGATGATGATGAAGGTTGATAAGCTAAGATCCTCTTGAGGTTGGGTGAAGTTGCTCTTAAATAGGTTTATCCTAAGTGGGGGATGGTGATGTGAGTAGTAAGGTTGTAGATATTTCTATCTTGTCCTTCTATTCTTACTTTGAGCTTGAAACTAATGAGTTCTTAGTAAGCTTGTTCATGGTAGGAGTCTTGCATAAAGTATGAATTGCATGACCTCTATATGTTTTGTATGTCTTGAAAGACACTATCTTAAGGATATTTTTAAGATTGTAAAGTACTTGAAAAATAATTTTGATCAAATACATGTTTTCTCATGTTGATTGTGCATCTTGATATGCTAGTTGTGCATTTAACTTCATGAGATAAGATAAGAAACATGGTTGTAGTCACTTGTGATGTAATGTTTAGCCTTATAATCAGAAAATGAGCCTCTTTAAATTGAAAAATGTTGAGTCTCTTGAAATTTGTGTGACTTTTATGGTTTGGAAAGCATGATTGTAGGCTCACTCTTGAAAAGTGAAGACATGCTTAGCTAAGTGTCCTTGTGTGTGCCTATAAATTGTGTTATTTTCCCAAATTGATGCTTGCTTATGAAGGCTAGTGAGATGCTAGAAATGGAAATATTGTGAAATAACTTCCTAGTGTTGTGATATGTGTAGTGTGAATTACTGTTTGGACTTTATTAGAAAGAGAGTTTGAGCATTTTTTGGTTAAAAGTTGAGAAATTCTCATTTTACAGTAAAGTTGACTTTTGTGCCTTGCTTGAGTAAGGACTCATGAGACACGTGAGTGTGTTGAGGAGAAAGATATTCCTCCATGGAACACAACTAAGCATGGTATGGTTGAGTATGACCTTCATGTCACTAGGTCTGACTAATAAAGATCCTTGTTGATTCAATTGACTCAAGTCTATGTGCATTGAAGTATGAGTGCCTATTTGCTTTTTGAGTATTGTTGAATCTGCGTAGGTGTGATCATGTAAGATCCAAAAAATGAGATAGGGTGTATAGAGCCTAACATGTTTTTCCTAAGGGTATAAGGTCCTAAAATGGTTTATAATATGTTATTGAGGCAATGACTAAAAAATTAGGTGAATTGGAAGTCAAACGTCAAGGGACGACTAAGACGTTCGACGACTAGTCACCTATGTGCCTCATGTGTCAATGCGTTCTTATATTTGTATGTCATGAGCTTATGAGATCTTTATATGATCTATAATGATGTTTATAAGCAGTGTATGGAGTTTCATGAAGTTTGGAGGTCAAACGTCCAAGAACGTCTAATACGTTCAAATATTAGCCCTTGAGACGTGCATGTGTGTCTTGAGTGTGCCTTGCATGTTTGGATGTGTTTTACGAGTTCATTTTGGGTGAAACTTGCATGGAAGTTATTAAACATGTTAAGGTACATATTCACGTTGGAAACGTCTGGGTACGACTCCCCAAGGTCCCCACAAGAGACCCTCAAGAAGGACCCAAAGGCTGTCGAGACACTTCCTTGGCAGTGTCAATCGACTGAGCCAAATGACACCTCATTTTTAGAGTGACGCCCCGTCGATGGGGAGGAGTCGATGGACACTTATACTGGGGAAGTCTCAGCCAAAGAACATCCTAAGACCCAAACGACGGAAGCCACAGACGGTCCGTCGATGGGCCAACGTGGCGTCGATGCAGGCTTCAGCTACTGCCTGACGTCTGTTTTATTTAAGGGGTGAATGGGAAATTCATACCACATTCTAACCTGACCCTAAATGGTTTATTTTGTTTTTTTGGGGTGTATTTAAGTGATAAAAAACGTGAACAACCCATTCCCAATCCATTCTTCACAAATTAGATTTCCCTCCAAAACCAAACTCTCTCTAGAAACTTCCATTGAAGGTGAAGCTCAAGAACAACTTGGCGCTTGGATTCCTATGGGTTCTTTATCAAGTTTTAGAGGTTTTCTTATACATTAAGGTATGGTTATCCTTCATCTCTATTTAATCTTCCACCTAGAGAGTTCTTCTCAATGTTTTCAAAGAGATTTCATGATCAAACCTTCAATCTTTCAATCTAGCCATGAGTTCTTTCTCAAAATGTTTTCAAAGGATTTTTAATGATGAATTGATGATAATGTATTGGTTTTAACGTGAATTTCAATCCAATTGCATTATGAACCCATGTTTTCTTCGACTCTGGATTTAGCCTATGCATGGGCATTGTGATCGTGAATTTGTATTGATGGAATAGTGATTCTATTACGTTGGATTTCCTATGTCTACTGTTTATTATGTATATTGATGATGAATTATTGATGAGTGATCCATGTGGATCAATATATGAATGTTTGAACAAGACTAGCTTATGTTCTTCTATGTGTTCACTGTAAGTTCGACTCTATGGTAATTATTGTAGGATTTCGATTATGTAAAGATAATTGTAGCTACTGCCTTAGGTTGATATTGTGGATGAATTGTGGGTATGAATCATGAATGATCAAAGTAAAGGAGTCTTGGTATAAATTGATCTAGGTTCTTCTAGCCTATAGATTGGTAATATAATGTATATGATGTGATCTCAATGTTAGGATAGATGAAGCATGATTTCGTTTGAGTAATGATATCTTTAGCTACTTCCCTATATATTGTTGATAAATTGTTATTGATGATCAAAGCAAGAGAAATTGGTGAGTAATCTACATTCCTCTACTCTCTATTGAATTGATGGCTTGGTGTATATGTTGGTATCATGATCTTGTAGGGATTTAAGTATGATTTCGTTTATGTTAAATGTATATTTAGCTACTTCCCTATAATGTATTGATGATGAAAAAGGTGTATTGATTAATGATGATCAAAGGTTGATGAATTGGTAAGAATTACTCTTCCTCTCTACTTTTCTTATAGTATTGATAGTTGATGAAGCCTTGTATGTCATTGTGTGGTATGATCCACATATGGTGGCGGTGTTTACTTTATTGTCATTATATATGTGTTGACTATGGACATGAAGGAAAATTGATGAATATATGAGTGTAGGGTTATGATGATCATACTATGGGTAAATTGTGCCTAGTCTTCTATTCTAGTTGTGAATCTAGGTTATGTTGCTAGTGTTATGAGCATGTAAATGGTTATGTTAGGATCATGTGTAGGTGCTTCCATTAAAGAAGTGTTAAAAATTGATGACCCCTACCCATGTACCCCTATGTTAATGTGTGAATAGCTAATGTTAGGAGTCTTAAAGTGTAATATGAAGTTAGCTTGCCTCCTATGCTAAGTTTTGTTGTGCGGTCTATGCTTGGTTGTGCATTGTGGTCTTAAGAAGGTGTCTGTCTCAATGTGTTGTTGATAGCCATTATGTGATAATGTTGACCATTGTACGCACACACTCACACATTATGCATGCTTACAATGTAGTAAAGGTCCATGGTGTCTAATGAAAGGTTGATCTCATTTCACTAAATGTCTACTACTATACATGAAAAACTTGTGTCTATGAAAGTATGTGATGTATCATTAACTAGGATGACTTAATAGGTGTACTAGTATGAGCAAGGGTATGGGATCTTGTCTATGCATTGCACATGTGTACCTTGATAGGATACTTCCTAGGTTGGTCTTCTAAGTACTTGAATAGGAATGTATGAACATGTTATGAATATGTTTTATATGCTATAATGTGAAGTATATGGTATGATGAAGTATGATTATACCTAGTGTCTAAATGTGTTTATATGAAAGCATGACTCATATAGTTACACTTGTACACTTATGCATGAATGAAATGAAGTATGAACATGTGTGGCTTTAAAGTGTTATGTGGAAGGATTGATCACATATATGTATACACACACATGAATAATGATCTAGTCAATAGAGGGGCACTTGAATGGTGTTATCAAGGGTATCCTAAACTAGATAGTGCTTTACATAAGCTATGTCCATGTGAAAGGATTTCTCACATGATTTAGGTTGATGAACTCTCATATATGACCTATGAGCTAAGCCTATGAGGAGTCAGTCTCCTAAGCCTATGTTTTATAAAGTAATGTTAATAAAGGCTTTTCAAAAAAATGGAACTTAGCTTAGCAGCGAGTGAACTTGAAGATGAGGGGTGTCCCTTCCCATTGTAGGAAGGTAGGTCACCATAATCCTCATAAGGTGGATAACTGTAATGCCTCAATAGGTATAAAGAGGGTTTCCATAAGTGAATAACTATAATGCCCCATTTGGCATAAAGAGGGTTTTCACATGTACCTCCAATTTCCATAACTATGCTTGCCACATAGGATCTAGCAAGTGAATTCACTTAATATGCTAGGATATATGTTAATGTTTTACTTTGGCTAAGCGGAGCACCTTCCTTTGGTGTAAGGCTCTACAAAAACAAATTCCATGTAGCACCCATGGTCTTAGTGTCGGTTAAGGCTATAGTTTCCCTAAAGTAAAATGGATAATGGAAGTAAATAACTAGGACTCTACCTAGGATGACCTAAGGGAATTTGCTTAGGATAAGTGGAAGTAATGAAACCACCTATACATTGCACAAGTAGCTCTTTAAGAGAGTATGTGCTTATGTTTATGATTCTCTTGCATGACATTGTGTTAGTGTCTACATGATGTGATGATATGCATGACATGAAGTTCTAATGTGAATATGTGACTAAGGTCTTAACTTGAAGATGTCTTGTGGTGTGCTATACTCTATGATGGCATGTGTTGGCTTATGTAGGTTGTTTGTATGATTTCGTTGTGGCCTTAAGGTGATGCATTGCACCAAGTATAACTGGAGGGTTACTCGGGAGGTTAAGGAGTTAAAGAAAAAATGTTCATTGTAAAAGGGAATTAGTCACTTTAAAGTGGAAATAACTCACTGTAAAGTGAGCCCAAATGTGACTTAAATTCTATGTGTAATTTTATATGATGTTTGGCGTATGAATATGTCTATATGAAGTATGTGAATGATATAAATGCTATTGTATCAAGGTTTTATAAAGATTTCACAAAAAGGAATCATGTATGGTTTTCAAGTAAAATGTCCCTTTTAAATGCATGTTTTTGCATGATTGCCATACTTAATGCATTCTTGTACTAATTCCATTCTTCTCTACTTTTTACACAAAGTGTAGGTTATGGTTGCTTAAAGGATGTCTTTAATGGTGAAGAGCTTGATAGATAATTCCCAAGCTCAAGGAAAGGAAATCCTTAAGTCCAAGGATTTCTAAGTCATGTCTTTACTGTAAAGTTTTGTAATATATTATTTATGTTTTTATGTTGTAAAGGTCGTGTCCCTAATGTACTCTAATGATGTTGAGTCTAGGATGGCAAAAACAGACTAAGTCTAAATATGTACTTATGATATTCTATATATATGAAGTGAAGTTTCTAGCATATGATGTGCTAAGAAAGTTTAAAATTTTCCGCTAAATTTACCTATGACAATGCGATGAATTATAACTATGGGCTTGTATAAGACCTCCGAGAGGTCAAGTACGCCATGTTACTTCTAGGGGGTGCTCCCCAGATGTGACAAACGTGGTATTAGAGCATGAGGTTTATGAAAGTGGTTTTATGTTCCAAAAGTCTCATATTGCCACGTCTAGTAGAGTCTCGATCATCGGTGTGAGTCGCGACACATCTATGAGCGAGAGGCTATAGGATAATAGAGTTTCACTTCTCCATCATTCTCATGTCGTGCCATAGAACTTAACTCTATAAGATCTCTCTCTTATGTTTTCTTGTCCGGTGGTCTTTTAGATGTGATTGCTTGGATGAGATGGTATCTCTATGCTTAAGAGAGAGAATTTTGATGCTTATCTTGATTTTATGGTTTCATGAGTATGTGTGAAGGTGAACTTTGGTATGCTTTGATGATATGATGTCCTTTGTGGCTATATATATGAGACCTATGTGGACTAGCATGTTATGTTGAAAAAAATGTATGTCATGATATGGTTCAAGCATGTTAGAAGTTGTTATGGTTAGAATGAGTCTCTTTTGGAATGGTGTGTTACTATATGGTTTTACATGATGGTAGCCTAATGATATGATTTGAGCTTGAAATGATTAGTGACTACCTATGGAAGCATGCTTCCCTAAGAATATGTGTTTAAAAATGTTCAATGTTTCCCTTTGAATAATGTGGTCCTTTATAGTTGCCTAGTATGGATTGGAGTCATTTGTATCGACTTGGCACCGTGGTTTGAGAGTGTTTTTGGCAGTTTCAAGCCAAAGGTTGGGTCATAAGGGGGTCCTTGGGGAGTCGTGCCTAGACGTTTCAACCCTTAACACACACATCTAGATGTTTGGAACCTCTCCTACCAATTTGAACTCAACCCAACACGTAAATTATGCAAAGGCACACTAGAACACACAAGCACGTCTCAAGGCAAACTTTCGAACGTCTTGGACGTTTTTGGATGTTTCACCTTCAAACTCTTCCAAACTCAACACACTGCCTTCTAACACTATAATTAACCATTTTAAAACCTTATAAGATCATAACTCACATGTTAGGATCTAGTTTCACCTAGTTCGTTTTAGGGATGTTACACCTAGGCTCTAATTCAAGTTCACGACCAAAGCCCCCTTGCCCATCAAGTGCACCACGAGCCGTCAAGTTGCTCATGGTTTGCTAGGCAGTAACCTCACCAATCCTCCATTTCTCAAACGACTATGGTAACTTGACGACCAACCTCCGTCTCCCATCAAGTACATCACGAGTCATGAAGTGACTCATGGTGACTTAGGCAGTAGCTTCCCCAACTTGACCCTTCTCCAAACTTAGTGAAGTTCATGATAATGCTAGGTGATTCGTCAAGTGCACCACGAGTCGTGAAGTGGCTTGTGGTGCCTTGGGCACTAGCTAGTCCAAGTTGCCACCATTTTCAATGGCTAAGGCAACTTCACGAGCTCCCCACTTGCCCGTGGTCATGCCCGTGAAGTGTAACGACCCGCATGTGTACCCTATAAGTTAGAGTATTCTTAGGTCGCAACACGGCGTACTTGACCTCTCGGAGGTCTTGTACAAGCACTTTCGTATCATTCATCGCGTATACACATATGAAAAGTAGTGCAAAATTAAAACTTTTCACAACATTCGAATAATTTTTCAAAATATCTTTCATGCAAAAACCATAGGAAATAATAAGTCTCTTATCATCAAATATTAGACTCACGAATACTTGAGACACAACCCATACATCAAAATATAGTACTACTAAGTCTATTGCAATACTTTAAAATAAGAAATCAAAAGACATCCATGCCCTCGAGTCAAATGAGGACATACTTCAAAGTTGCTTGAAAGATCCTATAATCCACGCTTCGCTCCCAAAAACACCTTCACCGATAAATCATTTTAGAGATAGATAAAAGTATGGAATTAGTACAAACACATGTACTAAGTATGACATAATGCATAAATGTAACACTACGGAAGTTACTTGACTTAAACTATAGCTTATCATATGGAATATTGATTAAAATGATGTTTCCAGATCTATATTAATGTATTAAACTCAATTAAAAAAAGTTAGAGTCAACATGATAAAGAAAGACCTTGACGTCCGAAAACTAGCTAAATTGAACTAGTTGACGTCCCTATATTTTAGGAAGGTTTGGGAGGGTCATATGAAATCCAAAACTTGTAAAAAGACTTTAAATAGGTAGTATGTAGTACAAAGGGTCCAAACATCCAGTAACGACTCCCAAGAAACGCCCGTAGGGTCCATGAGGAGGACCTAAACCTTGGCGAACAAATTGCCAATGCAGCTTGCGACAACATAGATTTGAAGGAAATTGCGCGACGCACAGCTGTCATGTGGAGTGGCAAAATGAGTCTTGCGATGCGGGGCCTCCACGAGGTCCACTGCCTCAATCTGGATTTCAAAAATAAAATGTAAGATACCGAAAATGACATAGGTGAACTAGAGCCTAACATTGATGTCATGATGGTATAAGGTCCTAAAATGGTATATAATGTTGTATTGAGGCAGTAGCTAAGAGTTTAGGTGCATTGGAAGTCAAACGTCAAGGGACGACTAAGACGTTCGACGACTAAGTCACCTAAGTGTCTCATATGTGGTTCTATGTGTTTATGTGTGATTCATGAGGTTTTATGGTCCTTAGATGAGTTAATATGATGTATATAGGCAGTGTGTCAAGTTTCTAGAAGTTTGGAGGTCACACGTTCAAGAACATCCACGACGTTCGAAAGATGTACCTTGGAATGACCTTGTGTATCTAAGCATGTTTCGTCGAGTTTTCCGTGTTTGTTTTAGGTGAAATTCATGTGAAAGGTCCTAAACTCATGTGAGGTCATGTTTGGGTTGGAAACGTCCAAGAAAACATCCCCAAGGACCATCCAAGGGTCCTTGAGAAAGGACCCAAAGTTGGTGTCCAAGACTGCCCAACACAGCCTACCAACGGAAGGCAATCGACACCCAGTAGGTCAATCGACGCCCCGTTGGTGGTGGATCGTCGATTGGGACATATTATGGGGAGAGTATAGACCAATGTTGAGTCTCTGAACCAAACGAAGGGAGGACAGAAAGGTCCGTTTGTGTACAAACGGTCCGTCGACTGCCCAACCGTCTATGGTGTTGGTTTCCTGCGAGCCTCACTGTTAAGTGAGGGATTATGTTGTAATTTCACACCACTTCAAAATAAGAGTATTGGAGGTTCATAAAGGGTCTTTTGGGTATTTTAAATGTGTTTATAAGTCTCTAACACTTAGAAGATTTCATTCTTCAAAATCAAAACCCCAAAATCTCTTAGAAATTCCTTAAGACTCCATTGAAGCCAAAACTCAAGGAAGAGCGTGGAATGGAGATTTGAGTGGTGAGTATTCATCAAATTTAAGGATTAGCTTAATTGAGGTATGATTTTTGATCCTTGAAACTCGTTTCATCAAGTAGCCCAACTTTCAAAGATGTTTTCTAAAGTTTTCAAATATGAAATTGACCTATTTCATGATCTACCATGGGTTCTTGCATTAATGGTTTTTAATAGTTGTTTAGTGATTGAATATTAGTTATTAAGATGATTTTAACTTAATTAACCTATGAACCCATGTAATTGATGAACCCTAGTTTTTGACTAATTTATGGGTTACTTGATATTGGTCTAATTCTTATGAATTAATGTGTAGTTTCTTATGGGCTTTCTAATGATGTAAGAATTGTATTCAATTGATATATAATTGGTCTTAGATTGATAAGTATACATTAAATTGACTTAGATTTCATTGAGTATTATAGTTTATGTATTGAATTGATGTTCATGGCCATGGGTAAGGGCCTTATGATATTGAATTGGATGATTTGACATTGGATTGAAGTGTTGATGATCAAGTGGTGGTACGCTGCCCTATTTTCCTTTAATTAATGACAATTAAACTTCAATTATGTTGTGATTAGTTTGGTCCACTTGTGGCGTTTTATGTGAATTGATGTGGCCTTGTCGGCATTATTTTGAGTATTATGATTATCATGGCCTTGTCGGCACTACTTGAAGTATTATGTTGATTTGTGTAGTTGATTATGTGAAGTATGATCATATCTACCTATATGTGAAGTAATGTGAAAGTATGTGATTTCTTCTATTGATGTTATTCAGGTGATCATGTTAGACTAGGACTATGTTTATGTGTGTAGTATTAGAGTTGAATGCATGATTGTTCCTACTTAGCTATGTGAAGTTTATGATGGTTATATTGATGGTGATATTGTAGTGTATAGGGTGACTTAAAGATGATAATGGTTTTCCTTATGTTCTTCTAGAATGACATGTAATGTGTGCTAAAGTTATGTAATGGTGTGTCTTGTTTAGGTAGACTTGTGTCCTTACTTGATGCATGTATGAACATGAATATGTGATGTCTTGACTTAGAAGCTAAGCGTCTTAGTCTTGTATGTATGAATGTTAGGTGAGACCTTGAATGATGATAAGAGGGTCTTTTATGTGAAACCTTGAACCTAGTGGTAAGGTTATGAAACTTGAAGTCGAAAGCCGTAATGGTATCGTTCATGTAATGAATGATGGACTTAAGGTTGATTTGCTGGAACGACATCACATCAATCCTTAGGAAAGTTATAATGAGTTTCTTGTAGCCATTGTAAGGCAGCCCCTAGAGGACCTCTTTGGTAGGGTAAATGTAATTGGGTATGAACTTGATATGGAACCCTTTGTATGAACCTTAATGTGAATTAATCTATGAGAATGAAGTCTTGCACCGAGTGAGTATGGTAAGGGAATTAGTTCTAGTTAAAGTATGAGGCTAGAATACAAATTAAGTCCTTTATATTCCTTAACCATGTGCCTACATGGGATGTGTCCAAGTTCTACCATTGGCAAGTAGAACAACCTCATCGGAGTAGGATAGAACTCCGGATTCCATGCTTTGCTACCATGGTCTATGTCGGTTATGGCCTATTATCATCATGTGGGATACCTATTAGCATTAGAGAAGTTCTATGAGGTTTAGGTGGTGGTATGAGACACTATCTAGACGTTGCACAATAGAATTTGAAGGTGTTAGTAAGAGTCCCTAGGTCTTCTCCAAGACCATTACTTGAATGTTTTTTATGTGATGCATGTCTATTAAATGAGCCAAGTAATGTAATGACTTAAGTAAAGTAAGTATGTAAATAAATGAGTACCTAATCTAAAGTGACTTAAGGATTCCTTAGTTAAAGTGTGAAGAGGGCATAAGGGATGATCTCTTCATGTCTTATCTATGGAAGTCTTGAGAATGACTAGTTAGGGAAGTTGGTTGTTATGGTTGACATGATCTAAGCTTAGGAACTCTTAAGGATTATTTAGGTAACCTTGAAGAGGGTGTATGGGCGTTCTCTTCTAGGAGTACTTAAGTAAGTCTTTTGATATCCTTGGTAAAGAAGATGTCATATTATGCATGTTTGTGTTTGATGTATTGTAAGTGTGTATGTGTCTATTATGAGTGTCTTGAGGATCGTTTAGGCACACTAGAGAGGTTATGGCGGTATCTCTTTGTGTGACTTAAGTGAGCTTAGGATAGCTTTAGTGAGAAGACTACATGCTATAAAGTGTTAAAAGTAAGGCAAGCAATTCACTGTTACATGAAGCAATTCACTGTACAGTGAATATAATTTACTGTTAAGTGATTCTAAAAATGCATTAAATTGTTTAAATGTTACCTTATGTGTTTCTAAGTTGATAAATGTTGTTCTTATGATTATATTACGATATTTAAATGAAAAGATGCATATTTCCAATAAATGTCAGTATTCATGATTTTTATGCATTATGTCATACTTAGTACATGTGGTTGTACTAATTCCATGCTTTTATCTATCTCTATAGTGGTTGGTAGGTGAGGAGCAATTGGAAGCAAGACTTGGATTAGAAGATCGTTCAAGTGAAGTTGGAGTATGCCCTGATTTAATTCGAGGGCATATATGTCTTTTATGTCTCTTTTTTGAAGTATTGTAATAGACTTAACAGTACTATGTTTTCTATTTCGTATGGGCCGTGTCCCAAGTACTCTTGTGTCTTAAGATGATGAGATTGAGACTAAGTATTTCCTATTACTTTTATATGAAAGAGTTTTTAAAGACTATAATATGTTTTGTGAAAAGTTTTAATTCCGCATTACTGTTTACTAGTATATGCGATGAATGATATGAAAGGGCTTGTATAAGACCTCCGAGAGGTCGAGTACGCCGGTTGCAATCCGAGATTGTGCCCTAACTTCTAGGGTGTGGTCTTGGGATGTGACAAGCTTGGTATCAGAGCATAGGTTGGTGAAAGTAGTCTTAGAAATGAAAAAGTCTCATTAAATCACGTCTAGTAGAGTCTCGACCATCGGTGTGAGTCGCGACACATCTATGGGCGAGAGGCTATAGGACGATAGAGTTTTCCTTCTTTTCTACTCCTATGTCGTGCGGTAGAGTAAATGTTATGAGTATCCTTCTAAATGTGTTTCCTTGTGTTTCTAGGAGATGAATATTAGGAGGATGGCTGCTAGAAGGTTGGAAGAGGAAAGGGTGAATGAGGAAGTTCCTCCTCAAGTTGAGCAAGTTGAGCAAGTTCCTCAAGATGGGCACGAGTCCAATGTGTTCAAGGTGCTCAAGTTGCTCCCCAAGGTGAACATGTCCCTAATGTAGAAGGAGGTAATGAGGTTCCGGTGGAATATCCGGAGATGTCTAATAGGGATATTAGAGAGGCTTTGATTGCTATAGCCCGAGCCGTGACTATTCAAGAAAATTTGAGTATGTTGCCTAGGGTGAATGTTGTGGAGAGCACTATGACCTCTAGGTTGAGACACTTTGTGAGGTTGAATCCTCCTATATTTCTTGGCTCTAAGGTAGATAAAGATCCTCAAGAGTTCCTTGATGGTGTGTACAAGGTGTTGAGTGTTATGGGGGTTAAATCTAGGGAGAAGGCGGAGTTGACTTCGTATCAATTGAGGGATCTGTCTCAAATTTGGTACACTAAATGGAAGGATAATAGGTCGGTGGAGTCGGATCCTATTGAGTGGGAAGAATTTAAGGAAGTTTTTCTTTGTAAGTACTTTCCCCGTGAGAGGAAGGAAGTGAAAGTAGAGGAGTTTATCAGTCTCAAGCAAGGAAATATGAGTGTTGAGGAGTACACTTTGAAGTTCTCAACATTGTATAGATATGCACCATCCCTAGTGTCTAATCCAAGGGAAGAAATGAGTCGCTTTGTGACCGGGGTAGCCGACTTAGTGAGTGAAGAATGTCGTACGGCTATGCTACATGATGATATGACTTTGGCTAGACTCATGGTTTATACACAATCAATTGAAGAGACCAAACTTAGGAGGATGTCAAGGAACTTGAAAGAAGTGGTGCAAGTGACCAAGGGAAACCTAGATTTAAAAAGAGGGTTCACACTCAAGAAGAATCTAGGAGTGCTAAGTTCAAGATTGAGAAAGGAGGTAGTTCTCAAAATGGCAAACCTACATGTGTCACTTGTGGCAAGAAACATTATTGTGAGTGTCTATTGGGTATCGGGAGTTGTTTTGGATGTGGAAAAGATGGAAACAAGGTTAGAGATTGTCCTAATAGAGATGGTAAGAAGGCTGCTCCTACTGTTCCAAAAGATGATGCTCCAACAAAGAGGCGTTTCTATGCACTCCGGACTAGAGGAGAGAAGCCGGATGAGAGTGATGATGTTGGTAAGTCTTATTTCTCTTGTTGTGATATGAGTTCCTTCTAAGTGGGGGAGTATGGTAGTATATGGGATAGAAAGTCTTAGAAGTTTGTTGCATGTGCATGACATTTAGGAGTTTGGTTGAAATTGAATTTCATTAACTTCTTGCATTGTGTGTTTTATTAAGCTATGATCAATGTTGTAAAAGTTATTTATATGATGTTACCTTGCATATTAGCATGTCTATATCATGAATTGCCTAAAACTTGCATTTTTGAAAAATTTGCTCAAATCATTGTAATGCACTGTCTATTCACGGTGAGATTTTTCAAAATTTGACCAATTAATTCTTTGGCCTAAAATTGTTGTAATATGGTTAGAACTGATGACTATGAGCATTATAGTGAATATAAAATGAGTTTTTGCTATTTGGAATAACGAATGTGAGTTTTGTAGCATGATGAGTTATAGAATTGTATTCTAGTTTCTTATTGTGTTGTGAATCTCTTGACTATGCGAAATTTATGTTTTCTCCTTGATTGAGTGTTATATGGTATGTTTATAAGTTTTTAAGCAAATCTCTATTCTTGGAAGTGTTCGGAGAGTGGCAAGTGTCATTCGAGGACGAATATTGTCCAAGTGGGGGAGAATGTAAGATCCCGAAAATGACATAGGTGAACTAGAGCCTAACATTGTTCTCATGATGGTCTAAGATCATAAAATGGTATATAATGTTGTATTGAGTCAGTAGATAGGAGTTTAGGTGCATTGGAAGTCAAACGTCAAGGGACTACTAAGACATTCAACGACTAAGTCACCTAAGTGTCTCATATGTGGTTCTATGTGTTTATGTGTGATTCATGAGGTTTTATGTTCCTTAAATGAGTTAATATGATGTATGTAGGCAGTGTGTCAAGTTTCGAGAAGTTTGGAGGTCAACGTTCAAGAACGCCCATGACGTTCGAAAGATGTGCCTTGAAACCTTGTGTGTCTAAGCATGTTTCGTCAAGTTTTCCGTGTTCATTTTGGGTGAAGTTCATGTGGGAGATCCTAAACTCGTATACGGTCATGTTTGGGTTGGAAACGTTTGGGCAAACATCCCCAAGGACCATCCAGGGGTTCTTGAGGAAGGACCCAAAGTTGGTGTCCAAGACTGCCCAAGACAGCCTACCAACGGAAGGCAATCGACGTCCAGTGGGTCAATCGACGCCCCGTTGGTGGTGGATCATCGATTGGGACTTAATCTGGGAACAGGAGAGACCAATGTTCAGTCTCTGAACCAAACAACAGGAGGAAAGGACGGTCCGTTTGTGGACAAACGGTCCGTTGACTGCCCAACCGTCGATGGTGCTGGTTTCCTGCGCAACCTCACTGTTAAGTGAGGGGTGATGTTGTAATTTCACCCCACTTCCAAATAAGAGTATTTGCGGTTCCTAAGGGGTATTTTGGGTATTTTAAATGTGTTTATACGTCTTTAACACTTAGAAGATTTCATTCTTCAAAATCAAAACCCAAAATCCCTTAGAAATTCCTTAAGAATCCATTGAAGCCAAAACTCAAGGAAGAGATTGGATTGGAGATTTGAGTGGTGATTCTTCATCAAACTGAAGGATTAGCATAATAAAGGTATGGTTTTTGATCCTTGAAACTCGTTTCATCAAGGAGCCCAACTTTCAAAGATGTTTTCTAAAGTTTTCAAAGATGAACTTGACCTATTTCATGATCTACCATGGGTTCTTGCATTAATGGTTTTTAATCTTTTTTTAGTGATTTAATTGTTTTTATTAATTTGATTTTAACTTAATTAACCTATGAACCCATGTAATTGATGAACCCTAGTTTTTGACTAATTTATGGGTTACTTGATATTAGTCTAATGCTTAAGAATTAATGTGTAGTTTCTAATGATGTAAGAATTGTATTCAATTGATATATAATTGGTCTTAGATTGATAAGTCTATATTGAATTGACTTAGATTTCATTGAGTATTATAGTTTATATATTGAATTGATGTTCATGACCATGGGTAAGGGCCTTATGATATTGAATTGGATGATTTGGCATTGGATTGAAGTGTTGAGGATGAAGTGGTGGTACGCTGCCCTATTTTAATTTATATAATGATAATTAGACTTCAATTATGTTGTGATTGGTTTAGTCCACTTATGGTGGCGGTGTTATGTGAATTGATGTGGCCTTGTCGGCGTTATTTTGAGCATTATGATTATCATGGCCTTGTCGGCACTACTTGAAGTATTATATTGATTTGTGTAGTTGATTATGTGAAGTATGATCATATCTACCTATATGTGAAGTAATGTGAAAGTATGTGATTTCTTCTATTGATGTTATTTAGGTGATCATGTTAGACTAGGACTATGTTTATGTGTGTAGTCTTAGAGTTGAATGCATGATTGTTCCTACTTATTTATACAAACTCTATGATTGTTATATGATGGTGATATAGTAGTGTATGGGGTGACTTAAAGATGATAATGTTGTCCTTATGTGCTTCTAGAATGAAATGTAATGTGTGCTAAAGTGATGTAATGTTGTGTCTTATTTAGGTAGACTTCTGTCCCTTACTTGATGCATGTATGAACATGAATATGTGATGTCTTGACTTAGAAAGCTAAAGCGTCTTAGTCTTGTATGTATGAATGTTAGGTGAGACCTTGAATGATGATAAGATGGTCCTTTATGTGAAACCTTGAACCTAGTGGTAAAGTTATGAAACTTGAAGTTGAAAGCCGTAATGGTATCATTCATGTAATGAATGATGGACTTAAGGTTGATTGGCTCGAATGACATCACATCAATGCTTAGGAAAGTCATAATGAGTTTCTTGTCGCCATTGTAAGGCAGCCCCTAGAGGACCTCTTTGGTAGGGTAAATGTAATTGACTTATGAACTTGATATGAAACCCCTTTGTATGAACCTTAATGTGAATTAATTTATGAGAATGAAGGCTAGCACCGAGTGAGTATGGTAAGGAAAGTAGTTCTAGTTAAAGTATGAGGCTAGAATACAAAGTAAGTCCTTCATATTCCTTAACCATGTTCCTACATGGGATGTGTCTAAGCTCTACCATTGGCAAGTAGAACAACCTCATCGGAGTAGGATAGAACTCCGGATTCCACGTTTTGCTACC
>CM040618.1:66319630-66463077 GCA_022817965.1 Solanum lycopersicoides | reverse complement strand
ATACATAGTGAAAAGTAATGCGGAATTAAAACTTTTACAAAACATATGAATGATATGAAAGGGCTTGTATAAGACCTCCGTGAGGTCGAGTACGCCGGTTGCAATCCAAGATTGTGCCCTATCTTCTAGGGTTTGATCCTTGGATGTGACATAAAATATGAAATTTCCCTCGCGATGCGCAGCCACTTCCCGGATTTCGTTAAAGTCATATTTTAAGCAATTTAACTTCACAAAAAGGCCCATTTAAGTTAGGGGTCTTTTGGGTATTTTAGGGGACGAGTTTATAATTATTTTAGGTCAGTTTTAGACCACTTTCACGCACTTCAAGTCAGATTAAACAAATCCCTCTCATCTCTCTCAAGAACTCTCTCTTTTCAAACTCCATTAAAGAACAAGAAAAAGCTTAAGGAAGAAGATGAAGACTTCAAGATTTTCATCCGAAATTTGTGGAATATTCCTCAATAAGGTATGGGTTATTCACTCTTGGGATTCCTTTCCCCAAGAGGTTCCTCCAAATATGATTTTGAATAATTCAAATACTAGGGTTTTTACTCTACAAAACGGGTTTTCTTCCTAATTCAAGATGTACGACTAATGATGAAAGATAACGATTTTATATGGTTAATTAAGTATGTATTGTTGGGTAATTGGTTGTAATGTTTGATTTTCGTGTGAAGCATGTTCCATCTCTAAATAATGGTTTTGATTGGGTTATATCTATCACTTGATAACATGTAAACGTTGGGATTGGAACTATAGATTGAATGAACTCTTTAATGACCCTTTCCCTTATCCTTAACTACGAATTGGTCTTGTATATGACTTAAAGGGTTGGTATTAGTTATGTTATTTAGTATTTCACTATGTTGTTAGATGATTGTTGTAAATTGAATGTAAGTTCATGATTGAGGTTCTTGGAAGCAATAGGTAAGTCTTCTAAAGTCGTGAGTACTCTATTATGTTTATCTTAGCCTATAAATGATGTTTCTATGCAATTGAATTATGTATGATGTATCTATGTATATATGTTAGGCTATTAATATGTTAAATTTGGGATCATGGTAAGGATATGATAATGCAAGTTCATGATGGTTTTCTTGTATGCCTTACACGATGATTATGATAAGTTAATCTCACAAATGAAGGTTGTGATTAAGGAAATTCTCATCCTAATCCTAAAGAGTTTATGATCATGTTTATACAAGGAGTTAAGCTCCTATGACTTATGATAAGATTTATGAATAAATGATAACCTAAAATTTGTTCAACAAGGGACTTTAGCTTAGCATCGATGAACTAGATATGAGAAGTGTCCCTTCTCTAGTTGGAAGGTAGGTTCACAATGACTCTCGTGAGATAGAGGCTGCCATGTAATGTGGAACTATGAGTCTCTAATATATCTCCTAGATCTTGAACTATGTTTCCACCATAGAAATACTAGCTAGTGGATCCACTGAGAATGCTATGTTCATATTTTGGTTCTACTTTGGCCGGTAGACCACCTTCTTTTGTTGTGGGGTTTCATGACATCGGATTCCATGTTTAGCTCAAATGGTCTAATTTCGGTTAAGACAATTATTTTCTCAAGTAAAAAATGAAAGACAAGTAAATGGACATTGACTAGGGTGACTTGAGGAATTTACTTAGTTTAGGTAGGGGTATGGGACTCGACCTAGACATTGCACAAGTTGACTCTAAGGGAAGTCGTAGGAGATTGTTCTTATGAAATATGGTGATATGAAATTTATAATTCTTATGATATATGATGTTACTCTTAAATGATGTTTGTTATGTTGATGAACATGTTATTGGTCTATATTGTTATATGTGGTGATGACTACTCATGATATAAGTTGTATGAAGCAAAGCTTTACTTATGGTCTCCTATCTTGTTTACTTGATTGTGTGGGGTTAAGGGGTTTCACATGATCATTGCACTTGTAGACTTGGGATGAGATTATTAGTGAGTGCTTTGTATGTTAAGTTGATATTCATTATTGAACATCAAATGATAATATGAATTTATGATGTTATGTCTTTGGTTATGTTCATGCTTCATGTTGTGGTGATCCTTATTTTTTATATGCTTTAGTATATGTTCATTAAATCTTTTCAAATGACTTAGCATGCTTTCTAAAGAAATGGTCCCTTTCATGCATGTCTTTAAATGTTTATGTGCATATACCCATACTTGGTACATGTGGCGTACTAACCCCTTACTTTATATAACTACAAATGTAGGGTCCGGCCGGTGAAGATTAAGAAGGTCGATTGAAGAAGCTTGGAACTCTTTCTCCAAGTGTTGGTATAATTCTAGCTTATGAAGACTTTAGTAGTTTTTAAGAATTCTCTTTATTCCATTTTATGTTCTTTGGATTCTATTGTAGTAAGGCCTATATGACATATTGGCATTTTATTGGCTAAGTCCAACTTATACTCTTTAGATGGTTTTTATGTGAGACACGTTTTAGAATAACATATGTATGTTATTATGTTGCTATAAGTAAATCTTAAGTAAGCTTCTATGTGAGAGGTCTAAGTATACCTCAATATATACATAAGTATGAAAGTTTTATTTTTTCTGCATTTTTAACTGATGACATGTTATGACGAACGCTAAGGGAATGTATGAGTCCTCTGAGAGGACGACACCGGTCGCATATGGGGGGTGCTCTCCGGATGTGACAAACTTGGTACCAAAGCATGAGGTTGAATATCCTTAGGATCAGTGTCTCACTAAACCACATTATATAGTATCTTGTTCATGGTTATGAAGCGCGCCACAATTATGGATTAGAGGCTATGTGATGATTAGGAAAATTCTCTTTTCTAGGTAATCCTGTGTCGTGCCTTTAGAGTTTTGAAACTATGTGTCTTTTAGCATCTAATCATTTTCTTGTGGTTATAGGTGATGAACACAAGAAGGACACTCGCGAGAAGAGTAGGATAAGAGATTGCGAATGCGGGAGCTATTCCCCAAGGCAATCGAGTTCTTCCTCAAGTGCAAGCTGCTGCGAATGATCAAGTTCCAGTGAATCCTCCGGCCATAATGGATGGTGAGGTGAGGGAAACCCTGTTCCAAATGTCCTAAACCATCACCACTCAAGCTCAAGCTATTACGGCACAAGCTAACAGAGAGGTTGTTCCTAGATAGAACCAACATGCTAGTACTATGGCTAGCCGTCTGAGGGATTTCACGAAGACGAATCCTCCTATTGTCCTTGGATCAAAAGTTGATGAAGACCCCCCAAGATTTCCTTGATGAGGTATATAAGATCTTGCTTGCTATGGGGGTGAGTACTGCTGAAAAGGCTGAGCTTGCTGCCTATCAACTCAAGGACGTGGCTCAGACATGGTACAATCAGTGGAAGTATAGTAGGGCTTTAGGAGGTGGTCCCGTGACTTGTGAGATCTTCAAAACGGCCTTTCTTGACAGAGTCTTCCCAAGGGAGCAAAGGGAAGCTAAGGTAGAGGAGTTCATCAACCTTCGTCAAGGAGGTATGAGTGTTAAGGAATACTTCTTAAAGTTCATTAAGCTGTCCAAATATGCTTCCTCTTTGGTTTCCAATGCTAGGGATGAAATGAGGAGTTATGTAACGGGCGTGTCCGAAGAGCTTGAAGAAGAATGTCGTGCAACTATGCTTCATGACAATATGGATATTTCTAGGTTGATTGTTCATGCTCAACAAGTAGAGGAGAGTCATCTAAGGAAGAGGAATAGAGAAGCTAAGAAGGCAAGATCTTTTGAAAGTGGTTCTTCCAAGAGTAGGCTTGACATTCAAGACAAGCCTAAGTTCAAGACGAAGTTTTCAAACCAGGTTCCTTCAAATATCTCCAAGACTCGCAATGATAGGGTGTCTAATCCTAAACCTCAAAGGGGGAGAAATGTTGATCCACCAAGAGAAAGACCAATTGTGGTAAGTGTGGTAAGAAACATGTGGGTGGGTGCCTTGTTAGAACTAATAGTTGTTATGGTTGTGGCAAAAGTGTCCATATGGTGAAATATTGTCCTATTGTGAAGAGTCAAGGAAAGGAGAATAGCCAAGCTCAATCAAGCGTTCCTAGCTTTGAAGATCCAAAAAGGAATTGTTTTTATGCACTCAAGTCTAGGGGTGAACAAGAGAGCTCTCATGATTTTGTGACTGGTATGTTACAAGTCTTTTTTATTAATGTTTATGCTTTTCTTGACCCAGGTGCTACCCTTTCTTTTGTTAAACCTTTGGTAGCTAGGAAGTTTGATGTACTTCCCGATGTTTTGATTGAAGTCTTTTCGGTTCGTACCCCAATGGGTGACTCTGTGGTTGCAAAGAGAGTCTATTGGGAATGTTCTGTAATGCTGATCAATAGAGTTACTCTTGTTGATTTGGTAGAACTTGACATGTTTGATTTTGATATCATTTTGGGTATGGATTGGCTTCATGATTTTTTTGTTTCCATAGATTGAAGAACAAGGGTAGTAAAGTTCCAATCCCAAAATGACCCATTTTAGAGTGGAAGGGGGGAAATTCTATGCCAAGGGGTCAAATCTTTCTTGCTTGAACGCTTGTAAGATGATAGCCAAGGGTTGTCTATATCAGGTGGTGAGGGTTAAAAATCTAGAATATGAAACTCCTTCTATTGAGTCAATCCCTATAGTGAGGGAATTCCCAGAGGTTTTTCCTAATACCCTTCCATGAGTTCCTCCCGAATGGGAAATTGACTTTGGCATTGACTTCTTACTGGACATGAATCCCATTTCAATTCCTCCATATCGGATGGCTCCAGCTGAATTGAAAGAGTTGAAGCTCCAACTCAAATATTTACTAGACAAGGGTTTCATTCAACCTAGTATTTCTCCATGGGGTGCTCCGGTCTTGTTTTTAAAGAAGAAGGATGGGTCCCTTAGAATGTGCATTGATTATCGCCAACTCAATAGGTCACCATAGAGAACAAGTATCATCTCCCTTGGATTGATGATATCTTTGATCAACTCCAAGGTGCTAGCTACTTTTCCAAGATTGACTTAAGGTCGGGATATCACCAACTTAGGGTGAGAGGTGAAGATGTTCCCAAAACAGTTTTCCGAACTAGATATGGTCACTATGAAATTCTAGTTATGTCTTTTCGGTTAACAAATGCCCCAGCGGCGATTATGGACCTAATGAATAGAGTTTTCCGAGATTACCTAGACTCATTTTTATTGTGTTCATTGATAATATTTTGATATACTCCAAGAATGAAAATGATCATGAGAGTCACTTGAGGTTGGCTTTGCAAGTCCTCAAAGAACATAAAATTTATGCCAAATTTAGTAAGTGTGAATTTTGGTTGAGGTCAGTTGCTTTTCTTGGCCATGTTATCTATGGTGAGGGTGTAGAGGTTGATCCGAAGAAGAAGGATGTGGTCAGAAATTGGCCTAGACCTTTGACTCCCACCAACATAAGAAGTTTCTTGGGTCTAGTCGGGTACTATAAAAGGTTTGTTGATGGATTTTCGTCAATTGCTTCTCCTTTGACAGCTTTGCTCCAAAAGAAGGTCAAGTTTGAGTGGTTGGAAGCTTTTCATAAAGGTTTTCAAGAGTTGATAGATAAGCTTACCTCCGCTCCGATGTTGACCTTACCGGAGGGTAATGAAGGCTTTGTAGTGTATTGCGAATCTTCCCGAATAGGCTTAGGATGTGTCCTCATGCAACATGGAAAAGTGATAGCTTATGCTTCTAGGCAACTCAAAGGTCATGAGAAGAATTATCTGACTCATGACCTTGAGTTAGCAGCTGTAGTTTTTGCCTTGAAATATGGAGACATTACTTGTATGGTGTGCATGTTGATGTATTTACTGACCATAAAAGTCTTCAATATGTGTTTACACAAAAGGAGTTGAATCTCCGACAGAGAAGATGGTTAGAACTTTTGAAAGATTACGACATCAGTGTCTTTTACCACCCCAGCAAGGCCAATGTGGTTGCAAATGCTTTGAGTCGTATGACTATGGGTAGTGTGTCTCATGTGGAAGAAGAGAAGAAAAAACTTGTGAAAGATGTTCATAGGTTGACTCGTTTAGGTGTGCGATTAGAAGATTCGCCAAATGGTGGTTTTATGGTCATCATAACTCCGATTCATCATTAGTGGTGGAGGTGAAATCTAAGCAACATCTTGATCCTCTATTGATGGAGTTGAAAGAGTTGGTACTTGGTAAGCTCAATGAGTCATTCTCCTAGGAGGAATGGTGTTCTTAGGTACCAAGGGAGATTATGTGTACCGTATGTTGAGGATTTGAGAAATTGAATTTTAGAAGAAGCCCATGGTTCTCGTTATTCTATTCATCCGGGCGCCACGAAAATGTATCATGACCTTAGAGAGGTCTATTGGTGGGATGGTTTAGAAAGTGAGATATCAAAGTTTGTTGCTAAGTGTCCAAACTACTAACAATTAAAGTTGAGCATCTAAAATCGGGTGTCTTAACCCAAATCATGGATGTTCCTTCTTGGAAGTGGGAAGCCATCAATATGGACTTTGATTTTGAGTTTCCGCAAACCCAGAGGCAAAATGATTCCATATGGGTGATTATGGATAGGTTGACCAAATCTGCCCACTTTATTCCTGTTAAGTCTACTTATAGTGCCAAAGATTATGCAAGAATCTACATTAATGAGATTGTGAGTCTTCATGGGATTTCTTTGTCCATCATTTTGGATAGTGGTGCCAATTCACTTCTCGTTTTTGGAAAGCTTTTCAAAAGGGTTTAGGTACTCAAGTGAAACTTAGCACCGCTTTTCATCCTCAGACGAATGGGCAAGCGGAACGTACTATTCAGACCCTTGAAGATATGTTAAGAGCATGTGTTATTGATTTCAAAGGAAATTGGATTTATCACCTACCATTGATTGAGTTCTCCTACAACAATAGTTACCATTGGAGAATCTCTACGGCAACTTTTGAAGCTCTTTATGGTAGGAGATGTAGGTCTCCGGTTGGATGGTTTGAGGTTGGTGAGTCCTCACTCCTTGGTCCTGAGATTATCTATGTGGCTATAGAGAAAGTTCGAGTTATAAGAGATAGATTGAAGAGAGCCTATAATCGGCAAAAGTCTTATGCCGACAATAGGATAAGAGATCTTGAGTTTGAAATAGGTGATCATGTCTAATTGAAGATTTCACCTATGAAAGGGGTGATGAGGTTTGGTAAGGAGGGGAATTTAAGTCCCCTATATGTTGGTCCTTATGAGGTTTTACAACGGGTTGGAAAGGTTGACTATGAGCTGAAACTACCTAATGAACTAGCTTCGGTTCATCCGATGTTTCTTGTTTCTATGCTCAAGAAATGCATAGGCGACCCGGTAAATGTTCTGCCTATTGAAGGTTTAGGGGTGGATGAGAACCTACCCTATAAAGAGGTTCCGGTTGATATCCTAGATCGCCAAGTCAAGAAGTTGAGGAACAAAGAGGTTGCCTCTGTAAAAGTTCTATGGAGGAACCATCTTGTTAATAGTGCAACATGGGAAGCCGAAGCCGACATAAAGTCCCGGTACTCTTATCTTTTTATTCCTTGAGGTTAGACATTCCTCTTAATAAAGAAAGTAATGAATAAATATGAAATTGACTTGCTTTCTAATTAGGTGCATGTTTTGGTAAAGTTGTACCAATTTGAGTTTTAAGAAAATGCCTTCATACTCTATTCTTACACTTATGTGAAATGTATATGCATGTGTCTTCTTGAGATTTTGTTGTTTTGTTGTTGTCTTGATAAGAATGATAGCATGGTGACTCTTTGATGTGTTTTGAGCTCATGTTGATGTTGAGAAGGTAGTTCCTCATTATGTGTTATGAAATGTTGAAGCTCTTCTATGTTGTAAATCATGAATTGAATTGCTATGTGTAATGTTTTGGTAGGTGTTGGAAGGAGTTGTGAAGTACTCCTATGAGTTGTGACTCATTATGATTATATGTTGTTGTTGGTTGGGCTGCTTGTATTGAGTCTATTCTTACCGTCCAAAAGATTTAGTGTTATTCGGGGACGAATGTTCCTAAAGGGGGGATAATGTAACACTCCGGAAGTTCCTTGACTTAGACTAGATCTTAGCCTATGGAATATTGATTAAAATGATGTTTCCAGACCTATATTAATGTATTAAACTCAATTAGAAAAGTTTAGATCCAAAACGATAAAGAAAGACCTTGACGTCCGGAAACTAGCTAAATTGAACTAGTTGACGTCCCTATTTTTGGCGAAGGTATGGGAGGGTCATATTAGGTCCAAAACTTGTAAAAAGACTTTAAATAGGGAGTATGTAGTACAAAGGGTCCAAACGTCCAGTAACGACTCCCCAAGTAATGCCCGAAGGGTCCTTGAGGAGGACCCAAACCTTGGCAAACAAGCTGCCAAGGCTGCTTGCGACGACCTAGATTAGAAGGTCACTGTGTGACGCGCAACTGTCATGTGGAGTGGAAAGATGAGCATTGCGACGCTGGTCATCCACGAGGTCCACTGCCTCAATTCGGATTTCAAAAATAAAATATGAAATTGCCCTCGCGACGCGCATCCACTTCCCAGATTCGTTAAGGTCGTATTTTAAGCAATTTAACTTCACAAAAAGGCCCATTTAAATAAGGGGTATTTTGGGTATTTTAGGGGAAAAGTTTATAATGATTTTAGGTCAGTTTTAGATCACTTTTACGCACTTCAAATCAGATTAAACAAATCCCTCTCATCTCTCACAAGAACTCTCTCTTTTCAAACTCCATTAAAGAACAAGAAGAAGCTTAAGGAAGAAGACGAAGACTTCAAGATTTTGATCTAAAATTCATGTAATATTCGTCAATAAGGTATGGGTTCTTCACTTTTGAGATTTCTTTCCCCAAGAGGTTCGTCCAAAGATGATTTTCAAGAATTCAACTCATAGGGTTTTTACTCTACAAAATGGGTTTTCTTCCTAATTCAAGATTTACGACTAATGATGAAAGATAACAATTTCTATGGTTAATTAAGTATGTATTGTTGGGTAATTGGTTTGTAATATTTGATTTTCGTGTGAAACATGTTCTTTCTCTAAATAATGGTTTTGATTGGGTTATATCTATCACTTGATAACATGTAAATGTTGGGATTGGAACTATAGCTTGAATGAACTCTTTAATGACCCTTTCACTTATCCTTAACTACGAATTCGTCTTGTATATAACTTTAAGGGTTGGTATTGTTTATGTTATTGAGTATTTCACAATGTGGTGGGATGATTGTTGTAAATTGAACGTCAGTTCTGGATGGAGGGTCTTGGAAGCAATCGGTAAGTCTTCTAAAGTCCTGAGTACTCTATTATGTTTATGTTAGCCTATAAATGATGTTTCTATGAAATTTAATTATGTATGATGTTGCTATGTATATATGTTGGACTATGAATATGTTAAATGTGGGATCATGGTAAGGATATGATAATGCAAGTTGATGATGGTTTTCTTGTATGCCTTACACACGATGATTATGATATGTTAATCTCACAAATGAATGTTGTGATGAAAGGAAATTCTCATCCTAATCCTAAAGAGCTTATGATCATGTTTATACAAGGAGTTAAGATCCTATGACTTATGATAAGATTTATGAATAAATGATAACCTAAAGTTTGTTCAACAAGGGACTTTAGCTTAGCACCTAGTTCTTGAAGTGTCCCTTCCCTAGTTGGAAGGTAGGTTCACAATGACTCTCATGATATAGAGGCTTCCATGTAATGTGGAACTATGAGTCTCTAATATATCTCCTAGTTCTTGAATTATGTTGCCACCATAAGAATACTAGCTAGTGGATCCACCTAGAATACTATGTTCATGTTTTGGTTCTACTTTGGTAGGTACACCACCTTCTTTCGTTGTGGGGTTTCATGACACCGGATTCCATGTTTAGCTCACATGGTATAATTTCGGTTAAGACAATTATTCCCTCAAGTAAAAAATGAAAGACAAGTAAATGGATATTGACTAGGGTGACTTGAGGAGTTTACTTAGTTTAGGTAGGGGTATGGGACTCGACCTAGACATTGCACAAGTTGACTCTAAGGGAAGTCCTAGGAGATTGCTCTTATGAAATATGATGATATGAAATGTATAATTCTTTTGATATATGATGTTACTCTTATATGATGTTTGTTATGTTGATGAACATGTTATTGGTCTATATTGTTATAAGTGGTGATGACTACTCATGATATAAGTTGTATGAAGCAAAGCTTTACTTATGGTCTCCTATCTTGTTTACTTGATTTAGTGGGGTTAAGGGGTTTCACATGATCATTGTACTTGTAGACTTGGGATGAGATTATTAGTGAGTGCTTTGTATGTTAAGTTGATATTCATTATTGAACATCAAATGATAATATGAATTTATGATGTTATGTCTTTGATTATGTTCATGCTTCATGTTGTGGTGATCCTTATTTTGTATATGCTTTAGTATATGTTCATTAAAGCTTTTCAAATGACTTAGCATGCTTTCTAAAGAAATGGTCCTTTTCATGCATGTCTTTAAATGTTTATGTGCATATACCCATACTTGGTACATGTGGCATACTAACCCCTTATTTTATATAACAACAAATGTGGGGTCCGGCCGGTGAAGATTAAGAAGGTCGATTGAAGAAGCTTGGAACTCTTTCTCCAAGTGTTGGTAGATCCTCATGTTCGGGGATGCTATCTTTTCATAATTCTAGCTTATGAAAACTTTAGTAGTTTTTAAGAATTCTCTTTATTCCATTTTATGCTCTTTGGATTCTATTGTAGTAAGGCCTATATGTCATATTGACATTTTATTGGCTAAGTCCAACTTATACTCTTTAGATGGTTTTTATGTGAGACAAGTTTTAGAATAACATATGTATGTTATCATGTTGCTATAAGTAAAGCTTCTATGTGAGAGGTCTAAGTATACCTCAATATGTACATAAGTATGAAAGTTATAATTTTTCAGCATTTTTAACTGATGCCATGTTATGACAAACGCTAAGGGCTTGTCTGAGTCCTCTGAGAGGACGCCGATGTCGATCGCATGTGGGGTGCCCTCCGGATGTGACAATATAATCATGATAACGAACATTTATTGGAAATATGTTCTTTTTTATTCAAACATCATAGTATAAGCATAAGAACAACATTTAACACCTTAGAAACATACAATACATCACATAAGCATTTTACCACATTTTAAGAAATATTACAATAACATGCCAAATTACAGTGAACTAAATCCAACATTACAGTGAACACAATTATGTATGTAACCTTCTCACCAAAGCTAAGTAAGACAAAGAGAGACCGCCATACACCCTATCTAAGCACACCTAAATGATTCTTACGATCACCCATAATGAGATAAATACACTTACAATACACCAAACACATAAACATGAGATCCTCCTACCAAAGGTGATTCTAAGATTTACTTGGGTGAGTTGTGAAGCGACCGACCATACAATCCCTTCACACACACCTAAGAGATCCTTTAGACTCCCTAAGATAAGATCATTCTCACTTCATTAATCGATTTTCCTATCTAGAGTTATCCTTAAGACTTCTCTAGGTAAGACATAAAGAGACCATTCCTATGCTCATTTCACACCTTAACTAGGCAATCCTTAAAGTTACTCTAGACTAGGCACTTAACACTACTACAAAACAGGGTTATAGTGGCAATTATTTAGCGGCAATTAATTATTTGTCGCTATTTAATTCTTTAAGCTTAGATATTAGTGGCAGATGAACTATAGCCGCTATAAGATATATTTTTAGTGACAAAATTAAATTAATTTGCCTGTAAAAGTCATTAATTGAACTCAACTTTAATCCTTATTTTTCCCTCCAAAATTTTCTAGTACAATTAATTATTTCCTCCAATTATTATTAATAAACTTTAATATTATAAAGTTAAAATAAAAATTCTATTCTCTCTATAGTAAAGTTCCTTGAAATCGATCAGCACCTCATCCATTTTTATGATAGCTTGGCTTATTCTTTAACGCTTCCCTGTTCTCCATCTTCACATGTATATCGATCTGAATCTCTGCCATATTCAACATAGCGTTTCCTTATTCACATAGCTCTCCCTATTTTCTATATTGAAGTGGAATCAGTTTCATGTTCTTCATATACATCAAGTAGCTCTGCCGTATTCTCCATCTTCAAGTAGAGATTCTAAGTTTCAGATTCTTCATATCATGTTCTTATTGAAACGAAATCGTATCACATAATAGCTTCCATAATATTTTTGTTAAGTTTTGTTATTAATTGAATAAGAATTGATTTCCGGATTCATATGAATTTTGATGGTTTCTCCTTTTTTTTTTGTATTTACCTTTTTCTATAGGTTTTTACAGAATTGATCGTATCCTACACTTTGGTGTCTTCATCGGATAAACATTCTACTTTCCAGGTACTCAAATAATTGAGGTGATTTCTGATTTTGGAAACGTAATTTTAATGTATTAATGAGGTGTGTTGTATGATTTATGTAAGCTATTAATTTTCTAGGAAATTTATTAATATGTTTGCTATGGATTTTGTTATGTATTCAATTCTCGTGATTGTTTATTTTAATATAAAACAGAACATAAAGCTATTTATAAACTTTTTTAGTATGTTGAATGTGTATGTTCCAGTTGAGGATATTACTAAATTTGAACTTAATTTCTTTTCGATTTTGAGATTTAATTGAAAAAGAACGTTTGATTCTTAAGTTTGTTTCTGTAAGTCTAAAAACTGAGAACTTTTCCTTGTTTCCCTGTTGAAGAACAAGAATCCAAAGCGAATCGATGAAACTTTATTACTTAGTCTATGATAGTACTCTTTTACAGCTATGTGATTTGTGCAATTGGTAATTTGAAAAACACATTGTTCATTGCTAAATATTTTAATAAGTCTTCATAAAGTAAAATCTTTCAACTCTTTTCTCTTATATCCTTGTTCTTTTCTCTGTTTTTCTGTAGCTCAAGCTAGCTGCTACAAGTTTTTTTTAACTTACTATCTGCAAGCAAGTTTCTCTGTTTTTCATTCTCATCTTCTTGATGGAGTTGTTAGAAGGAATTTATGACTTGAGTTACATTCTTGTGAATAGAGCTGAAAATTGTATTTTTAAATGAGAATATGTTTTGAGTGTTAGAATTCAGTAGAAAGATCATTGTCTTGAAGAAAGGCAACTAGATTCAGCTGAGTTACGAAAAATAAAACATAGCTATACTTCTATCCAAATGCTATTACTATTTTGGGAGAACTCTTGAGTAGCGTTCTTAAAGTGAGTGCTTTTGTCGCTTAAAGCGAGAAGGGAAGTGAAGTTGTATCATACTCTATTTGGTCCATGTCTTTTCATGTCCTGTCTCTATTTCACTGCATGTAATATCATGAAGATTACAGATTCACTAGAACTACTTCAAAAAATTTGTATAGTTTAACTAACCTCAACAGATTAGCCTTAGGCATCAAAAAAAAATTCTGCTACTTCTCATGGAGATTATAATGATTATATGTGTTTTTATGTGGCTGATATGTGCTTTTTATGCGTTTGATATTGAACTTTAAGGCAAATTGCAATTAGAGTCATGAGATTTAGCGAAGAAAGGTGCTAACGAGAAGATATAAATGTAATGTGTGAAAACTAACTAAATATAAATGTACGAGGTGATTCTCCCAGTAGTTGTACAATTCTACTTTCATATCAAAAAAAAAATATTGAGGTGATTCACGTCAGTTATTTAGACAACATACAAATGATTTACGATATTCAACACACCCTTAGGCATCTTAGAACTTGAGACCAACCTATACTAGTAAATCAACACATAATGAAAAGGTGCTTAATAATCACATGTTTCTTCTACATAACATACAATCAGGTCAGTTTGTACTCCCCATTTCAGCTGCCTATGTAAGCCTTAGGGGTATTTTAATCAGAAGCTTTCAATACTTGAACATTTAGAAGCTTAAATCTGTAAGTAGGAGCTATAAAATAATATGTGATTTCTGTAAGTTCTCCTTGTATATGAATATCTTGAACAACCTTTCTTAGAATATTCTTAACTATACAACCTATACCTTAATGGTTTCTTTCTAACTATAAATGGTAGATATAATCTGCTAGTAAGATAATTAAGATTCAATTAACAAGAACAGCATATAGAATTTTTTTTATAGCACAACAAACCTCGAGACCATCCTGTAGACATTTGGTATACCCTTAGGCATCATAGAAGTTGAGACCAAATGATAGAACTAAATTGGAACTTTCAGAAAAGGTGCTTAATTGTCTCAGGTTTCTGTTACATAACATGCAATCAGGTCACAATCACGTTAGTTTGTACACCCCACTTTAGCCATCTACGTAAGCCTTAAGTGTAATACAATCAGAAGCTATGAATACTTAAGTATTAAATGCTTCAATCTGAAAGTAGGAGCTACTACAAACAGCATGTAGGTTCTGAAATTTCTTCTCGAACATGAATATTTTGAGCAACCCTTCTTAGAATAGTCTTTACTGTACAAGATTATCTCGATAGTTTCTTCTAACAATAAATGGTAGACACAATCTGTTAGTACTATAATTAAGATTTCAAGCTTCACAACAANAATAAAAATACCGACCTCTGGAGGTCGGAATATTAAAAATAAGAAATAAACATACCGACCTCCGGAGGTCGGAATCTCAACAATAAAAGAAATAAAAATACCGATCCCGGAGGTCGGAATCTGAAAAATAAAGAAAAAAAATACCGACCTCTAGAGGTCGGCATCTAAAAAAAGAAATGAAAATACCGACCTCTGGAGGTCGGAATCTCAAAAATAAGAAATAAAAATACCGACTTCCGGAGGTCGCAATCTCAAAAATAAGAAATAAAAATACCGACCTCGGGAGGTCGGTATTCTAAAATTTGAAAAAAAAAATATTCTGACATCCGGAAGACGGAAATAATAAAAACAAAAAACAAATATATAAAAGTGACCTCCGAAAGTCAGAAAATAAAATAATGAATTTTACCGACTTAAATTAAACTGACCTCGAAAGGTCCGTAAATACCGACCTCTAGAGGTCGGAATTGAATAGCGACCAAGCTTTTTGCAGTATAAGCTGGGAAGTCGGTTTTTGGTCGGTATTTCAGGAATACCGACCTCTGGAGGTCGATATTTTTAGGTCGGTAATCACTGTTTTCCTAGTAGTGGCCCAACTATATTATACCAGCGCAAACATTTGGGAAACCTTAGGCATCTTAGAAAATTCAATGCCAAATGATACAATCAAATTGACACTTAAAGAAAAGGTGCTCAACTGTCTCAGGTTCGTGCTACATAACACATAATCTCGTCAGTTTGTGCACCCCATTTGAGTCACCTACGTAATCCTTAAGTGTATTGCTAACCTCAGCTTATAACCTTGTCTTGGGATGATATTCCATATATTCTTATCTTTGATGTTGTAAGTATGAATATATTGAGTCAATAGCCTATCCTTCTTCAAACCTAACTTCCATAAAAGTTGATTTACAATAGCTAAATGTTTTTAATATTATTCTTTGTTTAAACAATGATTCATTTTGATTGTTTCTCATCCATGATGTGTAGTTAGTTTTATCTATAGGTTCTGTTTTTATAGCTGAGTGTTAATAATCCGATTACTTGAACTAATGCATATACACCTCATCCCCTGTTCACTATGTTTTTGATAATCTACTTATGAACAATTTTGCATTTTCCAATTGAGATAGCTCTTATCGATGCTTTGCCAACCCTTGAATTTTATACTGGATTTATCTACATTGTTGTTATCCCCGAAATGTAGTTAGTTTTATCTATAGCATCTGTTTGTCTAGCTGAATATTAATTGTGTGATTACTCAAACTAGTCCTCTAATCATCCAATAAATATATGTACTTCTTGAGAACAAGAGCCTTCTTCAACGAAACAACTATTTTATGTTCTGTTTTTCTATAAGAATTCTTTAAATAAAAAGATAACTACCATTAACGAAACAGTTGAAAAGGTTTGCTTTCTGAAAAGTTACTGAACTTGAAAGATCAGGATCAAATTACCCGATCATTTTTGTTCTCCTGTAAAGTATTAAGTAGAATGCACAAGGATGAGGGACTTACATAACAACATTGTATCCTTTGCTTCAGCAGTTTGCTCTAGTTCCTTCGCTATCCAATCGTTAGTCTTACCTGATAAGACAATCATAATTTGTATAACTTGAAGTAGTATTCACAAGAGAGAAGCTATGACGAGCAAACACATATAAGCAGAGAAGAAATTAAGCCCAAAATGACATATACTAAAGTTACCAAACAACATAGAGCACACCTCTTTCTGTTGCTACCATTCTCTGGACTGCTGCCTGTTTTATTGGTTTTGTTGATATAGTTGCATCTATAGGTTTTGTTGTTATTGTTGCAGCCCTTGAAGTGTAGTTAGTTTTATCTATAGGTTTTGTTGGTATAGTTGCATATTACTAGTCTGATTACTGAAGCTACATTGTGCACTGATTTTCTCCTTAGATGTATTAACTTTCTGTTGGCATCATCCTGCTTCCTGTTTGTATGGTGGGATTTTTGATTAGCTATATATTATCAATTTTGCATTTTCCAATTAAGATAGCTCTTTTCAATGCTTTACCAGCCCTTGAATTTCATCTTGGATTCATCTACATTTTTGCTAGCCCTGAAATGTAGTTAGTTTTATATATATCTTCTGTTGGTATAGCTGAAGATTAGTTGTCCTATTACTCGAACTAGTCCTCTAATCATCCAATGAATATATTTTATTCTTGTAAATAGAAGCCTCTTCAACGAACCAACTTTTTTACGTTCTTTTTTCAATAAGAACACTTTAAATAAAAAGACAACTACCATTAACGAAATAGTTGAAAAGGTTTCGTTTCTGAACAATTTCTTAACTTGAATGATCTGGATCAAATTACCAGCTCATATTTGTTCTCCTGTAAAGTATAAAATAGCATGCACAAGGATGAGGGACTTACATAATATCACTGTATCCTCTGTTTCAGCAGTTAGCTCTAGTTCCTTCGATGTCCAATCGTTAGTCTTACTTGATAGAAACAATGGGTACTCAATGAGACTTATCTACAAGTGAGAAGGACTATTCTTAACTTCTTATGATGAAACCACTTCCGTGTTGGTTGAATAGAAACAAAGACAAGTCTCCTCTACTTCTTGTTTTGGATCCAATTATGCTTCTTTCACTGCTAGAGTCTCCAAACCACAGTTCCTGTCCCAAGTCTCCTTTGATCCATCACAACCTCTTTTGTTTTGTATTGCAAAACCAATCACACCAATGAGAAATGTTACATGCTAAATTATTATCCTTTTCATTTGAAGTTCACAGAGAATACTTGTGACCCTAAGAATACTGGTCTAAGGAAGACAACAACACATGCGGAATTTGCAACTTCTGGTTTAACTCGTGTTTCTAACTTGTCAGTCAATGTTTCTAGTCTGACTAAAGATAAGTACTTCCACATACTGCCCCACTTGCAGCACTCTCATCTTTCTCAACTCACTAATCCTCATAGCATATGTTAACTTTATAGGTAAAATCTTAACTTACAATGTTTTGCTCAAAACTTATTTGCTTACTAAGATTAGTGATAACTATAGATTCTGGAGCATCAGATCACGACATATGACCTTTGTCTTCTCTTTTTACAATGTATTCATTCACCTAAAAGATCTACTAAGACCTCTCATCAACTTGTTACCTCCAACATTATCTTTGTAATGCTTTTCAGTCTGTTGATTGCTTCCATTCTGAATCATCTATAACTTTTGTTGGTATAGCTCAATATTAGTTGTCTGATTACTCGAACTAGTGTTCTAATCATCCAATGAATATATTTACTTCTTGACAACAAAAGCCTTCTTCAACGAAACAACTTTTTTACGTTCTGTTTTCAAATAAGAACTCTTTAAATAAAAAGATAACTGCCATTAACAAAACAGTTGATAAGGTTTGCTTTATGAACAATTCCTGAACTTGAAAGAACTGGATCAAATTACTAGCTCATTATTTGTTCTCATGTAAAGTTTGAAGTATCCTGCACAAGGATGAGGGACCTACATAACATCACTGTATCCTCTGCTTCAGCAGTTTGCTCGAGTTCTTTTGATGTCCAATCGTTATTCTTACCTGATAAAAATAATGGGACTCAATGAGACTCATCTACAAGTGAGAAGGAATGTTATTAACTTCTTATAATGAAACCACTTCCTTGTTTATTTGTTGAATAGAAACAAAGACAAGTCTACTCTACTTCTCATTTTGGATCCAATTCTGCTTCTTTCTGTTATCAACCTGTATTTATAAGGTTAGCCAAAAAACAGAAACAGAAATAAGATGAAGTAGACAGAATACAAAATCATCCGAGTCCACAGAAATTACTGTGTCTCCTTAAGAATTTTAATCCCTTCACTGTACTCGAAGTTATGGATTAATTTCTCCCAAGATAAAACGGATTAATCCTGTTAAAGAAATAGCGGTACATCAAACTTCTTTAACTTCACTGAACTTAGGAACAACTACAAGTCACACAGACTCAGTCGATCGACACTTTGATTTTGAGAAAAAAAAATATATGCAGTGAAGGTCAGTGGAAAAATTCAGTGTTTGAAAAACGAAAAAATGACTTCCTTTTTACAGTCATTTTTAAGCAAGAAACGTGTCTGTTCAGACCCGTTTTATTCAGAAAGTTGCGTCTTTTGGAAAAAATAACAACTTTTTGAAAAATGTGTCTGTTAGGAAAATAACGGCTTTTCGGAAAGTAACGACTTTTTTGGAAAGAGTAACAACTTTTCGAAATGTTATCGTTACCCGCGAATTAATGTTATCGTTACCCGCGAATTAATTCTGTTAATTAACTAATTAACTAACGTTCTGAATTGTAAGAGATAATATTAATAGGATTTTTGATTAACAAAAATTGATTAAATAAATTTTGTCCAAAAAATTTATCAATCAATCATATCATTTGCCAAATTCGAAGCCGAAGCCAAGGCCGAGCGAGCGACGAAGACGGCGCGAGGGGACACCTTCTTCTTAGCTCTTTAAGAAGTAAAGGAAGTGTTTTCTTATATAAGGACAACAATTTCCCTTTATTTTGCCGATATGGAGAAATGACTTTTCATTTGGACTTTGCAAATGACTTTTCATTTGGACTTTGCAAATGACTTTTTCATTTTCCCTCCAAATTAGTTCCCTCACTTTTCATATTCTTTCTTTTCTTTTTCCATTCACATTTTGCTAAACCCAACAATCCCCCACATGAATGGGGAATGAATATTGTTAAAACATATGCATGAAAAACTTGTGTGTTTTGTAAGTAAGGGTTAATCACATCTGGATAAGTAGGTTTTCCTTTAAACTTTTCGTAGTGAACATATGTCGGATATACTCGGTCAATCGGTAAATTTGATATCTTTGAACCGTCGAGCTTTGGTGTATACCTAGACAACATAAAGTCACAAAATCAACCCTTGAACTATTCTTAGTTCTAATTGTTTTGTTCGTTTCAGCCATGAACACATCTCGGATAGTAAGTGCTTAGAGAACTGGCCTTATCGGATTCTCCTTGAAGCGGCTTACACTTAACACTCACATAGGTGATTTCTAAATGTGTTATCCCGTAGATACACCACTTGATATACCCTGTATCAAACTTAGAAACCATTAAAAAGTCCGTATGCCTTTATCCTGGTTACTAAACATTGTCTCATCATGAGAATGGACCATAAAATAATTTTTGACAGTGTTGAACCGTCATCAATGACTTTGTTTTATCTCCTTAAACCTAGATCTTGGGATCTCCAGTCTTCTAGGTAGAGTTATCGCCAGGATGACTTGTTCTCGGCCATATTCCCATTCCCGTCGATGATTTCTCAACTCCCTCTCTAGTTAGGCCTTTTGTAAGTGGATCCGACACATTATCATTTGACTTCACATAGTCAATTGTGATAATTCCACTAGAGAGTAGTTTTCTCACAGAGTTATGTCTTCGTCTTATGTGACGAGACTTGTCGTTATACATAACGCTTGTAACATTCCGGAAAATCATGTCTAATGAAGAGCCCAGTATGCCCTTAGGATAGCCTATTAGGGGTACATAGGCACCCCAATGCCCAATATTGAAAAATTATTGGGTATAGTATAAAAAAATTGGCTAAGGGATATTAGCCAATTTTCTATATACGAATAAGAAATATACTTTTTGGGTTATCATATCCCAATCCAAGATTGATGTTCAATAAATGTACCGGCAATGAAGACCCTAAGCTAATAAAAATGACACCTCAACAAAACATATGAAGTACTAGGCATCCAAGTGTCAAGCCTAGCAACATTCCACATGACCATTTAAAATGATCATGTAAATTAAGCAGTGCCCAAGGACATAGTGAGGGTCCTTGGGACAATAAGTAAACATTTCCAAATGAGCCATCAAGATAAATTAGTTAGGAAAGTACAACCAACCCATGTGCAAGCACATGGTCAACAAGTGTGGGACACGGCCGAGGGGACCACGTTATTCACCCTAACCGAATTCGGTTAGGGCGGTTAAGCTTGACACGCACGTGCGGGTCCCTCCACGTGGGGCAAGCCAACCTAACTAATTCTAAGTCCTTATCAACTATACCAACTAGCCAACTAACCTAGGACTAACCGAATTTGACCCCCTAATGCATCCGACAACCTAGGACAAATCGGGTGGAACCTAGTACTAGTTAAGGGGACAACCTAGTACCTAACCTAGGATGGTCCAAAAAGGTTAGCTATGGTCCCAAAGACTTAGCGGTATTTTAGTAATTTCCTTAGGTTCCTAAATTAATTAAATTAAGGATATAATTAATTAATTAAAAGTCAAAATGTTGACCGAAACAAGGGTCAATGCCGATTTCCAGAATTCGATCAAAGTCAACATCTTCCTATGTTTAGTCAACTTAGGAAGGGCGTTTTGGTAATTAACTAATTAATTGGTTAATTTACTAAAATAACCTTAGTTGAATAAGTCAAGGTCAGTTCCTAAACCTAATCATTCACGATCAAACACTTAGAGCAGAACGCTAAAACAAACACAAGAATGCGGCAGTAAACAAAGAACGCTAAAACGGAAAAAAAGTTCATCGATCTCTAGGGCGATTTCGAGGTAGCTTCAAGGTCTCGTTCAAAGTGGTCTTCGTAGATTAAGTTCTACTCAAGGTATGGGTTTCTATCCTGGACTTCTTTTTCCAAGAGAACTTTCTTTCGAATCATTCAAAGATCTTGAAAACTAGGGTTGTTTTCCGTCGTTCTCGTCGAACTCCCTTCCCTTGTATCCTTGTACGATTTAATGATTAAATAGGTTAGAGATCATGTTGTTGGTATGTGGTGCTGGCTGATCTTATGTGTAATGTTCTTGAATTATGAATGTTGATTAACCTATGAAGTTGTGATCGTATAAAGTTAAATGTTTAAAACGTGAATCATGAATCGACGATGTGTTAGTTACGCCCGTAATTGTTTAAGTGTTGATGTGTTTGTCCGAATGTTGTCTTGCTGTTATTGTGACTTTATGAAGATGCTAAATTCATCAAATGTTAACATAATGCTGTCCAAGATGTTTAACAACGTGATTCCTAAAGTCATGAACTAAAAATGGCGTGAAAGATCTCCATGAAACGAAAGCTGAATGAAATGCATATCTTATGTCAACAAATTGGCTAACACTACTTTGTAAAAAAGGATGTATGCAAATGGCTATAAGTTTATGTTTTAAATGACTAAAAAGATTGGCTAATGGTTCATATATATTAATTTAAATATGAACATACGTAAAATTGGCTTATGTCAACAAAAATGGTTATGTAGTTTAATATCCAAATGTTGAGGCCAATACTAATCATATGCCAATCTTATGTAGTTAGAGTATCAAATGATAATATAAGCACTTCTAAACTAATTCAATGAACCCATATCCAAGGGCATGCCACTCATTGGGACAACTCCCAACATGCTCTAAAAGATTGACATATGAACTCATGAAACTCATTGAATGAAGTGCTCATCGTCCATAAATGATGATATGAAGCTACTACACTAAAGTAAGTAAGTAACGAGTTATAACATAATTAAAGGGGTCTATATTAAGTAAGTGACGAGAATGAGGTGTTAAAGGAAGTGAGACAAGTCTTACTTACACCAAATCTAATATGTTAAAAGAATACTCACGAATGAAGGTGTTAGAATATGTGAGACTAGTCTCATTAACACCTAAGGATGATATGTAAGGACAATTCACATTTCATCAATGTAAAGTAAGGATGACAAGTCATCAAAAGAGTAAGTAAATCTCAATCTAGAAGTAAGCTTCCATAATGCTTGATTCAACTCTAAAAGATAAAGAAGATAATGAAAGTGAGCACAACACCGATAGACTAGTTACGAGCATGTGCTTGCACGTGTAAGTCTCATGAGACGAGGCTACACCGAGGTGGATAAGTAGTCTCCTTAAGTCCCTAGTCTTCGAACTATGTCTAGCCAACATAGGAACTAGCCAGTGGTTTCCACCTAAGCGAGCTAGGTATGTTTTGATTTCACTTTGGCCAGTGAGATCACCTCTTTTCGGTGTGGGGTAGACACTGTATTTCATGTATAGCTCACATGATCTATGTCGGTTAATTCTCATAACATGCTCTTGGTTCACTATAGCCGTGAGACACTCCTTTTCGGTGTGGAGTGAACACTTGATATGGATTCGCCTTAGCCGGGAATCACCCCTTTTAGGTGTGGGGCAGACACTAAAATTCATTAGTAGCTCACATGATCTAGATTCATTTTAACCGGTGAATCACCTCTTTTCGGTGTGGGGAAGATACTAATTTCATGTTAGCTCGCATGATCTTACTTCTAAAGATGTCTATAAGAAAGCAAGAAAGAAAGATGATGGAACGTATATTCAAAGTGAGCTATGAAATTAAGAGCTTAAGAATGTCAATTGCCAATATCAATACCAATGAAGTTTCAGCAAATAATGGGCAAAGCCAAATAAGATTGGCTTATAATTACTTCTTATATGATGCCAATAAAGGGGAGTAGAAACATAATAGTAACTCAAAACTTCATAACTTCCCTAATATGAAAATGATGAATTAAGTGGCATAGCCAATAGAGACTGGCTTATGAAATGTTAATGAATACATAAAGTAATGAATGACTCATTGTAAGATGATGAAATCATTCCTTAGTCCTTGGATTACTTACTTGATTCATTGTGGGTATGAGACTAAAATGAATCATTGCACTTGTAAGTAAAACATAGGACCAAAGGAATTATTGAACTACACAACAAGAAGAAGAAAAAGACTGAAATAAAACTAAGTATGGATGATAGAGCTCTCGGGTTAGGGGACATCAAAATCTCAAATCTTCGCCCGAGTTGTTCTTAAATTATGTTAATGGTACTAATGTCTTGTAATCATATAGAAAATGAGTTGTGTGCTTTGAATGCATTAAAATACATCATATTCATACCACAATTCACAACTAACGAATTAGGAAAGTCTAGTGATGTCACTTTTCAAAAATGGCATGTTGTTTAGGAAGAGCTTTTCTTGATCATGCATAGCCTTATGTGTATGTGTTCATACACCCATACTTAGTACAAGTGGTGTACTAACCCTATACAATTTACTATTTTAATAGGTGCAGGTCAGAGGACAGATTGAAGACTCTTGCAGCGGTTTGGACATCAGCGTTCTCCAAACCATTTGGTAGGTCCTCTTGATTTCGAGGATGCTACAGTTTTAGTCAAGCCTTAGTTATAGACATAGCTAGTGGATGTTGTCCCTAGCGTTTCTTTCGTACATTCATTTCGAAGCTTTGTAATAAGGTCGTGTTTGACAAACTTATTTATGATATATTCATCTTCTGTTTCGAATTGATTCTTTATGATAGATGGTTGTTCTTTATGTTGAGCTTAGTATATGATGTAAAAGAATATATTAACTATATGAAGTCTATGTGTACTTCATACTTATAAAAAGTTTTAAATTTTCTGCTAAAATTAACCATATGAATGTGATGAATGCAAGAAGAGGCTTGTCTGCGACCTCTGAGAGGTCAACGACGCCGGTTGCGATTTGAATTCCAGAATTCGGGTCGTGAAAAACTTGGTATCAGAGCATGAGGTTAATGTACCTAGGAACTAAAGCTCAACACAACCACGTTACACAGTTTCTAGCTTATGGTTGTGAAGCGCGCCACAATCATGAGTTAGAGACTACGCAATGATAGGAAATCTTCCCTTCTTTCACTTTTGATCGTGCTATGTGGGATTGTGAAACATATGTCATTAAAAATCTAACTCCCTTGTTGTATCTACGTGTAGAGAATGAATACGAGAAGGAATGCAGGCAGGAGAGTAGGTGAGGCAGGTGCTAGAGCGAATCAAGCTCCTCCTCATGCCCCAATTGCTGGTGAGCAAGTGCCTGTCAACCCAGCTGGGTTGACAGATGGTGAAGTGAGGAATGCTTTGCTGTAGATGGCACAGGCCATCACAACTTAGGCTCAAGCCATCACGGCCCAAGCCACGACAGAGGGTGCTCCCAGGGAGAACCCAAATGCTAGTACTATGGCTAGTAGGCTGAGGGACTTCACCAGAATGAATCCCCCAGTTTAATACGGATCCAAGACCAGTGAGGATCCTCAGGAGTTCGTAGATGAGGTCCACAAGATTCTGTGTGCCATGGGAGTTAATGAGGAGGCAAAGGTTGAGTTGACTGCATATCAACTCAAGGATGTGGCACGGGTTTGGTACCGGATGTGGGCTGATGTCCGAGCAAGAGGAGATGTTCCCATCACTTGGGATGTTCTCAAGACTGCTTCTGGAGAGATTCTTTCCCAGAGAGCAAAGGGAAGCCAATGTTGAAGATTTCATCAACCTGAGACAGAAAGGTATGTCTGTCAAAGGAGTATTCCTTGAAATTCGTTAAACTCTCAAAGTATGCTTTTTCTCTGGTTACAAATAGCAGGGACGAAATGAGCAGGTTTGTGACTGGAGTGTCTAAGGATCTAGTGGAAGATTGTCGGGCATCCATGTTGCATGACAACATGGATCTGGGCAGATTGATGATGCATGCTCATCAAGTGGAGGAGAGCCGCCGTAAGAGGAGAGTTCATGAAGGCAGGAAACCTAAAACTGCAGATCAAACTTGTTCTAGTTCGGGTAGGGGTTCATTTGGAGTCGGCCTAAGTTCAAGAAGCACTCATGTAATTCTACTCCTTCCAGAAATTTGAATGCCAAAGTGAACAAGTCTGGCCCCAAAAAGGGCAATGATAGAGGTGCCCAGCGAAACAACAAGCCTTGTGGTAAGTGTGGGCGTTCGCATGGAGGTGAATGTTTAGTAGGTACTAACACCTACTTCGGGTGCGGCAAGAGTGGACACATGGTCAGAGACTGTCCTCAAGTGAGAAATCAGGCCAAGGCAGATGCTCAGCCTCGGCCGAATGCAAATGCTGCAGCCGAACCTCCCAAGAGCAACAGGTTCTATGCGCTGAAAGGTAGAGAAGAGAAAGAGAAGTTAGCTGATGTAGTCACGGGTACGTTGCATGTCTTTACTTTCCCTGTGTATGCATTGTTAGATACAGGATCCACTCATCATTTGTTACTCCATTGATAGCTAGTAGATTCGATGTGCTTCCTGACATCTTGCATGATCCAATTTTAGTAAGTACTCCTATAGGGGACGACATTAGAGCTGAGAAAGTGTACAAAAATTATCGAATTCACGTCCTTGATATAGTCACTCACGCTGATCTAGTGGAGTTAGCCATGCTCGATTTTGACATAATCTTGGGCATGGATTGGCTTCACAAGTGCAATAGACTGTCGAAATAGGGTAGTGAGGTTTCAGTTTCCAAATGAGTTAGAACTGGAACGGGAATGGCATGGTTCAAGTCCAGTCGGACAAATTGTTTCAAACTTAGAGTCCAATAAGATGATAGCTAAGGGGTATTTATATTACTTAGTTAGAGTCAATGACTTAGATCAAGAAGTCCCTTCCATAGATTCTGTGTCAATAGTGAATGAGTTCCCAGATGTCTTTCTGGAGGATTTACCAGGAGTCCCTCCTACACGTGAGATTGACTTTGGTGTTTATTTAGTTCCTAATACCAAGCCAATTTCTATTCCCCCGTATAGGATGGCACCAGCTGAACTCAAAGAGTTCAAATTGCAGTTAAAAGATCTACTTGATAAGGGCTTCATCCAGCCGAGCATATCCCCATGAGGTGCTCCAGTGTTGTTCATAAAGAAAAAGGATGGAACCCTTAGAATGTGCATCGATTATCGGCAACTCAACAAAGTCACTATAAAGAATAAGTACCCTCTTCCCAGAATCGACGATCTGTTTGACCAAATCCAAGGTTCAAGTTTCTTTTCCAAGATAGACCTTCGGTCAGGCTACCATCAGCTTAGAGTGAGGCGAGAAGACGTACCTAAGATGGCTTTTCGTACTAGATATGGGCACTATGAGTTTCTGGTCATGTCATTCGGTCTCACTAATGCACCAGCCGCGTTTATGGACCTTATGAATAGAGTCTTCCGTGAGTACCTTAATTCCTTCGTCATAGTATTCATAGATGACATTCTCATATACTCTAAGTCTAAATAAGAGCATGAGGTACACTTACGAAAGACATTGCAAGTACTCAGAGAACATCAGCTGTATGCAAAGTTCAGCAAATGTGAATTCTAATTGAGATTAGTGACCTTTCGTGGTCATGTTGTGACCGACCAAGGTGTTGAAGTTGATCCTAAGAAGGTTGAGGTGGTGAAGAGTTGGCCGAGACCCCTTACTCCTACAAATATTCGGAGTTTTCTGGGTTTAGCCAATTATTATCGCAGGTTTGTGGAAGGTTTTTCCACTATTGCTGCACCATTGACCGCATTGACAAAGAAGAAGGCAAAGTTTGAGTGGTCCGAGAAATGTGAAAAGAGCTTTCAAGAACTCAAGGACCGACTCACTTCGGACCCAGTCTTGAAATTGCCGAGAAGTGGTGGGGGGTAAGTGGTATATTGTGATGCTTCTCGAGTAGGTTTGGGATGTGTTCTCATGCAGAATGGTAAGGTGATTGCATACGCATCAAGACAATTAAAAATCCACGAAAAGAACTACCCTACTCACGATCTTGAACTAGTCGCGGGTGTCTTTGCGTTGAAGCTGTGGAGACATTGTTTATATGGTGTACATGTTGATGTGTATACTGACCATAAGAGTCTTCAATATGTGTTCACGCAGAGGGAGTTGAATCTTCGTCAGAGGAGATGGCTAGAACTTCTCAAGGATTATGATATGAGTGTGTACTATCACCCAGGTAAGGCCAATGTGGTGGCAGATGCATTGAGCAGACTGAGCATGGGTAGCATTTTACATATTGATGATGAGAAGAAGGAGCTGGTTAAAGAGGTGCACCAATTGGCAAGATTGGGTGTACGGCTGACAGATGCACCAAGTGGGGGTGTTTCGGTTAACTCAAGTTCTGAATCCTCATTTGTTGTAGATGTTAAAGTCAATCAGCACCTTGACCCAGTACTCATGGATTTGAAAGACTCAGTATTGAGTAAGTTGAATGAGTCATTTTCGTTAGGTGGAGATGGCGTACTCAGATATCAGAACAGATTATGTGTGCCCAATGTGAATTTTTTGAGGCCAAGTATTTTGGCAGAAGCTCATGGTTCCAGATATTCCATCCATCCAGGTGCCACCAAAATGTACCAAGACCTTAAAGAGGTCTATTGGTGGGAAGGCATGAAGAGATATATCTCTAAGTTCGTGGAGGAGTGTCCAAACTGCCAACAGGTTAAGGCCGAACACCTTAAGCCTGGGGTCTCACTCAGACGATTGAGATCCCAACATGGAAGTGGGAGGCTATCAATATGGATTTTGTGGTTGGTCTGCCAAATACTAGGAAACTACATGATTCCATTTGGGTTATTGTTGACAGAATGACTAAGTCCGCTCACTTCATACCTGTGAAGTCTACCTTCAAGGCTGAAGACTATGCCAAGCTTTATATAGATGAGATAATGAGATGGCATGGGATTCCTCTATCTATTATTTCGGACAGTGGGGCTCAATTCACTTCTCATTTTTGGAAATCTTTCCAGAAAAGTTTGGGTACACAGGTGAATCTTAGTACTGCTTTCCATCCGCAGACAAATGGGCAAGCAGAGCGTACCATCCAGATCCTTGAAGACATATTGAGAGCATGTGTTATTGACTTAAAGGGGAGTTGGGATGATCACTTGCCGCTGATAGAGTTCTCTTACAATAATAGCTACCATTCTAGTATTGGAATGGCACCTTTCGAAGCATTATATGGCCAAAGATGTAGATCTCCGATTGGCTGGTTCGAAGTAGGAGAATCGACCATCCTTGGTCCCGAAATTGTGCATGAGGCCGTGGAGAAGGTGAAGATGATTAGGGATAGATTGGCTACTGCTTACAGTCGTCAGAAATCCTATGTAGATAATCGAAAGAGAGCTCTTAAGTTTGAGGTGGGTGATCAAGTCTACGTGAAGATATCACCCATGAAAGGGGTGATGAGGTTTGGTAAGAAAGGCAAGTTGAGTCCGAGGTATATAGGTCCTTATGAGATCTTGCAGCGAGTGGGAAACATTGCATACGAGCTGAAATTACCTCAAGACTTGGCTTCTGTTCATCCAGCGTTTCATGTTTCTATGATTAAGAAATGTCTAGGCGATCCAGCATCCATCCTACCTGTTGAGGGGTTAGGAGTTGATGAGAACCTTTATTATGAAGAGGTTCCAGTCAAAATTTTAGATCGCCAAGTGAAGCGACTGAGGAACAAGGAGGTTGCCACCGTGAAGGTCCTATGGCGGAACCATCTTGTTGAGGGAGCAAGATGGGAGGTTGAGGCCGATATGAGATCCTGTTACCTTCATTTGTTCAGTTCTTAAGGTTAGATATTCTCTTCCTAAGTCTGATTTATGTTTAAGAAACTCTAAGTTTTAAGTGCTTTAGTCGGTTGGTGGGATAAGTCACTAATCGTATGTCTTATAATAGCACTATGTGAGTTAAAACGAAGTTATGTTTGCATTCCATGTTGCTGTTTTTGTGTAGCATAGACATGTTTTCTGTGTTGCATGATTTGTGAGGTGCATTAAGTTAAGTGTGATTGAGAAGCAAAATCCTCAATCTCAAATATGAACCTTCAAATAAGCTTGAATGATATGCATCATCCAAATAAGTGTGAATCAGATATTCACAAAAGAGAAACGTTTAAGTATGATAAAGTAACTTTCGAAAGTCACCCTCTTTGTTTAAGTGATGTGTAAGTGTCATTTGGGGACGAATGTTCCTAAGGGGGGGATAATGTAACATTCCGGAAAATCATATGTCTAATGAAGAGCCCAGTATGCCCTTAGGATATCCTATTAGGGGTACATAGGCACCCCAATGCCTAATATTGAGAAATATTGGGCATAGTATAGAAAAATTGGCTAAGGGATATTAGCCAATTTTCTATATACGAATAAGAAATATACTTTTTGGGTTGTCATACCCCAATCCAAGATTGATGTTCAATAAATGTACCTGCAATGAAGACCCTAAGCTAATAAAAATGACGCCTCAACAAAACATATGAAGTACTAGGCATCCAAGTGTCAAGCCTAGCACCATTCCACATGACCATTTAAAATGATCATGTAAATTAAGCAGTGCCTAATGACATAGTGAGGGTCCTTGGGACAATGAGTAAAAATTCCCAAATGAGCCATCAAGATAATTAGTTAGGAAAGTACAACCAACCCATGTGCAAGCAGATGGGCAACAAGTGTGGGACACGGCCGAGGGGACCACAGAATCCACCCTAACCGAATACGGTTAGGGCGGTTAAGCTTGACACGCACGGGCGGGTCCCTCCACGTGGGGCCAGCCAACCTTACTAATTATAGGTCCTAATAAACTATCCCAACTAGCCAACTAACCTAGGAATAATCGAATTGGACCCCCTAATGCACCCGACAACCTAGGACAAATCGGGTGGAACCTAGTACTAGTTAAGGGGACAACCTAGTACCTAACCTAGGATGGTCCAAAAAGGTTAGCTATGGTCCCAAAGACTTAGGGGTATTTTAGTAATTTACTTAGGTCCTTAAATTAATTAAATTAAGGATTTAATTAATTTATTAAAAGTCAAAATGTTGACCGAAACAAGGGTCAATGCCGATTTCCAGAATTCGGTCAAAGTCAACATCTTCCTATGTTTAGTCAACTTAGGAAGGGCGTTTTGGTAATTAACTAATTAATTGGTTAATTTACTAAAATAAACTTAGTTGAATAATTCAAGGTCAGTTCCTAAAACTAATCATTCACGATCAAACACTTAGAGCAGAACTCTAAAACAAACACAAGAACGAGGCAGTAAACAAAGAATGCTAAACCGGGAAAAATGTTCATCGATCTCTAGGGCGATTTCAAGGTAGCTTCAAGGTCTCGTTCAAAGTGGTCTTCGTAGATTAAGTTCTACTCAAGGTATGTGTTTCTCTCCTGGACTTCTTTCTCCAAGAGAACTTTCTTTCAAACGATTCAAAGATCTTGAAAACTAGGGTTGTTTCCCGTCGTTCTCGTCGAACTCCCTTCCCTAGTATCCTTGTACGATTTAATGATTAAATAGGTTAGAGATCATGTTGTTGGTATGTGGTGCTGGCTGATCTTATGTGTAATGTTCTTGAATTATAAATGTCGATTAACCTATGAAGTTGTGATCGAATAAAGTTAAATGTTTAAAACGTGAATCATGAATCGACGATTTGTTAGTTACGCCCGTAATTGTTTAAGTGTTGATGTGTTTGTCCGAATGTTGTCTTGTTGTTATTGTGACGTAATGAAGATGCTAAATTCATCAAATGTTAACATAATGCTGTCCAAGATGTTTAACAACGTGAATCCTAAAGTCATGAACTAAAAATGGCGTGAAAGATATCCATGAAACGGAAGTTGAATGAAATGCCTATCTTATGTCAACAAATTGGCTACACTACTTTGTAAAAAAGGATGTATGCAAATGGCTATAAGTTTATGTTTTAAATGACTAAAAAGATTGGCTAATGGTTCATATATATTAATTTAAATATGAACATACGTAAAATTGACTTATGCCAACAAAAATGGTTATGTAGTTTAATATCCAAATGTTGAGGTCAATACTAATCATATGCCAATCTTATTTAGTTAGAGTATCAAATGATAATATAAGCACTTCTAAACTAATTCAATGAACCCATATCCAAGGGCATGCCACTCATTGGGACAACTCCTAACATGCTCTAAAAGATTGACATATGAACTCATGAAACTCATTGTATGAAGTGCTCATCGTCCATAAACGATGATATGAAGGTACTACACTAAAGTAAGTAAGTAACATGAGTTATAACATAATTAAAGGGGTCTAAATTAAGTAAGTGACCAGAATGGGGTGTTAAAGGAAGTGAGACAAGTTTTACTTACACCAAAGCTAATATGTTAAAAGAATACTCACGAATAAAGGTGTTAGAATGTGTGAGACTAGTCTCATTAACAACTAAGGATGATATGTAAGGACAATTCACATTTCATCAATGTAAAGTAAGGATGACAAGTCATCAAAAGACTAAGTAAATCTCAATCTAGAAGCAAGCTTCCATAATGCTTGATTCAACTCTAAAAGATAAAGAAGATAATGAAAGTGAGCACATCACCGATAGACTAGTTATGCATGTGCTTGCACGTGTAAGTCTCATGAGACGAGGCTACCACCGAGGTGTATAAGTAGTCTCCTTAAGTCCCTAGTCTTCGAACTATGTCTAGCCAATATAGGAACTAGCCAGTGATTTCCACCTAAGCGAGCTAGGTATGTTTTGATTTCACTTTGGCCAGTGAGATCACGTCTTTTTGGTGTGGGGTAGACACTGGATTTCATGTCTATCTCACATGATCTATGTCGGTTAATGCTCACAATATGTTCTTGGTTCACTATAGCCGTGAGACACTCCTTTTTGGTGTGGAGTGAACACTTGAGATGGATTCGCCTTAGCCGGGAATCACCTTTTTTCGGTGTGGGGCAGACATTGGATTTCATGAGTAGCTCACATGATCTATATTCATTTTAACCGCTGAATCACCTTTTTTTTTGGTGTGGGGAAGACACTGGATTTCATGTTAGCTTGCATGATCTTACTTCTAAAGATGTCTCTAAGAAAGTAAGAAAGAAAGATGATGGAACGTATGTTCAAAGTGAGCTATGAAAGTAAGAGCTTAAGAATGTCAATTGCCAATATCAATACCAATGAAGTTTCAGCAAATAATGGGCAAAGCCAAATAAGATTGGCTTATAATTACTTCTTATATGATGCCAATAAAGGAGAGTAGAAACATAATAGTAACTCAAAACTTCATAACTTCCCTAATATGAAAATGATGAATTAAGTGGCATAGCCAATAGAGACTGACTTATGAAATATTAATGAATACATAAAGTAATGAATGACTCATTGTAAGATGGTGAAATCATTCCTTAGTCCTTCGATTACTTACTTGATTCATTGTGGGTATGGGACTAAAATGAATCATTGCACTTGTAATTAAAACATAGGACCAAAGGAATTATTGAACTACACAACAAGAAGAAGAAAAAGACTGAAAATAAAACTAAGTATGGATGATAGAGCTCTCGGGTTAGGGGACATCAAAATCTCAAATCTTCGCCTGAGTTGTTCTTAAATTATGTTAATGATACTAATGTCTTGTAATCATATAGAAAATGAGTTGTGTGCTTTGAATGCATTAAAATACATCATATTCATACCACAATTCACAACTAACGAATTAGGAAAGTCTAGTGATGTCACTTTCCAGAAATGGCATGTTGTTTAGGAAGAACTTTTTTTGATCATGCATAGCCTTATGTGTATGTGTTCATACACCCATACTTAGTAAAAGTGGTTTACTAACCCTATACAATTTACTATTTTTATAGGTGCAGGTCAGATGACAGATTGAAGACTCTTGCAGCGGTTTGGACATCAGCGTTCTCCAAACCATTTGGTAGGTCCTCTTGATTTCGAGGATGCTACAATTTTAGTCTAGCCTTAGTTATAGACATATCTTGTGGATGTTGTCCCTAGCGTTTATTTCGTACTTCCATTTCGAAGCTTTGTAATAAGGCCGTGTTTGGCAAACTTATTTATGATATATTCATCTTCTGTTTCAAATTGATTCTTTATGATAGATGGTTGTTCTTTATGTTGAGCTTAGTATATGGTGTAAAAAAATATATTAACTATATGAAGTGTATGTATACTTCATACTTATAAAAAGTTATAAATTTTCCGTTAAAATTAACCATATGAATGTGATGAATGCAAGAAGAGGCTTGTCTGTGACCTCTGAGAGGTCAAGGACGCCGGTTGCGATTTGAATTCCAGAATCCGGGTCGTGACAACGCTTCCAGCCCTTCCTATTGCATCTTGACTATCACAGTGTATGCATATAGGGGCCATTGGTTTGGGCCAAAATGAAATATCTTCTAAGAAATTCCGGAGCTATTCAGCTTGTTCACCTGCTTCGTCTAAAGCGATGAATTCAGTCTTTATTGTAGAGCGAGCTATACATGTTTGTTTTGATGATTTCCAAGATATTGCTCCTCCACCAATAGTAAAAATGTATCCACTTGTGGATTTTGTTTCAGTTGACCCAGTAATCCAATTTGCATCACTATATCCTTCAAGAACTGCTGGATATTTGTTTTATTGCAAAGCATTGTTTTGAGTGTCATCTAAGTATCCCAAAACTCTCTTCATTGCCAACCAATGATTTTGATTGGGATTACTTGTGTATCGACTAAGTTTACTGATAGTGCAAGCTATGTCTGGTCGTGTACAATTCATGACATACATCAAGCTTCCCAACACTCTGGCATATTCCAATTGAGACTGACTTTCACCTTTATTCTTTGCAAGATGAAGGTTCACATCAATTGGAGTCTTTGCCCTTTTGAAATTCAAATATTTGAATTTTTCAAGTACCTTTTGAATATAATGAGTTTGAGACAATGCTAGACCGTTAGGAGTTTTGAGAATTTTAATTCCCAATATCACATCAGCAACTCCTAAATCTTTCATATCAAATTTACTAGCGAGCATACGCTTAGTAGCTTTTATGTTAGAAATGTCCTTGCTCATTATAAGAATGTCATCCACATATAGGCATACAATGACTTCTTGATTTGGAGTATCTTTAATGTAAACACATTTATCACATTCATTGATCTTAAATCCATTCGACAACATGGTTGGATCAAACTTTGCATGCCATTGTTTTGGTGCTTGTTTTAGTCCATAAAGTGACTTAATAAGTTTGCACACTTTATTTTCTTTACCAGAAACTACAAAACCCTCAGGCTATTCTATGTAACTTTCTTCTTCCAGCTCTCCATTTAAGAAGGCGGTTTTCACATCCATTTGATAGATTTCAAGACCGTATACTGCAGCTAGGGCAATTAACATCCGAATTGATGTAATCCTAGTCACTGGTGAGTATGTGTCAAAATAATCAAGACTTTCTTTTTGTCTAAAGCCTTTGAAAACAAGTCTTGCTTTATATTTGCCAATAGTTTCATCATCTTTCATCTTCCTTTTAAAGATCCATTTTGAACCCAAGGGTTTGTTCCCTGGAGGAAGATCAATCAACTCCCAAGTATGATTGCTTAGGATTGATTCAATTTCACTATTGACAGCCTCCTTCCAAGAGGTTGAGTCGCTAGACAACATTGCTTCCTTGAATGTTTGAGGCTCACTTTAAATAAGAAATGTTACAAAATTAGATCCAAATGAAGTAGATGTCCTTTGACGTTTACTGCGTCTTGGACTCTCTTCATTGGGTTCATTCTCTTTTGGTTCTTCTCTGGGTTTTTTAGACCCCCCACTAGATGACTCAAGTCTAGTTTTATACGGATATATATGTTCAAAAAATTCAGCTCTGTCTGATTCCATTACCGTATTATCATGAATATCCGAATGTTCGAACTTATGAACCAAAAATCGACATGCCTTACTGTTTGTGACATATCCAATGAATAAACAATCCACTGTCTTAGGCCCTATTTTTACCCTCTTAGGTATAGGAACTTGGACTTTGGCTAGACATCCCCACACTTTGAAATATTTCAATTTGGGTTTTCTACCTTTCCATTTCTCATATGGAATAACATGTGTCTTTAAGTGAGGCACTCTATTGAGTATTCGATTTGCTGTAAGGATAGCTTCCCCCCACAAGTTCTGTGGTAAATCTGAACTTATAAGTAATGCATTCATCATTTCTTTTAAAGTTTGGTTTTTCATTTCTGCAATCCCATTTGATTGAGGAGTGTACGGAGAAGTAGTTTGATTCCATTTTCTAAACATATTTCTCCAAATGGAGATTCATATTTCTCCGCCGCTATCACATATGATCATTTTGCTCTTTTTATCCAACTGATTTTCAACTTCAGTTTTATATTGCCTAAATGCATCTATTGCTTCATCCTTACCATTTAGCAAATAGACATAACAATATCTAGTGCAATCGTCAATAAAAGTTATGAAATACTTTTTCCCACCACGTGATGGTGTTAACTTCATGTCACAAATATCAGTGTGAAACAAATCTAAAGGATTTGAATTCCTTTCAACAGATTTATAAGGATGCTTAGCATACTTAGATTCAACGCAAATTTGACATTTTGATTTATTGCACTCAAATTTTGGCAAAATATTTAAGTTAATCTGTTTTCGCAAGGTTTTATTATTAACGTGTCCCAAACGTTCATTCCATAAACATTTAGACTCAATCAAGTAAGAAGAAGCAAAATCTTTATTCATATCAAGTGCAATTACATTGAGTTTGAAAAGACCATCACTGAGGTAGCCTTTTCCTACATACATATCATTCTTACTTACTACTACTTTGTCAGAAACAAATACACATTTGAATCCATTCTTAGTCAGAACTGGTATTGAAACTAAATTCTTTCTCAATTCTGGAACATACGAGACCCTTTTCAAGGTCACCACCTTACCTGATCATCTTTAATAGGACCTTGCCAGTTTCTTCCACTTTTGCAACAACGGAGTTTGCCATAAACAACTTCTCATCTGTAGGTGCTAGAGTATATGATGAAAATAATTCTTTGTTGGCACAAACATGGCATGAGGCACCAGAATCTATCTACCATTCTCTTGGATTTCCAACCAAGTTACATTCTGAAAGCATTGCACAGAGATCGTCCATTTCTCCTTTGGATTCAGCCAAGTTTGCTTGATCCTTCTTTTTCTTGTCCTAGGACCCCAACATTCAGTAGCCTTATGACCATGTTTACCACAATTGAAGCAGCTTCCATTGAATTTCTTCTTAGGAGGATGGATTTTTGTCACGACTAGAATCTAGACCCAGACGAGACCGGCGTCGTTGACCTCTCAAAGGTCGCATACAAGCCTACTTACGTCATTCTTACTTCATCTAGGTTAATTTTAGCGAAAAATTTGAAACTTTTTGTTTCTTAACTTACTTATTAAACATTCTCATTAATGCATAATTGTTCACCATCAACCATCTAATATTAAGATCATCAAATGAAAGAAATACTATAATATAGTAATAATGATGTACTTGCCAAAATGGCACCAATACAATGTCTGAATAGAACATGAAAGAAACGCTAGTGGAACATGCTCCACTAGCTCAACTCTAAAACTAAGATAGAATATAAATGGCAGCATCCTCGAAAGCATGAGGGCCTACCAAGTCCGGATGAATGCTCGACGTCCGGATAGCTGCAACGTCAACCTGTAGCTCTAGCGTCCACCTGTGCCTGCACCTAAAATTGTAGAGATGTATAGGGTTAGTACACACTTGTACTAAGTATGGGTATATGCAAGCACACACCAAGGACATGCATGAGAAAAGATACCTCTTTCCTAACAACATGATTATGGAAAGTCAAGTTAGTGGACTTGCCAAATTGAGATTAGGAAAGTTAGTGAACCTTCCAAATTTGGATTAGGAAAGTCAGTGATCTTTCCAAATTTGGATTAGGAAAGTCAATGAGCTTTCCAAATTTGGATTAGGAAAGTCATGCAATGAGAGTAACATGCATCATCATAAATATCATATTGCACACAACACATAACATCTTACACATAGCACATATCATATAACATTCATTCATATGCCATGAGACCTTGGAATCATGGACTTGACATTAAGACTTTCCAAAATGAGGGCTCAACATATGGGACCTCAACTAGGGAGTCTTCATTAGAAAACATAGAGTCTGCTTCATTCATTCATACGTACTTCATTTCATTTTGTTCATAGGCCAGTGTAAACACCATCTATACCTAGGGTGTAGTTTAAGACTTTCATCGGGTTTGCTGTGCAATGATCAAGAATAACCTAGTGTCATTACCTGAGTCTAGCTCACCTCTTCATTATCCTATCCTAACACTTTTGGTATCATTCATTTCATTATGTGCTTCATTTGAGGCTGGCCTCATTCATTCATTGGGAACTTTAACTTCAACCGACATAGATCATGTGAGCATCATGAAATCCAGTGTCTCCCCCACACCAAAAAGAGGTGGAATCACCAGCCAAAGTAACCCAAAACATGCTAGCGTACATGGGAATTTAACCCCGCCAGATCTCTATATTGGCAGTATAGGTTCGAAGACTAGGAGATATAGTAAGAACCATACCCGGCATGCCGGACAGTCTCATCTCATGAGAGTTACGTGAACCTCCGTCCTTTCCGAAAGAAGGCATCACCACTCATAGCTAGTCTATCGGTGCTCAGTATAAAGTTCCATTACATTCAACTCATACGTCATGGAAGCTGGCTTCTAGTATGAGGACATCATAGCTCAATAGATGATTTCTCATCTCATCATTAGTATTAAGTGTGTTAATCTCAATACTTTCATTAGAGTGTTCATAGAGACTGGTCTCTTCATTAACTTACACTCTCATACTTGAGTACGCTTTGGTAACATTTACTTAGGCTCATTTGAGATTGTTCTCATCTTTTACCTTAGCGTCATATCATGTTGTCACCACATTCATTAACATTAGCACATTTACACTTCATAATTACTCACCCCATTTTACGTGAATGTTCATTTCATCATACGCCAATATATTTGGCCATTTGTGTGTTTCACACTCTTACTTAACCCTTCTAGGATTTCATCATTTCATTACGTAATAATCGTTTCATCGTATGACAATGCACTAGGCCATTTAGTGTGTTTTACACTCATACTTAACCCTTCTAGGGTTACATCCTTTCATTACATACATCTTAGGTTCACTTCTTTAAAACGTATGCTAGACTTATGAGTCTATACACACAAACCATGAGGCTTCATTCATAATTCGTTAAGTGATACATTCCTAAGATTATGTAGTACAAGACTTATGTATCTTGTATATATGCCAAGATCTTGATTTCGATCTAAAGTAGGTGGCATTATTCTTGGATATTTTGTTCACGTATGACTTATGTATCAATACGGGAGTTTGGGGTAAGGAAACCCAAGTTTGAATCACTTGGATAACATTTACATTTTTCATTGATTTTATTTTTAATCTTCATGACATTGGGACTCTAGATCGAACCCTAACATTAACATTCTATCCTTAGTTTTCTCTTTGGTTTTCCTCTTAGTTTGGCCGAAGGGTTGTGGGTTTGAACCCCCACAACCCCTTTTTATTTTTCATTAACATCTCATTGCCCAATTTCGCCTAAACCAAGAGGTTGTGGGATCAAATCCCCACAGCCTTTTTTAATTTGCTCTTTATTTCGCTGGGAAATTGGGAGGTTGTGGGTTCGAACCCCCACAACCTCCTTTTTTAATTTAAATTCGCTAGGGTTTGTGAGGTTGTGGGTTCGAAACCCCACAGCCTCCTATTTTTATTTTTAATTAAAACTCCCCTAGGCTAGGTGTTTGGCAGTGAGGTTGTGGGATCGAGCCCCCACAACCTCACTTTTTTTCTTAATTAATTTCGCTCCTCTCCTTTCTATCCCTGAGGTCGTGGCTCACACTTTTTTTTTCTTTAATTTCTCTTCTCTCCTTCGCAGCCTGGAGGTCGTGGGTTCGATTCCCACGCCTCCCATTTATTTACTTAAATTATTTTTCTCCTCTTTCTCATCCAGTAACCCAATTTCGATTCCCCCAGCCTCATTTTCATTTTCTTTTCGCGAATTTCAGTATGCATACGGGTGAGGTCACATGTTCGAATCCTGGTGGCCTCACCCCTTTAAAATTCATTAAATTTCCAGATTTTCTTTATTAAACTTTAGTCTAAATTAACCTTGCATAGTTGCTGGAAATTTTGGTCATTTTCAATTCATTTTTATGAACGTTTTCACTTGATTCATAGGGTGAATTCATATACCATTTTAAAACATCTTTAGGTGCATCTTTCATGAGTTTATCTGGTTAAAAGATTGTCACTCAATCAGCCACATTTCATTACAATGAACATCACGTTGTGTACAACTTTTGCACATAAAATACAAAGATTAAACATGCTAATTCACACTTCCAACAGTGAGTACATTCACTGCCAATATTGCACACACACACATCATTTTTTTCACATAATTTCGGACAACATAATTCAATATTCACGAAATTTTGAACATGCATACTTAACCATAAACATCACGAAAACACATTTCATTCCTACTTTGTACCAGCAAACATACCTAACCTATGATTCAATGGGAGCTAGTGACAGAGACATGCAATGGGGAACAACCCTAGTTTTCGGAATGATTATCTTGAATCTTAAGGGGTCTCTTGGGAAAGGGACCAAGAGAGAAGAAACCCATACCTTAATTGATGTTCAAACGTTGAACTTGCTGCCCAAAACCCTCTTCAAAATCAGTCCAAGCCTCCTCAACGTACACACCACTCGACGGACAACTTCTCTTTGCCTTAACGTTTTTGGTTACTTTGTTTTTCTTAAAATTTCATGTGAGTTCTTCAAGTGTGAAGAACTCTTGATATATTTTCTGTTCTTCACGTTAATTGGCAGAGAGCAAACTTGAAAGAGATAGTGAACGTGAGAGAGAGATCGTGAGAGAGAGTAGTCTAAGATTAGGAGTTTTAGTTTGGGAATTAGTCAAACTAGGACTCCTTATTAATTTAAATAAAAACCTGATTTAATTAGCTTAGTGAAAGGACCATTATGCCCTTACAAAATCATATTATAAAACATTAATTAAATCACCAACTTGTTGCTTCCAATGGGGCTCGAACTCGGGTGAGGTGACCTTTGCGAAACGGGCTGTTTCGGGTCAACCCGACCCCATCCGGTTCTTTAATTAAATTAATTAATTAATTAATTAATTCCTTAGGGTAATTACGATATTACCCTTTGCCTGGAAAAGACCATTTTACCCCTAGACCCTCAAAACTTAAATTTCCTCTTTTAAGTCCGGTAGAGACTCTTTCGATTAAATCTTCGTTTTCGAGAGCCTTACATGGTTGGTTCCAACCTTTCCAAGCTCAACTAACTCCCCAAGTTAGTTGGCTTGGCCGTATCAAGGGTTTCTGAGGTCTGGTTCTATGCGTATCAATCCGTGTGAACCTTGGTCTAATCGCAAGCATTCTTGACACCTTAAGCATTTATCTTTTTCATTTTTTTAGGATTGTTACATTATCCCCCCCTTAGGAACATTCGTCCTCGAATGACACTATCACTACATATCATAATGCCAGTGAGATCATAATAAAAGCAATATACACAGTCAATCAATAGGAACAAAATACGGGGATAAGGAAACATAAGTTAAGAGATAAAGTCTAACCTCAAGAGCTGAAAGGAGGGTAGCGGGCTCTCATGTCGGCCTCAGCCTCCCACGTAGCACCCTCAACAAGATGATTTCTGCACAATACCTTCACTGTGGCAATCTCCTTGTTCCTCAGCCGCTTGACTTGTCTGTCTAAGATCTCAACAGGTACCTCCTCATAAGACAAGTCTTCACCAACCCCCAAACCTTCAACAGGTAAGATTGATGCTGGATCACCTAGGCACTTCTTCAACATAGAGACATGAAAGACTGGATGAACAAAAGATAGCTAATTCTGTAGGCAATGCTAACTCATAGGCCACCTCACCCACACGCTGTAGGATCTCATATGGCCCAACATACCTCAGACTCAGCTTCCCTTTTCTACCAAATCTCATCAACCCTTTCATAGGCGATATTTTCAAGTAAACCTGGTCACCAACATCAAACTCTAAGGGCCGCTTTCTGTTATCAGCATATGACTTCTGCCGACTGTAAGCAGTAGTCAACCTGTCCCTAATCATTCTGACCTTCTCTAAGGCCTCATGAATGATCTCCGGACCCAAAATGGATGACTCTCCAACCTTGAACCACCCAACTGGAGATCTACACCTCCTACCATACAGTGCCTCAAACGGTGCCATCCCAATGCTGGAGTGATAGCTATTATTATATGAGAACTCTATCAAAGGCAGATGGTCATCCCAGTTACCTCTGAAGTCAATCACACACGCTCTCAACATATCCTCCAATGTCTGTATGGTGCGCTCTGCCTGCCCATCTGTCAAAGGGTGAAAGGCAGTGCTAAGCTTCACAGGCGTTCCCAAGCTCTTCTGGAAAGATCTCCAGAAATGAGAAGTAAAATGAGCTCCTCTGTCAGAAATAATAGACAAGGGAATCCCATGCCATCTCACAATCTCATCAATGTATAGTCTAACATAATCCTCGGCTTTGTAAGTAGACTTCACAGGGATAAAGTGGGCAGACTTAGTCAATCTGTCCACAATAACCCATATAGAGTCATACTGACTTCCTAGTCCTCGGAAGCCCAACACGAAGTTCATATTAATGGCCTCCCACTTCCAGTTGGAACCTCAATAATCTGAGTCAGACCGCAGGCTTAAGATGTTCTGTCTTAACCTGATGACAATTAGGACACTTGGCCACATATTCTGCAATGTCCTTCTTCATGCCATCCACCAATAAATCTGCTTAAGATCATGATACATCTTGGTGGAACCTGGATGTATGGAATATCTAGAACCATGGCCTCTGCAACAATCCTGGTCCGGCAAATCATCCACATCTAGTACACACAGCCTGTCNCAAGATGATTTCTGCACAATACCTTCACTGTGGCAATCTCCTTGTTCCTCAGCCGCTGACTTGTCTGTCTAAGATCTCAACAGGTACCTCCTCATAAGACAAGTCTTCACCAACCCCAAACCTTCAACAGGTAAGATTGATGCGATCACCTAGGCACTTCTTCAACATAGAGACATGAAAAGACTGGATGAACAAAAGATAGCTAATTCTGTAGGCAATGCTAACTCATAGGCCACCTCACCCACACGCTGTAGGATCTCATATGGCCCAACATACCTCAGACTCAGCTTCCCTTTTCTACCAAATCTCATCAACCCTTTCATAGGCGATATTTTCAAGTAAACCGGTCACCAACATCAAACTCTAAGGGCCGCTTTCTGTTATCAGCATATGACTTCTGCCGACTGTAAGCAGTAGTCAACCTGTCCCTAATCATTCTGACCTTCTCTAAGGCCTCATGAATGATCTCCGGACCCAAAATGGATGACTCTCCAACTTGAACCACCCAACTGGAGATCTACACCTCCTACCATACAGTGCCTCAAACGGTGCCATCCCAATGCTGGAGTGATAGCTATTATTATATGAGAACTCTATCAAAGGCAGATGGTCATCCATTACCTCTGAAGTCAATCACACACGCTCTCAACATATCCTCCAATGTCTGTATGGTGCGCTCTGCCTGCCCATCTGTCAAAGGGTGAAAGCGGCTGCTAAGCTTCACAGCGTTCCCAAGCTCTTCTGGAAAGATCTCCAGAAATGAGAAGTAAAATGAGCTCCTCTGTCAGAAATAATAGACAAGGGAATCCCATGCCATCTCACAATCTCATCAATGTATAGTCTAACATAATCCTCGGCTTTGTAAGTAGACTTCACAGGGATAAAGTGGGCAGACTTAGTCAATCTGTCCACAATAACCCATATAGAGTCATACTGCTTCCTAGTCCTCGGAAGCCCAACCACGAAGTTCATATTAATGGCCTCCCACTTCCAAGTTGGAACCTCAATAATCTGAGTCAGACCGCCAGGCTTAAGATGTTCTGTCTTAACCTGATGACAATTAGGACACTTGGCCACATATTCTGCAATGTCCTTCTTCATGCCATCCCACCAATAAATCTGCTTAAGATCATGATACATCTTGGTGGAACCTGGATGTATGGAATATCTAGAACCATGGGCCTCTGCAACAATCCTGGTCCGCAAATCATCCACATCTAGTACACACAGCCTGTCCTGATATCTAAGTATGCCATCACCTCCCAAAGCGAAAGACTCATTCATCTTCATCAACACTGAGTACTTCAGCTCCATCAACACAGAATCTAGATGCTGACCCTTCTTGACTTCAACTACCAAGGATGATTCAGAACTAGGATGAATTGAACACCCCCACTAGTAGAGTCAACCAATCGCACACCTAGTCTGGCCAGTCTGTGTACATCTTTCACCAACTCCTTCTTCTCATCCTCAACGTGGGCTGTACTTCCCATGCTCATCCTGCTCAAAGCATCAGCTACAACATTAGCCTTACCTGGATGGTAGTGAACATTCATGTCATAATCCTTCAACATCTCCAACCATCTCCGCTGACGTAGATTCAACTCCCTCTGTGTGAACACATACTGGAGACTCTTGTGGTCTGTGAATACATCCACATGCACTCCATACAAGTAGTGCCTCCACAGCTTCAGTGCAAACACCACAGCTGCCAACTCCAGGTCATGAGTGGGATAATTCTTATCATGAACCTTGAGCTGTCTGGACGCATAGGCTATCACCTTACCTACCTGCATAAGAACACAACTCAAACCAAACCTATATGCATCACAATAAACAGTGTAATTCTCACCACACTTAGGCAAAGTAAGCATCGGGGCTGAAGTGAGTCTGTCCTTGATCTCCTGGAAACTCTTCTCACAAGTCTCCGTCCATTCAAACTTGGCTTTCTTCTTAGTTAAAGCTATCAGTGGGGCAGCAATAAAAGAAAAGCCCTCCACAAACCTGCGGTAGTAACCAGCCAATCCCAAAAAGCTATGGATGTCAGTGGGAGTAAGAGACTTTGGCCAGTTCTTCACAGCCTCAGTCATCCTAGGATCCACCTCCACGCCCTGATCGGACACAACATGACCCAGGAAGGTCACTAATCTAAGCCAAAATTCACACTTGCTGATTTGGCATACAACTGATGTTGTCTAAGTACCTGCAAGGTTAGTCTCAAATGTTGTTCATGCTCTTCCTTGGTCCTAGAGTAGATGAGAATGTCATCAATGAATACTATGACGAAAGAGTAAAGGTATTCACGGAAGACTCGATTCATGAGGTCCATAAATGCAGCAGGTGCATTCGTAAGACCAAATGACATGACTAAGAACTCATAGTGACCATAACGGGTACGAAAGACTGTCTTTGGGATATCTCCATCCCTAACCCTAAGCTGATGATACCCTGAACGAAGATCAATCTTAGAGAAGAAACTAGACTGTTGGAGCTGGTCGAACAAATTATCTATTCTGGGAAGTGGATACTTATTCTTTATAGTGACTTTGTTGAGCTGCCGATAATCGATACACATTCTAAGGGTTCCATCTTTCTTTTTCACAAACAACACTGGAGCGCCCCAAGGGGATATGCTCGGCTGAATGAAACCCTTATCAGTGAGATCTTTTAACTGCAACTTCAACTCTTTGAGTTCAGATGGAGCCATTCTGTAAGGAGGAATTGAAATTGGTTTAGTATTGGGTTCTAAGTCGATACCAAAATCAATCTCTCGAGGGGGAGGGATTCCAGGCAAATCATCAGGAAATACATCTAAGAACTCATTCACTACAGGCACTGAGTCTATGGAAGGAATGTCATGATCTAAATCATAACACTCACAAGATGACACAATAACCCCTTGGACATCATTTTATTGGCCTTAAGGTTTGAAATCAAGGGGCTAGGACGACTCGAGTTGTACCCCTCCCAGACTAGCTCCTCTTCATCAGGGTAACAAAATCTCACCACTCTACTACGACAGTCCAAGCAAGCATAACAACTGTGAAGCCAGTCCATGCCAAGAATAACATCAAAATCATGCATGGGTAACTCAACCAAGTCTGCACACATAGTCTTACCACTTATCACTATTGGGCAATCCTTGTATACTCTATCAGTTCTTACATTTTCTCCTAAAGGTGTACTAACCACTATAGGATCATGCAGAACTTTAGGCAATATCTCAAAAGTGAGAGCAAGCAAAGGAGTTACAAAGGAAAGCGTAGACCCTGGATCAAGTAAAGCATAAACAGAAGTTGAGAATACTTGCAGCATACCTGTGACCACATCAGCGGACTTTTCCTGCTCCTCTCTGCCCTTCAGGGCATAGAACCTGTTCCTCTTAGGAGGCTCGGCTGCTGCTGCACCCTGTGGATTAGGCCTAGGTTGAGCATTACCTCCAGCCTGACCTCTGTTCTGTGGGCAGTCTCTAACCATGTGCCCACTCTTACCGCAACCGAAGCAGGCATTAGTGTCCTGTCTGCACTCTCCACTGTGAGCACGGCCACACTTAGCATAATTCTTTTTAGGACGCTGCATCTCACCTCTATTGCCCTTCTTGGGCTCAGGTCTGCCTCCTCTAGGTGCTGTACTCCTCTGAAAATTAGAGTTCCCAGAACTCTGTTGCCCCTTCTTGAACCTGGGCTGCTCACGGACACCAAAATTGTTTCTGTGGCCTGCATGGCTGGGACCTGCCTGATCTTGAGGCTTAGGCCTCCTAGCATCACGAATACCCCTCTTTTTGCGGCTGTCCTCTACCTGCTGGACATGCACCATCAACCTGGAGAGGTCCATATTATCATGGAGCATCGCAGATTGACACTCCTCCTCCAGATCTCCATTGATTCCTGTGAGGAACCTTCTCATCTCATCCCTGCTGTTAGATACAAGGGAAGTAGCATACCTGGACAATTTAACAAACTTCAGTACTCACCTTATCCTTGCTGTTAGATACTAAGGAAAGTAGCATACCTGGATAGCTTAACAAACTTCAGGGAATACTCCCTGACTGTCATAGATCCCTGCTTAAGGTTGATGAACTCCTCAACCTTGGCCTCCCTCATTTCTCTGGGAAAGAATCCCTCCAGAAAGGCTGTCTTAAACAGCTCCCAAGTGACTGGAATTCTGCCCAAAGCTCGGCTATCCTGCCACATCTTGCACCAAGTCTGTGCCACATCCTTGAGCTGATAGGAAGCCAGCTCAGCCTTCTCAGTATCTATGGCCCCCATAGCCACCAAAATCTTATGCACCTCGTCCAAAAACTCCTGGGGATACGAGGTTCATGTGGATCTTTCCTCTTGCTGGTACTCAGCTTTTGGCCCTTCTAACTGTTTTGGGAAGATTTTTTGCTCTTTCACTCCTCCTGAAAATCTTTGCTCTGATTGTCGGGATGGAATAATTCTTGAGCTACTTAGGGTGTGTCCATATCTGCAATAACCTTGAAACAGAGTTAGAAAAAAAATATGGAAGTTTAGATGCGGAGTTGCTTCACCAAATTAATTGGTGAATCGCGCAACTACTTACGCGATGCACCGAATGCAGTGACAAGTGGGTATAAGGATGTAGAAAAAAGGGTGAATAACAGTCCTTTTGGCAAAGATCCTAATCCACTCGCCGACTTTAGACTTCTCACCGAAATTATAAAACCTACAGTTTATTTATCATGTAACTAAGGGTGAGATGGGGACATAAATTGAATCGCTGACTCGTTTGGCAGGCTCGACCTTGCTTGCTAAACATATCAACGTGTCCATTTCCAACCTAACTTCCCAAATTAAACCCCTCAACCTTTAAAATCAAAATCAAATCACGCACTACTCAAATTAAGCCTAGACCCACAAATAATTATGCAGACCCCACACTTTTCATCTATTTTAAGGAAAAAAATTTAGGAATCAAACATCTAACTCATTACGGTCAAAATCATCAAACCAAAAATAGGTAAACAATAATTCTAACCCTACCAAAAAGATCTATCACACATCAACAATATAATGCTATTACATTTGACAATAAAATTCAATAAAAGGGGTTAAGAATGTGGAAACCAACCTTTCATGATGATTAGGGTGTATTCAAGATGCTAGGTGGCAATGCAATCCAAATCCAAGCGCAAATCGATCAACCAAAATAAAATATGGGTGCAGAAACATAAAAGATATATGTGCAAGTGTGATTTTGAAGAATGAAAGTGATGGAACCTTGAGAAGTTTAAGAAGTTTAAACTTGTGAGTCAAAAGACCATCAAGTTCAAACACATTCAGCGACATTAATTATGGTCTTCCAACCATTCGGTGAGTCACCGAATCGTCGCATATCTCGCGAAGTGTAATAACCCTAAAATGAAATAGGATGAACTAGAGCTTCACATTTATTTTATCACTTTGTAACTTGTTAAAATATTGAGTTTTGACTTTCAAAGTCTATTTTAAAGAGTTTTGAGTTTGAATGTCAAGGGATGACCATGTCATGACCCGAGAGCACACCCTAGAAGTTAGGACAACTTTTGAGTCATGGCGTGGCGTACTTGACCTGTCGGAGGTCTTGTACAAGCCCTTAGACATGAAATAGTACTTTAAATATCTCTCATATAAAATGATAGAAAATACTAAGTCATCAACATAGCCAATCATAGACTAAAGAATACTTGGGACACGGTCCATACAATCAAAATATAGAAACTTAGTCTATTACAATAGTTTGAATAGAAAGAAGTCTAAAGATAGTAATGTCCTCGAATCAAGTGAGGACATACCCCAACTTTGCTTGAAAGATTCCTAGTTTCCAAGCTTTGCTTCGAGATGCCTCTCACCTTCCACCTACAACTTTCGATATAGATAAAATGTATGGAATTAGTACGATGCATGTACTAAGTATGGCATAATGCATAAAATCATGAGAAATGGACATTTGTATCAAAATATGCTTTTTCCCAGTAAAGTTTACATCACAAGTATAGGAACCCACATTAACACCAACATCACATATAAGTCACACAAGATAACACCACATAATAGCACATAACATGAAATTCTCCTCCCAAAGGTTATTCTAAGACTTACTTATGTAACTCAAGAAGAGACCGCCCATACACCCTCTTTAAGCTTACCTAAATAATCCTTAAGACTACCTAAGTTTAGATTATGTCAGTTTCATCATTTAGACCCACTACCTAGAAGTACTCTAAGACTCACGTAAGTAAGACATGAAGAGAACGCCCATACATCCTCTCCAAGCCTACCTACGCAATCCTCAAAGCTACTCTAGATACTTGTATTTTTATTAACACACCTTTACTTAAGTCATTATATTCATCAAGTCATTTAGGAGACATTCAACACTTAATGACATTCAAATAATGGTCTTGGAGAAGACCTAGGGACTTACACACTAACATCTTCAAAGCCTAATCGTGCAATGTCTAGATACCGTCCCATTCCACTACCTAAACTTCATAGAACTTCTCCAACACTAGAAGGTATCCCATATGATGAGACTAGTCAATAACCAACATAGGTCATACTATCTATGCATGAAATCCAGAGTCATGAACCTACTCTGATAGAGGGTGTTCTACTTGCCAATGGTAGAACTAGGACACATCCCATGTAGGAACATCGTTTAGAAATATCAGAGGGTTTCTTTGTTCTCTAATGTCATCTTATGTAGAGAAACTTCCCAAGAATACTCACTCGGTGCTAGACTGAATTCTCATAGAGTAATTCAAATAAAGGAGTATATGGAGAGGTTCCATATCTAGTTCACAACCAAATCATAACACCTTACCGAAGAGGTCCCCTAGGGTTGCCTTGCAATGGTTAAGAGGATAGCTTAACGACTTCCTAAGGATGATTTCATGCCGTTCCAGCCAATCAACCCTAAGTCCACCATTCACACGAGAAGGATACCATTACGGCTTTCAACTTCAAGGATATCATAACCTTCTTTCTAAAAGGTTCCACATAAAAGACCTCCTTAACTATGTTCAAGTTCACATGTCAATCTCATATACATGACTAAGGAGATTTAGCATACTAAGTCAAGAATCCATATTCACATTCTACATGTATCAAGTAAGGGACACAAGTCTACCAAAACAAGACACGTATACTTTCCATTATCACATATAACATCTCATTCAAGAAGCACATAAAGACAACTAGTATACTTGCAAGTAATCCTACACACTCCTATAGAATCATTAATATAACTCATACTAATGATCATAAAGTCAACTAGGAAGATTCACTCTTCAACATTAAGTATACACACACAAGGCTTCACTATAGCCTATCATGATCACATATCATCTATTAAGAGAACTCATGATTTTCCTTCACAGATATACATAAGTCGTCAAGACCTTCACAATACTCACATAATCAAGTTATAACATGATAACATCATAATACATAAATTAATGCCAACGAGGCCACATTGTCTCACAATTCATAAAGTAATGCCGACGAGGCCACATAATTCACAAGTATAGCACATAAGCACCGCCACCATAAGTGGACCATACCAATCATCATCATAGTGTAGTACCTATACTACACAATATAGAGAATGTTAGGGAAGCATACCACTAATCCAATCTTACAACTTCAATCCATAGCCAAGTCAAACAACACAATACTCGAAGGCTCTTACCAATGGCCATGATCATCAATTCAATCCAACAATCTCAATATACAATGAATCCAAAGTAGTTGAATATGAATTTATCAATATAAGACATCCTACTCAAGATTCTAACATAATTCTTTCATAATTCAACAGCCCAAAGTAAACTACACAAGAATTCAATAGTATAGAGACATGAATTTATCAATATAAGACATCCTACTCAAGATTCTAACATAATTCTTTCATAATTCAACAGCCCAAAGTAAACTACACAAGAATTCAATAGTATAGAGACATGATTAATTTACTCATAATATAGTCAAAACTAGGAGTTCATGATTTGCATGGTTTCATGGAGATTTTAGGTTAAAATCATCAAAATAACATCAATTCAATAAATATACAATGATCCAAAACGTTTATGCAAGAACTCATGGTTAGATCACAAGTTAGAAGTTCATCTTTTGAGAAAGCTTTAGAAAATCACTTTGAAGATTGGCTCCTTGAAGAAAAGAGATTCAAGGATGAAGTTCATATCTTAATTGATGCTACACAACAAAAAATGAGAAGATTTGATGGAGAATCCAAGCTTCAATCTCCCTTCAAGCTTCAATGGAGTTCTAGAGAGTTCTTTAGGGGTCTTGGGTTTTCATTTTGAATTAAGACTTGAATAGGGGTTCTAGACTTATAAAGCTACTTAGAATACCTGAAATAACCTTAAGAAACCATCCAGCTAATTTTAGGAAGGCTAGTGAAAACCCCACATTGCCCTTGACTTGGCCGAGACCTTGCAGAAAATTGCAGGTCTCATCAACGGCCACCCATCGATGCCCCGTAGCCCAACCAATGGACCGTCCAGTTGGTCCGTGGTTTAGGTCAGAGACCGGCCAAATGGGAGCACAAGCTCCCAAGCCTAAGTTTTAACCTACGCCACAACCTACTCGGCGTCGACCAGCCTACTGTGCTTCGACTGCCTTCCGTAGGTTGGGCTGGTTTTGACAGCTTTTGGCTTTTAGTTGGTCCTCCTAAAGGGCCCTTTGGTTGATCCTTGGGGAGTTTTTTCCGGACGTGTCAATCCCAAATATTTTTGTACACATGTTAAGGACCCTCACATCAATTTTATCCAAAACGAACACGTAAAACTTGACGAAACACACTAAGACACACATGTACACTTCAAGGCAAACCTTTCGAACGTCATGGACGTTCTTGGACGTTTGACCTCCAAACTTTAAACACTGCCTATAAACATCATTATAAACCTTTTTAGGAATTTAAAACATTATGAAACAAGTGTTAGGCTCTAGTTTCACCTAAGTCATTTTAAAGGTGTTACAGATCATGACGTTCAGGGACTAGTCTTGTGAGTTTATGTGTTTACGTGGTGTGTAGTAGTTTCTAACCTTGTTTGAATGAGTTTAGTGATTTGAAGTAAAGGTATGTTCTAGACTCTATGTTAAAGGGGTGTATTGTATGTGGTTAAGGGTGAAAGGCTATGAGCCAAGCCAAAGAGGGGCAAGCCTAAACCATAAGCCAAGGCTGCCCCAAGTTGGATGCTCACTGCCTCAAAGTCCACGAGCACCACCATGATCCGTGGTTCCCCTTAGAAGCCCGTCAAATGGGTGCGCAATATGAAGGTTGTCTATTGTGATGAAAAGGTGTATACTCTCTTAATGGTTATATGTGTTGATGATAGAATGTGAAGGACCTCTATATTGTGATGTTACATCTTGATTAGTAGACTTAGGTGCCTCTCCTTGATGTATGAAAGTTGTGAAATATGATCTCTTGACTTGGAAGGCTTAGGCATCCTTCTGTTGAGTGATAAATTTCTGTCTAGAATCGGTAGACCTAAGAATGGTGCCTTTTCTATAAATGATAAATGAGGCATTTAGTCTATGTCGTGAGCTGGTAGACCTAAGAATGGTACCCATTCATGGTGAGTCTAGATCCCTAGGTTAATGTTAAACCTTGAAGCGGTAGACTTAATAATGGTGCTTCCTTCTTGTGTGAAATGATAGACTTAGAGATGGTGGGCCGCAACGGTAGAAAACCTTCTCTACTAAAGTCAATAAGATATACTTAATGAACCTTGATCGGTATACCTAAGCATGGTGCCATTCTTTGTAAAAGTACTATGGGTTGGTAGACCTAATGTTGGTTCCCTCTCTAGTACATATATGTGAATGAAATACTCTATTGGAACTAAGGCTAGCACTGAGTGGATATGGTTAAGATGGTGTCTCTTCCCGAAGAAAAGGCTAGTGTCCATTGAACATCTTTGGATATCCCTTAAACCATGTGCCTACATTGGTTGCTTATAAGTTCTACCCTTGGGAAGTAGAACACCTTCCACAGTGAAGGTCTTATGACATAGGATTCCATGCCTAGCTAGTATGGTCTATGTCGGTTAACGCCTATTACCATCATGTGGGATGTGTACTCTAGTTATTGGATAGGCTCTACAACGTGTAGATAGTAGTATGTGATATTATCTACACATGGCACAAGTAGGCTTTGACGATGCTAAAGTGAGTTCCCTAAGTCTTGAAAGACTATTATGTGAATTCCCCTAAATGCATGAATGTCTCCTTAAATGTCTATATTAATGAATGTTGACTTATTGGGTCATGTTGAAAAGGAAAGGTCTCTATATTTTGCAGTCTTGAGAAACACTTCGACATGTATGAAGAGGTCGTATGGGTGGCCACTTCATGTCTTACTTATGTGGGTCTTAGGATAACCTTAAATGGAGGGTCTAAAATTATTAAATGGGTTACTTAATGAATATAGTATGCTTCGTTTTGTAGTATCATCTTGTATGTGAATATTGACTTGTAACATGTCTCTTATACTTGTATTAAGGTGTTTCACTAAAATATCATGAAAAGTGTATCTCAAATAAATGTTCCATTTTTAGCATATTTTTTCATGGTCATCATACTTAGTGCATATTTGTACTAACACCATTTTCCCATGTTTTTACTACAAAGTGTAGGTGGTGTTGACTAGAGGTTCATTCCTAGATTGAACTGTTTAAATTTTCTACTTTCAAGTCTTTGTATGTCTTCAAACATTTGACAACACTCATCTTAGAAGTTTCTTTAAATTCATGTAATAGACTTTTAGTAATTTCTTTTAAATGTGAAAGGGTTGTGTCCCTGTGATATTGAGACCTGTCTAAATGGCAATATTGAGACTTAGTACTTCCGTTGTTTTATAAATAATATTTCAATTTTTGGCTTACTTGAGAAAAGCTTTAAATTCCACACTATTTTTATGACTATGTGATGAATGAATGCTAAGGGCTTGTATAAGACCTCTTCGAGGTCGAGTACCCGTGCTAAGAATTAAGGGTGCTCTCACGTTGTGACAAAACTTTGTATCATAGAATCATGCTTTGAAATGGTCTTAGGTTTCAATGTCTCACTAGCCACGTCTAGTAGAGTCTTGTTCATCGGTGTGATTCACTACACATCTATGAGCGGGAGGCTATAGGTCGTTAGAAGTTACACTTCTTCATATTCTTGAAGTTGTGCCTTAGAGTTGAGTCCTATTAGTGTCGTTTCTTAATCTCATCTCTTGTGCTTTTAGGATATGAATACTAGAGGAAGACCCGCAAGAAGAGTGGAAGAGAGTTTCTAATGATGAGATTCCTCCTTTAAGTCCCAAAGATGTACAAGCTCCACTATGAAATCAAGAGAATGAGGTTGCGGTGGTTCGCTCGAACATGACTAATGAGGAGATTAGAGCAACTTTTCTAACCTTATCCCGAGCCATGACGGCTCAAGATAATAAAGATATGGGGCCTAGGGTAAACACTAAAGAGAGTACCCGAGTTTGAGGTTGAGAGACTTTATAAGAATGAATACTCCTATTTTTCTTGGTTCTAGAGTGGGAGAAGATCCCCAAGCATTTTTGGATGAGGTTTGTAAGATAGTCCATGTTATGGGTGGCAAAGTTGTTTTTATACCAATTCAAAGTGGTGGACCAAGTGTGGTTCAAACAACGGAAAGACAATAGGCTGGTTGAATCGTGTCATATAGAGTGGAAGAGTTTAAGAAAGCATTCTTAGGAAGGTACTTTCACCGGCAGAAGAGAGAGTGTAAGATTGAGGAGTTCATAAATCTTAGGCAAAGTAACATGAACGTGGAGGAGTATTCTTTTAAGTTTACCTTATTGTCTAAATATTCTCAATCTTTGGTGTCTAACCTAGAGATGAGATGAGCAGGTTTGTGACCGGTGTGACCGACTTAGTCAAGGAAGAGTTTCATACGGAAATTCTCCATAATGATATGGATATTTCTAGGCTTATGTTGTATGCTCAATCCATTGAACATTCTAAGCTTAAGAGAATGACTAGGGAGTTAAACCGATGAGCAAGGTCAACCTAGGTTTAAGAAGAAAGCTCCAAATCAAGATTCTTCAAGTGCTCCTAAGGTTAACCATGAGAGGGGTAGTGGTTTTCAATTTGCTAAATCTACTTGCACCACTTGTGGTAAGAGGCACTATTGAAAATGTCTAGTCGGTACCAATGGGTGATTTGGGTGTGGAAAAAATGATCACAAAGTGAGAAATTGTCCTACTCTTGTGGCTAGAGTAAGGGAGGCAAGCAAGCTCCTCATAGTGGCCCGAATCTTGATGATCAAAACAAAAATAATTTCTATGCTCTGCAAGCTAACAAGGAGGCAAGTCTTGCTAAAGGTGTCGGTAAGTTATAATTACTTGTTTTATAATGGGACACTTATGTGTTGTTCATGATAGCTTGGATGGTTGTCTCCTAAGTGGGGGATGACATACTGAATATTGAGAATGTTTAAGGTGTTGAAGTTCTTGTCTCTTTTCCTTTTATCTTATTCAAGCTTGAGATTTAGAGTTTCTAGTAGCATGATGCATGTTTTGGAGTCTTTTGTGAAAAATGAGTTTCCATGGTCTCCTTAGGATTATGCATATTTTCATGAGTCTATGTTCATATTAGAAAATGGGCTCTAATGATTTTGTTCCTCATGTTGATGAGCATATGTGATAATTTGCTAAAATGTTGCATGAGTTAACTTATAAGTGTGCTTAAATGTGTCCTTGAAAATGTTGCATGATTGTGCCTTTATGAGAAACTTGCATAATCTGCTTAATAATTATGAAGTGAGCATGATGTAAGGTGGCGAAGGAAGTTCCTCCAATATGAAATGAGAAATGTTAACTTTTATGCATAATGAATTTGTGGATGTTGTTCCTATCTTCTTATTGTACTTTGAGTCTTTTATGTGGAGTTGATGTTCCTCCTAGCTATGTGTATTTAATATAATGTATTTTATATAATTGTGGGCTGATAGTCTTGAGTCATTACCTCTTATGTGTTTTAAGTGTCATTCGAGGACGAATGTTCCCAAGTGAGGGATAATGTAATGACCCTAAAAATGAAATAGGATGAATTAGAGCTTCATATGTGTTTTATGAGTTTTTAACTTATTAAAATGTTGAGTTTTGACTTTCAAAGTCTAGTTCAAAGAGTTTGAGGTTGAACATCAAGGGACGTCCATGACTTTCGGGGACTAGTCTTGTGAGGATATGTGTCTATGTGGTGTGTAGTAGTTTCTAACCTTGTTTGAATGAGTTTAGTGAGTCAACGTCAAGGCACGTTCTAGACTCTATGTTAATGGGGTGTATTGTATGTGGGTTAAGGGTGCAAGGCCATGAGCCAAGCCAAAGAGGGGCAAGGCTAAGCCATGAGCCAAGGCTGCCCCAAGTTGGATTCTCACTGCCCCAAAGTCCACGGGCACCACCACGAGCCGTGGTGACCCTTAACGGACCGTCAAGTCGGGTGTGGACTTCACTTGGGATCAATCCAAGCAAGGCAGATTGGCCTAGCCACTGCCTAGAGGACCACGGGCACCTTGACGAGTCGTAGTCCTCTTTCACGAGTCGTCAACCTGCCCGTCAAGATTCCTTGGCCATAAAAATTGTCAAATCTCCAAGCGAGCTACATCCCAGGGACAAGAAACCATCAATTTGGTAGTGAACCACCTGCACGAGCCGTGAAGCTGGGCGTGGTCCCCGACAAGGCTTCCCTAAGTTGGGGTATTTAAATAATTCCTCTTTTAGTTATTGTTAATTGGGGTTAGTTGTAAAAAGTTTATATCATTAGTATATATGGTTTTAAGTCTGAAAGCCTTCTTTCAACTCATTATTTTGAGAACCCCAAATCAAAAACCCCAACAGTTCTCTCACTCAATATTTCTCTCAAGCTTAAGGAAGAAGAAGAGGAGGGAAGCTAGGGTTTCAAATTCAAGGTCTTCTTCACCAAATTTCTTGGGCGTTCTTAATACAAAGGTATCATGACTCTTTATCTAAAGCTAGTTTTTGCTTTAGAGATAGTCTTCAAATGGTTTTCAACTTTTATAAATTGATTAAAAACTCCAATCCTTCCTAAAATCATGGGTTCTTGCATTAAATAATTTCAAACGATTGCTTATGAGTATATTGCAGTATATTGATGGTTTTAAAGTGAAAAACTCCATGAACCCATGATTTCCTCAAAATTCCTAAATTTGGCTTATGAAGTGGGTTTGATGATTAGGTATGGGTATTGATGTATTATGCTTAGATTTTATTGTATTGTTGATATCTATTATTATCTATATCTATATATGATGAATTGTTGGAGAAATGTGTAATGATGATTATGGCTTGAATGAAGGGTAAGTTGACCTAATTCTCTTATTATATTGGAATTGTTCTTGTATGGTTTTGTCCACTTATGGTGACACTGTTCACTTAGTATATGTTTTGTTAACATGGCCTTGAATTCATTATGTGGTGAATTGAGGTTTTGTATTAAGGTGCATATATGGGTGCACAATATGAAGGTTGTATATTGTGATGAAAAGGTATATTCTCTCTTATTGGTTATGTGTTTTGATGATAAAAGGTATATTGTCTTAAGGTGCATATATGGGTGACAGTGTTGTCCTATTTTTATTTTTTTGTTTTAATTTTTTTTACTTCTGTTATTTTAACTTCTTTTTTTTATATTTATTCTAAAAAAATTTAGAAGTTCATTTTTTATTTTATTTTATATTATTATATTTCATTTATTCTTTTTGTTCTCAACTTTACTTTACGTGATTCTATGCAATTTTTTTGTATCTATTTCTTTATGATATACTTGTTTTCTCATTAGCATAATTTTATTAGTATTCTATTTTTTGAATTAAATTAGAATTATTGTTAAGTAAGGTTATAGACTAAATTTTTTTAAAAATAAAATAAAAATAAATCATATTTATACATGTTACATTGAAATTCGCTATAAGGGTATCATGTTAAATTTTTTATTTTGAATTTAAATATAACTTATGTTACATTTTCAGTTTCATTTGTTTTAGTAATATTGAATTCACATTGCACGTCATTTTTTAATTAAGCTTGATAGATTATCTTTTTGTCAAACATTTAATAATTTATGACATTTTTTTTTATATATTGATCTTTTTATCAAATATCATTTCACGATGTTCGTAGAAATTTCATGCTTTTAGTTTTTACGATCAATTCAATTGAAATAAATTAATTTGTAAAAATATAAATCAATTATTTTTTTCATAATATGATTTAAAGAATATATATATATATATATATGTAAATATCTTAAATATTATTTAATGTCATTTATGAAGTTTCTTATTTGTCTGTATAAATTTTAAATAATTAATTTTTATTTTAATATAATTTTATTATTGTAATTGTGTCACAACCAAGACCGTCGTGATTGACACCCACACTACAACTCGGTGGGAGAACCACTACTAGCAACCAACAAAAGCAATAACTCTAAAAACTAAAGCATTTAAGTTACAGTAGCAAGTTAAATAACTAAGCTAAGTTCCATTACTAATTAAAGATCTATAACTAACAATGCGAAAGATAAACCTAGAATTTGAATGTCAATGTACCAAAACTAGAAACGAGAATCAAATCTAACAAGAATTTCTAATGAACTATCTAACTAACTAAAACAAGGTCTAGGTCCGAAAATTGTGGACATAGACTAAAGAGAATTCCATGGCAGCCCAAACGATGTGGCTCACCCTTGAACTCGAAGCGATCACCGATCTCTTAAGCAAGGTCTGTCAACAGTCGCGTGAAGATGTCATGTACTCAACAAAAATAAGAGCAAGTGTAGAATCAATACACAATCACTGTGTACTGGTAGGATCACACGGTTATTCCACTAGTGTAACATAAACAAGCAATTACAATATTATTACACATGCATAAATATCAACATATTCAATACTATCATAAGAATCAACATCACAATTCACATGCTTCATCACATAGTTGATCCTCTCACGAAACCTAAAGTCAAACTGTTAGCATGCCAGAACGTGACAATCTTATTCAATTTTTGTGCTGGAACGTGGCAACCGATCCCAGTTAGCATGTCGAAACGTGGCAATCCGATCCAAGTTAGTGTGTCAGAACGTGGCAGTCAATCCCAATCACACATCACAATAACACATCAAGATCACTCATTCAAATCATGATTTCATGGTATCGATATTCATATATCTCATTTCAACAACTATGATCAATATTGCAACATGCATACGGGAGTCAACAAAACAAAGCAAAGCAAGTGTATATCACACAATCATAGAATCACAATCATCACCTACCTCAAAATAAGCTTGAAACCCTAGACAACTTGATTCTTCCCTTTCCGGATTCATTCTGCTTGTTCGTGGTCTATAAAGAACAATTTATATACCGGGAGTCAATAAAGAAACACTAAATTCCCTGAATACTAACAAACTATGAACCCTAATTCAAACTCATGACCCCAACTAGTCAATTTAGGGTTAATTCCACCATAGGATTCTTCAAGAAATCATTCCCCATCAATATTGATCCATTCTAAAATTTTCTACAGATCAAAAAACGAATTCGGAGAGTAAAAGCTTACCTATAGCTTCAAGAATGGTGGAAAATGAGCTGGAATAGCCCAGGGGTCATCTATTGACCCAAAAAGTTGAAAAATACAAAATAAGGTCGTGTAAGGGTTTTATTTACGATTATAAAACCCGTCATCCCGCTAAAGCGGCACCTATCCCGTTGTAGCGGCATCGCTCAATCCCGCTGCAGCGACACTTTTTGAACTAGTGAACTCCGTCTTGAAAAATTCCAAAAGTCCTATAATTCAATTTTCGCCTTTCACTACACCAAGAAAGTATCCTTAACGCTACGGTCGATTCTCGGAGGTCTATTTATCCAAATTCAATTTTGTAAAGTCACACGGATCCCCTAACGAGTTATCTAACTGATTATGTAATCAAATTCCTATTTACTCCACCCGATTGCTACTATATTTTCCTACACCTTGATGACTCCAATTTCCTCCAAATCTGGACAATGTTGAGAAAATTCTAGTACTACGAAAAAGTTTTTTCGGACTCGATTTTCCTCATTGACATTTATATAACGACGAAACTCGATCGTTACAAATTGTGCATCCAAACAAAACATGTCTAACTACACTTTGACATCCAAACATGACATGTGTCATTATAGTGTAATTACAATGTAGCAACTAGCAAGCAAACATGTCAATGTAATTACAAAACTGTGTAATTACTAGGCTGGTAATTTTTATCCTAGTAATTACACCAATTTCATTTACCATGTGACTTTCCCAACAGACCCTTAAAATAATATGATGATATGATGATATATGATGATATATGTTAGTAGTTATATGATATATGATATATGATATGATTAATAATAATAAGACTTTAATAGTATATACATTAATTGTATGGTGTTCGTTTGTTTTTATGGTAATGTCAAGCCATATTGAATATGATCTTTTTTAAATATGCAGCAATATTAAAGTTGTGATGTCAATTTTTATATTTTAATATGATAATTCGGTTTATAGTAAAGTATGCACAAGTCTATGTGCATGAGTTTCTAAATGTGAGGGCATCTGTTATATATAACTAAATTATTTTGAACTTTTTAGCTTCAACTTTGATCCTTGCTTCCTAAGAAAAATATGGAATGAAACCAGCGATCCTTTTATTTAGCAAAAGTTTTAACTGAAATAAAAGAAGATTAAATAAATAATTGTGCATTGTATTATAATTATAACATAAAAAGTGTGTGTGGATCCTGCACCAAGTAAAAAAAAAAAAAAAAAAAAAAAGAGAATAGAGAATAAGGAATTAAAAGTGGTTATGCTGAAAGGAAGGCGAGAAAGACTAGGCCAACAATGAAATGGGAGGAAGGGAGATTATATCGGTAATAAACATAGGGTTGTGAGAGGTATAATTTTTAATATAAAAGGCGGTGATGGAGATGGTTAATAGTGCAAGCTCTAGCAGGAAGAAGAAATAATAAAAAAGAAGAAGAAGCCTCACCTCTTCTTCTTGTGAGAGTAAAAATATATAAACTCCCAAAAAAATTACTAGAGTGATCAAAAATAGAAAAAAAAAGAAGCATCGTCATGGGGAGTGGTAAAGTGACAGTTGTGGCTTTGCTACTTTGCCTCTCAGTAGGGGTAATAGCTGAGGACCCTTACCTCTACTTTAACTGGAACGTTACCTATGGCACAGTCTCTCCATTGGGCGTGCCACAACAAGGTATTCTCATCAATGGCCAGTTCCCTGGGCCTAGAATTAATTGTACCTCCAACAACAACATTGTCGTCAATGTCTTCAATAATTTGGATGAGCCATTCCTCTTCACCTGGAATGGTGTCCAACATAGGAAGAACTCATGGCAAGATGGTACCCCAGGAACCATGTGCCCAATCATGCCTGGTCAAAATTTTACCTACCGATTCCAGGTCAAGGACCAGATTGGTAGCTACTACTACTTCCCTACCACAGCTTTGCACCGAGCAGCAGGTGGTTATGGTGCCATCAATGTCCACAGTCGTGCTCTCATCCCTGTTCCTTTTGACAATCCTGCCGATGAGTACAATGTCTTTGTCGGTGATTGGTACAACAAGGGCCACAAGACTTTGAAAAAGGTCTTGGATGGTGGACACACCGTTGGCAGACCTGATGGCATCATCATCAATGGTAAGTCTGCTAAGGTTGGAGAGGCAAAAGAGCCACTCTTTACCATGGAGGCTGGCAAGACCTATAGGTACAGATTCTGTAACCTTGGCATGAGGTCCTCAGTCAACGTTAGATTCCAAGGTCACCCAATGAAATTAGTCGAGCTAGAGGGATCCCACACCGTACAAAACATCTATGATTCATTGGATATCCATGTTGGTCAGTGCCTCTCAGTATTGGTGACTGCTAATCAGGAGCCCAAGGACTATTACTTGGTTGCTTCAAGCAGGTTCTTGAAGCAAGAACTCTCCTCTGTGGCCATCATCCGTTATGCCAATGGAAAGGGCCCAGCATCTCCTGAGCTCCCAGCATCCCCACCAGACAACACTGAAGGCATTGCCTGGTCCATGAACCAGTTCCGCTCCTTCAGATGGAACTTGACCGCTAGTGCTGCCCGTCCCAACCCTCAGGGTTCCTACCATTACGGACAGATCAACATCACCCGCACAATCAAGATCGCCAACTCTATGGGCCAAGTAAATGGTAAGCTTAGATATGGTTTGAACGGTATTTCTCACTCAGATACCGAAACTCCATTGAAGCTTGTAGAGTACTTTGGAGCTGCCGATAAGAGCTTCAAGTATGATCTCATGGCTGATGAAGCCCCAGCTGACCCAAGCAAGCTAACTGTTGCCCCAAATGTGAAAAACACCACCTACCGTAACTTTGTGGAGATCATCTTTGAGAACCACGAGAAGAGCATCAGGACTTATCACCTGGACGGATATTCCTTCTTTGCAGTAGCTGTTGAGCCAGGGAGGTGGAGCGCAGAGAAGAGAAAGAACTACAACTTAGTGGACGCAACAAGCAGGAACAACATCCAGGTGTATCCAAACTCATGGGCAGCAATAATGTTGACATTTGACAATGCAGGAATGTGGAACTTGAGGTCAGAGATGTGGGAGAAGACTTATTTGGGAGAGCAAATGTACTTCAGCGTTCTCTCACCAAGCCGCTCCTTGAGAGATGAATACAACCTCCCTGATAACCATCCTCTCTGCGGTGTTGTCAAGGGCATGCCCCTCCCAGCTCCATACAAGGCTTAATTAAATCTCTTCTCTTTCTATCTAATAAAGGGGACGTCTTAACTATTAATGGATTCCATGTATTTGTTTTCCTTCCCCCCAAAAATCAATGAATAAAAAGTTTTTTCTTTCTTTCAAATTTATGCATTTTTCTCTTCTCTCCTACTCCTACATGAATAGATCATCATATTATTTGAACTCAAATACCAAAATATTAATACATTCATTAGCTTGATCCAAATAAAAAAAACTTAAGTTAACTTCTAATGTTACTCTTCACAATTTGTTTAGTTCATCATTATTTTCCATCTCTGCTCATAGCCAGTTGCAACCCCCTTGATGCAATAGAACAAGATCCTTCAAATTTGCATGCTTTCGAAATTAGGAACACTATAAATAATTTGCTGTTTCATACTAAAGATCATTGCAACGTGATTTTCTGCTTAATTTTAGCTTGTTAATACATCCCCTAGGCCTATATATAAAAGCTCTTGTGTAGTAGTATATTTTTCTGTTTTGTTTTATTTGGGGAAAGGATTATATGGAAGCATTAAAAGTTAATAAAAGTAGTAGGGTGCTATATAGTTTCAAAAAGGATTGCTAGTAGTAGTTGTAGCAAAAGTAAGAATTGAAGATGGACGAAAATTGTGTTTGGCTGGCATTATATTAATCCTTCTTTAACAAGCTAAGGGAGTCTGTTTTGTCTGATCTTGGGAGTTCCCGCATTCAATTATGTCAGTTTAATTTCTAGTGGATATAGTCCATCCATCCATCAAGCCAACTAGTTCTTCCATTACATGGTTTGCATTAGGAATAGTATCCAAGGATCCATCACTTCCTGATTTGAATTATTTTTTGCAGTTTCATCTGTGCTTAGCTTATAAAAACCTTTTATGGTGCTGATTGATATTTTCCTTCAAGGGACAATTTCTGTTGAACTAGTAGGTCTTAATCACATCCAACCATTGGGAATGATGATTATCCACATCCCAGAGAGCTGACTGCAAGTTGTGAATGCCACGACTTCCACAAAATTAATCCTTTCGCTCTCTCCCTATGGATGCGTGATAGATTCTTCTACATTCTCACAAATAGGGAACGATCTATTAAGTTCTCATATCTAGTTAGAACTCTTATAAATGGATAAACTCTTTTGCTTTATGAGGGAATAGACAGATATTCTGGTAAATGAACAAGCATTAAGCGTTAGTCATCAGCAAGCTCGATGGATAGAGGGTTCAGCTTCCAAGATCCATCACAATTATGGAGTTGATTTTTATATTAGCATCATTAATCTTCAGGGATCCTTGAGTAAGGTTTATGATAGGACTGCCATTAGGGAGTCAATTACAACTCTAGAAGTCTTTTTTGTTTCAATTTCAGGTAATCCATCGTTTCCATTTACAAAAAATATCCCAACCATGGAAAATGTGTTTGAGGATATGAGCTTCTTGTGGTCCCCAACACAAAAGTTTCATGGGGCAGCCTTTTTTGACATCGTCATTTAAGTTGTACCTGCCTTTTTAAAAATAAATATAATTGCACATACACCACTTGACAAAATTATTTTTTCCCCAAAATATCTCAAATTACAAATGTATGAAGTTCAGTTATATCAAGGTTACATAAGAAGTTGCAGGTAGGGTCAACCATTCGAATACAATCATGGGTCCAAGCACCATTTGCATCCATAAAGGAGATGGTTTTGTATCTTCTTCTCCTATTAAGGTTTTTTTTTCTTCAAACAATCTATCATAATGTTGGAGGAGATTAGGCATGACTCCAACATGCATATATACCAAAAATCATATTTACGAGAGGACATAAACCTTAGCCTCATAAACAAAGTGCAGGTTGGATATAACCATTTTGTTGCCTATATGGTTACTAATACCAATTTGAGATTGAATGATCCTTCTACGCTAAGAATGATATAATGCGTGCGTTCACTATCAGTCAACGGACCAGGTCCCTTGACTCAAACAAATTAAGAACGAAGAGTAATTAATAACAAGAAAACAACACCAATAGTTTACATGGAAACCTCCTTACTCAAGGGATTAAAACCACGACATGTCACACATGATTTTCACACTTACAACCAGTGTGAGAAAAAATTATTAATCTCATGATCAAGTAATAACTCTGTTACTTGAAGAGCCTAAACAGATGTTACTCTGGCTACTAAGCTATCACTACTAGACAACTTAAGATTTGACTAAGCAACACACAGGGTTACCACTAAACCACCACGCTTCGGATGACTTAGTCTTTTACTAGGTAGCACACAAGGCTGCCCACTAAATCAGTTGGACTCAACTAATTTGGAATTTTTCGCAAAACGAACTATCTGAATCCTTTATAGATTAAAGAACAGATTTACAATGTATGTGCAGAAGAAATAATCCTAAGACCACTAAGCTTGCAGCTGTATCAGGTTCGAGTTTTTCTTAAGGATGATCTTCACTTGAGTAATAGCCTTTGCAAGAGTTCTTGAGAATTTTCAAGTTGCAAAAACAAAGGTTATGACTATTGGACATAAGGTTTATGAAGTATAGTCACAACCTTTGAGGCTACACCATTGAACGAGGTTTCTGCACTTTCTGCCACGGTTGGAGACTTGTGCACAAACCAACTATACTTTTTCCAGCCTGACAGTGGAGTTGCACTATGGACCAGGTCCCTTTACAAGGTCCCAGGGTTTGTCAAATCATCATAACTACCAATAATATTTCCCCCTTTTTGATGATGACAAACTGTAGATCGCTTCCCCCTGTCGAGCAAACACTGCCTTATTCATATCTAGGTTTCCCCTGTCAATTTAGTACACAACAGAAGTGCTCTTTCATGTTCCTTCCCCCTGTCGATCAAAACTTGTTCATCAGTCCTGATTAATCTTCCCTGTTCACCAACCTAAGCACCTGATAATTCCTCCTTTTGGCATCATAAAAAAGAAGCGCAATAAACCAACAAAACAAGTAAGATTATTAAGAAAGATCACAGCCAAGGGCAATACAAACATGGTTTAAAAAAACATAAAACAACAGAAATTAGTCACAACAAAATAGGAATCAATTTCATAACACAAAAGTCAGCATTCAATACATTTAAGTTAAACTAAAATAGAACCCCGGACACTGTCCACACAAAAAAACCACACAAGAGAGGACTATGAGGAAGGAGGTTGATGGGAAAGGGAATTGGTAACAAGAGTAAGTCTCGAATTTGCTGCATCGTTATCCTTGACCATCTTTTCTTGGAGAGCAGCAATTTTGGCGAGGAGCTCATCATTCTTCTTCTGTAGCTCCTTAACCACTTCGGTACTGTAAGACCCCGAAAATGAACTAAGGTGCTTAGAGCCTCACATGTGTCTAAAAAAAGTTTAAAATATGTTCATTAAGTGTTTTATAGTATGTATACATGATTTGAAGTCATTTGGAGGTCAAACGTCCAAGAACGTCCAAGATGTTCGAAAGTTGGTATTTAGACGTGTTAGTGTGTCCTTGCATGTTTGCCTTGATTTTATGGGTTGTTTGAAGTCCAAAAAATAGTATGGGTGACCCTATAATCTTAATATACATGTTAAGGGTCAAAACGTTCGGGTACGACTCCCCGGGGACCAACATAGGGGCCCAAGGAGGACCCAAATGTTGGACCAGGAGGCTGCCCAAGGAGCGTGGAGCAGTAAGAATTGTAGACCAGCCTCGCGTCGCGCGCCTGGCACTGAAAGTTTCTGTGCGACGCGAACCCAACACGCACCCTACTACCTCAAAAATTATTTGGGGCAAGAATCAGAGGCTGCCTACGCGAAGCGCAACCATTTCCCAGATCCGGTTGCGTCATTTTAAAGTCAATTTTGACATGTCTAAAAGTCCTAATAAGTATGAGGGTGTTTTGGTAACTTGGGGAGACGGTTATAAACTTTTCTTATGACTTATTGAACCCCTAAACCCCAACACCCATTAGAAATCAAAATCCCAAATCTCTCTTCTCTTCCAAATCCTCTCAAACCTCCATTGGACGGAAAACTCAAGTTCAAGCTAAGGGCTGAATTTTCATGGTTTATTATTCAATTTCTTGTGGGCTTCTCATATAGAAAGTTATGGTGTTCCTTTATCCTTATTAACCATTCATCTAAGGAGTCAATCAAGGATTTTCAAAATATGATTCAAAGACCAAAATCCCAATTTCACATCTATCCATGGGTTCTTTCTCAAATTGATTTCAAAAGCATGTTTATGATAAATTGATGATTATCTACTATTTTTAAGATGAAATTCAATCAAATTTCATGATGAACCCATGATCATCCTAAATTCTCAAATTGGCCTATAATGTGGGTTTTGTGATCATGATTCTATGTTGGTTGAATTATGTTTCAATTATGTTGAATTGCCTATTACTATTGTTAATAATGTTAATTGAATATGAATTGTTGAATGAGTGATTAATTATGATCAAGGTTTAGGGATTGGGTAAATTGATATATATTTCTTTATTTTCTATAGACTTGATGAAGTAGTTTACCTAATGTTATCTTGAAACCATGATGTTTGAAGTATGATTTCGTTTAAGTAATAGTATATTTAGCTACTTTTTTATACATGTATTTATGTTGAATTATGGGAATTGATCATGATGATCAAAGCTTGGAGGAATTTGTAAGTTTTCCCTATTCTCTCTACTTTTCTTATAGAATTGCTAGTTGATGTAGCCTTGTATGGCATTGTGTGGTATGGTCACACTTATGGTGGTAGTGTTTACCTTATTGTTATGCTATTATGTGGTGTGACCATAGCCTTGAAGGAAATCGTATCTTGAAAGTGTGGTTATGATGATCACACAATGTGAAGTATTATGCCTAGTCTCCAATGCTAGTTTATGATTTAGGTTATATTGATGATGCTTCCTATACATTCAAATGATTATGTTAGGGCTTGGTATGGTCTACATGTTGATGTTTGAATAGTCTTCTGTAGTATGATCCCTACCTATGTTCCCTACATGAATGTGTGATTCTAACCGATCTTAGGAGTCTTAGATTCAATGTTGAAGTTGTCTTATCTCCTATGTTATTATGTGGTGTGTGGTCTAAACTTGAATGTGTATTGTGAATTTTTAAGGTGTCTGCCTCAATGTTAGGATTTTTTTCCATTAAGTGATCATGTGTCCAATGTACACACATCTCATGCATGCTTATAAGTAGTATAGATTGATGGTGTCTAATGAAAGGATAGTTCTCATATGCAGTTGTGTCTACTACTATGCATGTAAAGTATATGTCCATGAAGTATGATTATGTATCCCTTAACTAGGATGACTTGATAGGTGTACTAGTATGGGCAAGGGTATGGGACCTTGTCTATGTATTGCACATGTGTGCCTTGATAGGATAGTTCCTAGGTTTGGTTTTCTATGTGCATGAATATGAATGTATGACTATGTTATGAATGTGCATATTGTCTTAATGTGTTTATATGAAAGGATCGCTCATATAGTTACACCTATACACTTATGCATTGATGTATGAACATGTGTGGTCTTAATGTGTTTGTGTAAAAGGTTTGCTCACATATATGTATACACACACGTATGATGATATAGTCAAAAGAGGGGCGCTTGGAAGGTGTTCCCAAGAGTACCCTAAACTAGATGGTGCTTGAATATGCTATGTCCATGTGAAAGGGTTTCTCACATGACTTAGGTTGATGAACTCTCATCTATAACCTATGAGCTAAGCATATGAGGGGTTAACTCTCCCAAACCTATATTTTATAAAGTAATGATAATAATGACTTTTCAATAAAGGGAACTTACCTTAGCACCGAGTGAACTTGAAGATGAGGGGCGACACCTTCCCAATGTGGGAAGGTAGGGTATACCATAGTCCTCACGATGTGGTTAGCCTCATAGACCAATGGGCATAGAGTGATGTTTACATACATGCCTCCAAGTTCCATAAACTATGCTTGACCTATATGATCTAGCAAATGATATCACTTAGTATACTAGCATGTGTTAATGTTCTACCTTGTCTAGGTAAGAGCACCTTCTTTGGTTTAAGGCTCTAAAACACCAAATTCCATGTTTAGCACCCACGGTCTTAGTGTCGGTTAAGGCTATAGTTTCCCTAAAGTAAAATGGACAATGGAAGTAAATGAATAGGACCCTAACTAGGATAACCTAAGGGAAGTTGCATAGTGTAGGTGGGGGTATGTGACTTCACCTATGCATTGCACAAGTAGCTCTTGAAGGCAGTTCTAAGAAGGTGTTCCAATGTATATGTATATGTTTATGTTTCTTATGAATGACATTGTAGTATCCTCTTCTTGTTATGATAATATGCATATATGAGTCCATTGTGTATATGATGAGTCTCGCCTTATATGCATGAAGTTTGACTTATTGATTATACGATAATGGTCTCTCTTGTTAGGCATGTAGTTGACTAAAGTTCTTATGTTGATGTATGAAGTAAATGATGATGCTTGTGGTTTCTTTGTAGGGTTACGTTGTATGTGTGAGGTTATAGGGCTTCACATGTACATTACACTAGTAGGCTTAGATTGGGATTATGAGTAAGGTCTTGTGATGTATATATGATATGAAGTCCAAGTATATTTTTTTGGCTATTGCCTATTATGATGTTATTGGTAGTGTTGACTTTCATGTGGTCTTGGAGTGAGTCTTATATGTGGTTCATGGAACATGTTGGTTCATAGGTGAAGTAGGTGTCTTAGGATATGCTATGTTTCTATGAATGCCTATGTTTAAGTAAATTAAGGTTATGTGAATGTTCACCTTGGTGACCTTAAGGTGATGCTTGAGTGTGGATGGTGGAATGGGACACTATTCATACATTGCACCAAGTATTACTAGAGGGTTAATTGGGGTTAAAGGCTTGAGGTAAAAAATAAGATAATTTCATGAAATGGTAAATGTGCCTTAAATGAATTATATGGCTTTACGTGATGTTATGAATAGTGTCCATGCCTATGTGAAGTATATGAGCTATGTTGTGATGATTATTGCAAAGTTTTATGAAGGTTCTTTTAAAAAGGCATGATGCATAGTTTCTAACAAAATGTCCTCTTTAAATGCATGTTTTTGCATGGTATACTTAGTGCATTCTTGTACTAACACCATTCTTCTCTACCTGTTTACACCAATTGTAGGTTATGGATACTTAAAGAATATCTATGTGGTGAAGAGCTTGATAGATGTTTCCCAAGCTCAAGGAAAGGAGTCCTTAAGATTCAAGGATTGCCTATGTCAAAGTTCTTATTCAAAAGTGATGTAACAGTTTAGTTATTATTATATGTTGATAAGGGTCGTTTCCCTATTCTGCTCTATTAGTCCAAGATGGCAAAAGAGACTTAGAGTCTAAATATATATATATATATATATATATATATATATATGTATATGAAATGATGTTTCTAGCATATGATGTGCTATGAAAGTTTTAAGTTTTCCGCTAAATTTACTATGACAATGCGATGAATGATAACTATGGGCTTGTATAAGACCTCCGAAAAGTCAAGTACGCCATGTTACTTCTAGGGGGTGCTCCCCGGTCGTGACAAACGTGGTATGAGATCATGAGGTTATAAAAGTGTTTTTAGGGTCCAAATTCTCGTGTTGCCACATCTAGTAGAGTCTCGTTCATTTGTGGTGAGTCGCGACACCATCCATGAGCGGGAGGCTATAGGATGATAGAGTTTCCCTTCTTCACTATTCTCATTTCGTGCCATAGAACTTAACTCTATAACATCCCTCTCTTATGTCTTCTTTTCCGATGGTCATTTAGATGTGATTGCTTTGATGAGATGGTATCTCTATGCTCGAGGGAGAAAAGGTGAGTTTTGATGCTTGTATTGGTTTTATGGTTTGATGAGTATGTGTGAAGGTGACTTTTGGCATGCTTTGTTGATATGATGCCATTTATGGCTATATATGAGACCTATGTGAAATGACATGTTATGTGAAGATTTATGTTATGATATGGTCTTAGCCTAAAAAGTTATTATAGTTAAAATGAGTTTTTTTTTTTTTTTTGGATTGGCATGTTTCTAAATGATTTTGCATGATGATAGTCTTATGATATGGTTTAGACTTGAAATACTTTAGGAAGTGTGGTAAATGGCCAAAAATGCATGTTGCCTATATATGTATGTTTAAGTGTTCAATGTTGCCCTTTGTATATGTGTAATGGTTCATGTGTTACCTTTTATGCGTAATTCCTCATAGTTGCTTAGTATGATTGAAGTATTTTGTGTAGGCTTAATCCTAGAAGTGAGGGTAGCATGCTTGCCTTTGTAGGGTGATGATGTGGGTTTGATTGACCTAGAAATTACCTGAAAAGAAAAAGTCCTTATGGCTAAGTGTCTTTTATTGTTTCCCCTAAGGCTGTCTTGACCCTTGGTGTCTATGGTATAGTTGAGACCTTATGTGGTTGGGCAGTATGACCTAACTTGTGTATTATTGATTTCCTTTGGGTGTTAGGCCTAGAGGTATGGTTATGATTGAGTTAATAGACTCCTTGATGTGAGATTAGGTGTGAAAACCTCAATGATGTTAACCTTTTTGTGTGAGGAGTATGAAAGGTTTGTTTTGACTTGCCTTGACCTTGGTGTGTAAGGGGTTGAGGTGAATAGGCATACCCCAAGTGGGGTATAGAGTGCCTAGATGGTAGGATTTTATATGACCTTGATGTCCATATGTTAAGTTACTGTAATTCCTTTTAGGTTGGTAATCACTTTTAAATAATGATGATGAAGGTTGATAAGCTAAGATCCTCTTAAGGTTGGGATAAGTTGCTCTTAATTGGGTTTTCCCTAAGTGGGGGATGGTGATGTGAGTAGTAAGGTTGTAGATATTTCTATCTTGTCCTTCTATTCTTACTTGAGCTTTAACTAATGAGTTCCTAGAAGCTTGTTCATGATAGGAGTCTTGCATTAAAGTATGAATTGAATGTTCTCCATATGTTGTGCATGCCATAATTGACATTATGTTTTGCATGGTTTTAAGACTCTTAGTGCATGAAAAAGAATTTTGATCAAATTCATGTTTTCTCATGTTGATTGTGCATCTTGATATGCTAGTTGTGCATTTAACTTCATGAGATAAGGTAAGAAACATGGTTGTAGTCACTTTTGATGTGTAAGACTTAACCTTATAATGAGAAATTGAGCCTATTTAAAAAAATATTGAGTCTCTTGAAAATTGTGTGACTTTTATGATTTGAAAAGCAAGATTGTAGGCTCACTCTTGAAAAGTGAAGACATGTCTAGCTAGTGTCCTTGTGCGTACCTATGAATTGTGAGATTTTCCCAACTTGATGTGTAACATTCTGGAAAATCATATGTCTAATGAAGAGCCCAGTAAGTCCGTTAGAATGCGTATTGGGGTACATAGGCATCCCAATGCCCAATATTGAGAAATTTTGGACATATTATAGAATATTGGCTAAGGGGTGTTAGCCAATTTCTATGTATGCACAACTAATTAAAATAACAATATCCTTCATATACAATCACATTGATTTAATAAGTAACCTAATGCCCAATATTGAGAAATATTGGGCATAGTATGGAAAAATTGGCTAAGGGGTATTAGCCAATTTCTATATAATACCCAAATAAGCAAAATATTGGGCATATTAGAAAATATTAGCTTAAAGGGTGTTAGCCAATTTTCTAACATTAATGAGCTTGATGAAGAAATGTACCTGCAATGAAGACCCTAACTAAAAGATTATTCACAGCTTAGTACTTTAGATACGAGGCATCCAAGTGTCAAGCCTAGGTATCATTCCACATGACCATTTAAAATAATCATGCAAATTAAGCAGTGCCCAAGGACATGGTGAGGTTCCTTGGGACAATAAGTAAATATTCCAAATAGGACATCAAGAATAGTTAGTTAGGAAAGTACAACCAACGCATGTGCAAGCACATGTGCAAGACATGTTAAGAAGCGGCCAAAGGAGGGGACCACCCTAACTGAATTCGGTTAGGGTAGTTAGGGGGAAAAACGTGCACAAGGGACCACTCCATGTGGGGCCTAACTTCCTAACTAATTCTAGACTCTAACCTACTGCCCTAAATATGTAACTAACCTAATACCAAATGAAATAAACTAATTAGTGCACCTGACAACCTAAGACTTAACCGGGTTGACACACACCTAGTACTAGTTAAAGAGACAACCTAGTACCTAACCTAGGATGGTCCAAAAGGTTGGTTATGGTCCTAACAACTTAGGTATACTTTAGTAATTACCCTAGGTTACTTACGTAATTAATTTAGCAACTTAATTAGTTAATTTAAATGGAAAAAACCGAAATCACAAAGCAATTTCCAGATTTCGGTTAAGACAAGCAAAAGACAACCTAGTACCTAACCTAGGATTGTCCAAAAGGTTGGTTATGGTCCCAACATCTTAGGGATACTTTAGCAATTATCCTAGGATAATTAATTAATTAATTAATTAACTTAATTAATTAATTTAAAAGGGCAAAACCGAAAACACAAAGCAAATTCCTGATTTCGGTTAAAATAAGAAAAAGACAATCCAGTACCTAACCTAGGATGATTCAAAGGATTGGTTATGGTCCTAATGACTTAAGTGTACTTTAGTAATTACCTTAGGTCACCTAATAAATTAAATTAACAATTTAATTAATTAGTTTAAATGATCAAAACTAAATCCTTACACTAACCTAGTATAATTCAAGAAACATCCTAGTACTTAACCTAGGGTGGTCCTAAAGGGTTGATTATAGTTCCAATGACTTAGGGGTACTTTATTACTTACACTATGTCCCTAAATTAATTAAATTAAGAATTTAATTAATTAATATAAAGTCAAAATGTTGACCATAACCATAGTCAACACCAATTTCCAGATTTGACTAAGTGTTATGTTCTCCTATGTTTAGTCAACTTAGGAGGGGCGTTTTGGTAATTGGTTAATTAGTTTATTAAATTAAATTATTAAAACTAAGTTGTATAATTAAATATCAGTTCTTAAACCTAAAAATCTCGTTCAAACTCATAGAAAAGGCGATGCAAAAACAGCAAGCAACGAACGAAAGAAAAACATAAAATTCCATTGATTCTCTTAGGCGATTTCAAGGATTTCTTCAAGGTTTCGTACAAGGTGGTATTAGTAGGTTAAATTCTACATAAGGTATGGGTTTCTATCTTGGACTTCATTCTCCAAGAGAACTTTCTTTCCAACGATTCAAAGATCTTGAAACTAGGGTTGTTCCCGTTCTCGTCGAACTCCTTGTCCCTAGTATCTTTTTCGATTTCAATGTTGAATAGGTTAGAGATCATGTTATTGGTATGTGGTTCTGGTTGATTTTATGTGTAATGTTCTTGAATGATGAATGTCGATTAACTTATGAATTTGTGATCGTATAAAGTTAAGTGCTTAAAACGTGAATCATGAATCGACGACGTGTTAGTTACACCCGTAATTGTCTAAGTGTTGGTGTGTTTGTCCGAATGTTGTCTTGCTATTTTTGTAACGTTATGAAGATGCTAATGTCATCAAGTATTAATAAGATGCTGTCCAATATGTCTTAAAAACGTTACCCTAAAGTCATGAACTAAGATTGATTAAGAGAATGATACTACGCTAAGATGTGTCCGAAAATGTTAGGTATGAAGATGATTACGGTTTGTTGTGCATACCTACTGTTAATGTGACTTGTTGATGATGTTTTGTTCGTTAAATGATCATATTATGCTGTCCAAGATGTCTAAAAACGTTACTACTAAAGCCATGAACTAAGATTGGCTTAAAATACATCCCATGAAATCACATCTTGAATGAATTGCCAATCTTATGCCAATAAATTGGCTAACACTACATTGTCAAACAAGTTGTAGAGAATTGGCTATAATAAAATTATGTTAAATGACTAAAAAGATTGGCTAATGAATAATATACATATCCAACCAAGCATGAGAGAATGTAAAATTGGCATATGCCAACAAAGATAGTTATGTAGTTTAATATCCCAAATCTTGAGCCAATACTAATCATCTGTGTATCAAATGATAATATAAGCACTTCTAAAGTAATATCAATGAATCCATAACCAAGGGCATGACATTCATTGGGACAACTCCCAACATGCTCCACAAGAATGAACTATGAACACATGAAACTCATTGAATGAAGTGCTCATCGTCCATAAACGATGATATGAAGCTACTACACTAAATTAAGTAAGTAACATGAGTTATAACATAATTGAAGGGGTCTAAATTAAGTAAGTGACCAGAATGGGGTTTTAAAGGAAGTGAGACAAGTCTTACTTACACCAAAGCTAATTTGTTAAAAGAATACTCACGAATAAAGGTGTTAGAATGTGTGAGACTAGTCTCATTAACACCTAAGGATGATATGTAAGGACAATTCACATTCATCAATGTCAAGTAAGGATGATATGTAAGGACAATTCACATTTCATCAATGTAAAGTAAGGATGACAAGTCATCAAAAGAGTAAATAAATGTCAATCACATTCTATATGTAAGTGTAAGGACAATGCACACTTAATACGTAAAGAAGAGATGAGAAATCATCTAATAAGATATGACTACCTCATGCTAGAAGCAAGCTTCGACGATGTATGAGTTGAATGTAAATAAGAACTTTAAACTGAGCACCGATAAGCTAGTTATGAGTGGTGATGCCTTCTTTAGGGTATGGGACTACAATGAATCATTGCACTTGTAAGTAAAATATAGGACTAAAGGAATTATTGAAATACACAACAACAAGAAGAAAAAGGCTGAAAATAAAACTAAGTATGGGGAAAGGAGCTCTCGGGTTTGGAGGATTAAATTTTCAAATCTTCGCTCGAGTTGTTCTAAAATTATGTTGATGATACTAATGACTTGTAATCATATAGAAAATGAGTTGTGTGCTTTGAATGCATTAAAATACATCATATTCATACCACAATTCACAACTAACGAATTAGGAAAGTCTAATGACTAGACTTTCCAGAAATGACATGTTGCTTATGAAGAGCTTTCATTGATCATGCATAGCTTTATGTATATATGTGCATACACACATACTTATTACAAGTGGTGTAATAACCCCCTACTATTTAATATTTTTATAGGTGCAAGTCAGATGACAGGTTGACGACACTTGCAGCGGTTTGGACTTCAGCGTTTCTCCAAACCATTTGGTAGGTCCTCATGATTTCGAGGATGCTACAGTTTTAGTCTAGCCTTAGTCTTAGACATAGCTAGTGGATGTTGTCCCTAGCGTTTCTTTCGTACTTTCATTTCGAAACTTTGTAATAAGGCCGTGTTTGGCAAACTATTTAAGATATATTCATCTTCAGTTTCAAATTGATTCTTTATGATAGATGGTTGTTCTCTTATGTTGAGCTTAGTATATGATGTAAATATGTAATGACTATATGAAGTCTAAGTAAACTTCATACATATAAAAAAGTTTTAAATTTTTTGCAAATTTAACTAGATGAATGTGATGAATGCAAGATGAGGCTTGTCTGCGACCTCTGAGAGGTCAACGACGCCGGTGGCGATTCGGATTCAAGAATCCGGGTCGTTACAAACTTGGTATCAGAGCATGAGATTAAATTACCTAGGAACTAAAGCACAACACAACCACGTTACGTAGTTTCTGACTTATGGTTGTGAAGCGCGCCCCAATCATGATTTAGAGACTACGCGATGATAGGAAATCTTCCCTTCTTGTACTCTTTATCGTGATATCTAGAGCTTTGACACTTTGTGTCATTCTAAGTATCTAACTTCCTTCTTGTGTGAACACGTAGAAGAATACACACAAGAATTAGGATGGCCAAGTGGTCTAAGGCACCAGACTCAAGATCTAGCCTTCCCAAGAAGGGGCAATAATGGAAACGCCCAGCGTGAATGAAAGATGTGTGGGAGTGTGGATGTCCGCATGGAGGTGAGTGCATGGTAGGTTCTAAAATCCTGCTATGAGTACTGATGAAGAGGATAAATCTAAGTTGGATGCATACCAACTCAAGGATATGGCTTAGGTATGGATTTGCTTCATAAGTGTTAAGCCACCACAGGCTGTCGAAATAGGGTAATAAGGCTTCAGTTTCCAAATAAGTTGGGTTAAAATGGGAAGGGCGTCGTTCAAATCCAACAGGCCTAATAGTTTCAAATCTCAAGGCCAATAAGATGTTATCTAAGGGATACGTAAGCCACTTAGTTAGAGTCAATGACTTAGAACAAGAAGTCCCTTCCATAGACTCTGTGTCCGTAGTAAATATGAGGTTTGTTAAGAAAGGGAAGTTGAGTCCGAGGTATATAGGTCATTATGAGATCTTACAGCAAGTAGGTAAAGTTACCAAACGACTTGGATTTTGTTCACCCAGTGTTTCACGTTTCGATGCTTGAGAAGTGTCTAGGCAATCCAACGTCCATCCTACCCGTCGATGGGGTTAGGAGTCGATGGGAATCTTTCCTTATGAAGAGGTTCCCGTTGCAATTTTATATCGTCAAGTGAAGCGATTGAAGAACAAGGAGGTTCTCACCGTGAAGGTGTTATGGAGGAACCACCTGGTTGAGGGGGCAAGATAGGAGGCCGAGGCCGATATGAGATTCTGTTATCCTCACTTGTTCAGTTCTTAAGGTTGGATATTCTCTTCCTAAGTATGGTTTATGTTTAAGAAAACTCTAAGTTTAAGTGCTTTTAGTCGATTAGGTGTGGTAGGCCACAAATCGTATGTCTTATAATAGCACCATGTGAGTTAAAACAAAGTTATGTTTGCATTTCATGTGCTGTTTGGTGTAGCATAGACATGTTTTTTTCCCTGTGTTGCATGATTTGTGAGGTGCATTAAGTTAAGTGTGATTGAGTAGGAAATTCCTCAATCTCAAATATGAAGCTTCAAATAAGCTTGAATTATATGCATCATCCATATAAGTGTGAACCAGATATTCACAAAAGAGAAACGTTTAAGTATGATAAAGTAACCTTCAAAAATGTCACGACCGGAGTTTAGACCCCAGACGAGACCGGCGTCGTTGACCTCTCAGAGGTCGCAGACAAGCCTACTTACGTCATTCTTACTTCATCTAGGTTAATTTTAGCGGAAAATTTGAAATTTTTTGTTTCTTATCATGCATAAAGGTCATCTTACTTACATTCATAATGTTCACAATCAACCATCTAACATTAAGACTATCAACTGAAAGAAATAGTTCAATACTGCATTGAAAGTATAATTGCCAAAATGGCACCAATACAATGTTTGAAATAAAAATGGAAAGAAACACTAGTGGAACATACTCCACTAGCTAAAGCCTACATCTAAGCTAGATATTAACGGTAGACATCCTCGAAAGCATGCCTACCAAGTCCAGATGAAAGCTCCACGTCCGGATAGCTGCAACGTCAACCTGTAAGCTCTAGCGTCCCCCTGTATTTGCACCTAAAAATATAGAGTTGTATGTGATTAGTACACACTTGTACTAAGTATGGGTATATGCAAGCACACACCAAGGACATGAATGAGTAAGAATAGCTCTTTCCTAACAACATGATTATGGAAAGTCAAGTCAGTGAACTTGCCAAATTGGGATTAGGAAAGTTAGTGAACTTTCCAAATTGGGATTAGGAAAGTCAGTGAGCTTTCCAAATTTGGATTAGAAAAGTTAGTGAGCTTTCCAAATTTGGATTAGGAAAGTCATGCCATGAGAGTAACATGCATCATCATACTTATCATATTGCACACAACACATAACATCTTACACATAACACATATCATATTGCATATAGCACATAACATCTTTCATATCATTCATTCATATGCCATGAGACCTTGGAATCATGGACTTGACATTAAGACTTCCCAAAATGAGGGCTCAACATATGGGACCTCAACTAGGGAGTCTTCTTTAGCAAACACAGATTCTGCTTCATTCATTCATACGTACTTCATTTCATTCATTCATAAGCTAGTGTAAACACCAGCTATACCTAGGATGTAGTTTAAGACTCTCATCGGGTTTTTTGTGCAATGATCAAGAATAACCTAGTGTCATTACTTGAGTCTAGCTCACCTCTTGATTATCCTATCCTAACACCTTTGGTATCGTTCATTTCATTATATGCATCATTTGAGGCTGGCCTCATTCATTGATTGGGAACTTTAACTTTAACCGACATAGATCATGTGAGCATCATGAAATCCAGTGTCTCCCCCACACCGAAAAGAGGTGGAATCACCGGCCAAAGTGACCCAAACATGCTAGTGTACATGGGAATTGAACCCCGCCAGATCCCTATATTGACAGTATAGGTTCGAAGACTAGGAGATATAAGGAGACCCATACCCGACATGCCGGACAGTCTCATCTCATGGGAGTTACGTGAACCTCCGCCCTTCCTGAAAGAAGGCATCACCGCTCATAGCTAGTCTATCGGTGCTCAATATAAAGTTCCATTACATTCAACTCATACGTCATGGAAGCTGTCTTCTAGTATGAGGACATCATAGCTCAATAGATGATTTCTCATCTCATCATTAGTATTAAGTGTGTTAATCTCAATACTTTCATTAGAGTGTTCATAGAGACTGGTCTCTTCATTAACTTTACACTCTCATAGGTGAGTACGTTTGGTAACATTTATTTAGGCTCATTTGAGATTGCTCTCATCTTTTACATTAGCCTCATATCATGTTGTCACCACATTCATTAACTTTAGCACATTACTCTTCATAATTACTCACCCCTTATTACGTGAATGTTCATTTCATCATATGCCAATGCACTTGGCCATTTAGTGTGTTTCACACTCTTACTTAACCCTTCTAGGGTTTCATCATTTCATTACATAATATTCATTTCATCGTATGCCAATACACTTGGCCATTTAGTGTGTTTTACACTCTTACTTAACCCTTCTAGGTTTACATCATTTCATTACATACATCTTAGGTTCACTTATTTTTAAACGTATGTTAGACTTATGGGTCTATACATACAAGCCATGAGGCTTCCTTCATAGTTCGTTTAAGTGATTCATATCTTTATAAGATTATGTGGTACAAGACTTATGCATCTTGTAAGTATGCCAAGATTTTGATTTTGATCTATGTAGGCAACATTATTTTTGAACATTTATTCACGTATGACTTATGTATCAATACGGAATTTGGGCAAGGGAAACCGGTTCCGAATACCTTGGACAACACTTACATTTTTCATTTAGTTTATATCGGTCCACACGGCTTGGGGACCTAAGATCGAGCCCCAACACCTTAATTTTATTTTTCCCTTAGTTTTTCTCTTCATTTTTCGCTCAATGGGATTGAGAGGATGTGGGATCGAACCCCCACAACCTCATTTTCTTTTAATTTCTTTTTTTTAAACTCTCTCTTCCTTGGCCGAGGGGTTGTGGGTTCGAACCCCCACAACCCCTTTTATTTTTTTTATTTATTTCTCCTTGACTATTTCGCATTGACCATGAGGTTGTGGGATCAAACCCCCACAACCTCACTTTATTTTTAATGTAATTCTCCTCTACTGCCTAGAGGTCGTGGGTTCAATTCCCACGCCTCACATTTCTTTTATTTCCCTTTTTAATTCTCCTTAACTCTGCCTAAGAGGTTGTGGGTTCGATTCCAAGTGGGAATTCCTTTTCTTTTCATTTTTCCTTTCTCCTTTACTTCCTAGAGGTCGTGGGTTCGATTCCAACGCCTCACATTCCTTTTCTTTTCATTTTTCCTTTCCCCTTAACTGCCTAGAGGTCGTGGGTTCGATTCCCACGCCTCACATTTCTTTTCTTTAATCATAGCTTTCTTATAGTGAGGTTTTGGGTTCAATCCCAACTGACCTCACATGTTTTTAACATTATTTTCAAACTCTCCTAAACCTCAACATAAGCCGAAACTAAACTATCAAAATGCTGGAGATTTTAATCATATTTTGCAGCCTACTTTCTTCAACATTTATACGTAAATTCATATGGTAGTTCGTAGATCATTTAATACGTTCTTAGGTGCATTTTTCATGTATTCGTTTAGCCTAGAAATTATCATTCAAATCAGCCACATTTCAACTCATATGAACATCACGATTTACATCAACATGTGTACATGAAATATAAAGAACTATCATGCCATTTCAAGTCCTAAACCATGAACAATAGCCACGACAAGACACACAAACACACGTAGTTACATTTTTGGAAAATATCAACATAAGTCACATAATTCCGAACATACATATAAACACATAATCATCACGAAAACACGTTTCATCCCTAGTTTTCTACCAGCAAACATAACCAACCTATGATTTAATGGGAGCTAGTGACAGGGACATGCAACGGGGAACAACCCTAGTTTTCAGAATAGATTCGTCTGAACCTTAGGGGTATCTTGGGAAAGGGACCAAGAGAGAAGAGAACCCATAACTTTTTGACGTTCAAACCTCGACTTGATGCCCAAAGAAATCCTCCAAACACACGTCCAACACCAAAAGTTCAACACCAAACTCGACGGAAAACCTTCTCTTTGCCTACGTGATTGATTAGTTGTTTGTTTATAATTTTTCGTTGGGAGTTCTTCAAGTGTGAAGAACTTTGGTTTACCTACTGTTTTTTAAAGTTATTTGGTAGAGATAATCGTGAGTGAGAGTGATAGAGATGTGAGAGATAGATGAGCGTGAGAGGAGAGAGTTAGCTTAGGCTTAGGAGTCTAGTTTAGGACTTAGTCAAATAAGGTTTTTTTAAATATTAAAAATCTGATTTCCCTTTTAATTTAATCAGCTAATAAATAATAAATATTAATTAATTACATTAATTTATCAACTTAAATAAAAACAACTTTAATTCATTGCTTCCACCTAGGCTCGAACCCGAGTGGAGCAAGACTTCACTTCAAGAGCCAATTTTTGGCCCTCTCTCCCCAAATTGCCCCTCCAACTTATTAATTAAATAATTAATTATATATTTAGGGTAATTACGATACTACCCTTATCCTGGAAAAAGACCATTTTACCCCTAGACCCTCCAAAACTATGATTTTCCCTTTTTAAGTCCGGTAAAGACTCATTCGAGTAAATCTTCGTATTCGAGAGCCCTACATGGTTGGACCCAACCTTTCCAAGCTCAACTATCTCCCCAAGTTAGTTGGCTTGGCTCTAGCAAGGGTTCAGAGGTTTGGTTCTACGCGCATCAATCCATGTGAACCCGTTCTAATCGTAGGCATTCTAGACCCATTAAGCATTACTTAGCATATTCATATTTTGGGTTGTTACATTATCCCCCCCTTAGGAACATTCGTCACCGAATGACACTACTCTTTACTAACAATAAGTAAGTCATCTATAGAATGTATGCATACATAGGTAATTCAATACTCCTCATTGGTGAATATCTGATTCACATATTAACATGATGGTGCACATCCTTGAAACCTACTAGTAGCTTCACATTAATAGACTAAGGAACTCTTTCCTAAACTAGTCTCATCAAAGCATACAACATAAGTAAACATATAAGTCATACAAATCAGCAACCAACATGATGACTCAAACATATTAACCTCATAGTAGTGCATAAATACCATACACAGTCAAATACATGAAAGACTAATTAAGGCTACGCACCCGAGACTTCACCAGAAGTGCCTTCCCCTGCACCCCTAGACTTGAGTGCGAAGAATCGTTGCCTCCTTGGAGCCTCTTCACTTGGACCATTAGGCTGAACTCTCTCTTTCCCTTATTCTTGACTTCTCCTATTCGGACAATCCTTTACCATGGACCCGGTTTTCCACAACTGTAACAAGAGTTAGAGTCCATCATACACTCTCCTCCATGCAGTTTCCACACTTCCTGCAAGGTGGCCTCTCCTGAGGTGTATCTACTTCATTGTTTCTCTTAACTCTGGACTCGGAATCCCTATCATAGCGACCCTTGGATGAACTTGACTCCCCTTGGTGGGAGAGTCCCTTCATAAACCTGGGCTTATCCCTGATTTCAGTACTAGTCTTCCTTGAAAAATTCTCCTCAGCTTTCCTTGATCTGAACCCTGCCCTAGTGTGCTTCCTCTTCCTGCTTTCCTCCACTTGCTGGACATGGACAATAAGCCTGGAAAGGCCCATGCTGGCATGAAGCATAGCTTCCCTACACTCCTCCTCAAGATTCTCAGCAATCTTAGATCCTGTGTAAACGGGAGTATTCATCCTCGTGAAGTCCCTTAACCTGCTAGCCATGGTGCTGGCATGTGGGTTCTTCCTGGGAACACCTTGTTGCTCCGCCTTCGTTTCTCCTCGTATTCATCTTTCTGAATCTCAAGAGTTAATGTTAGATATGCTCTTAACACCAAGAAACAGACATTAGAGAAGGCACGATAAGATCAGAAGAAGGGAATTTTCCTACGCATCATGCAGTCTCTAATTTAGGATAGTGGTGCACTTTACTACCATGACTTAGAAACTACTCGATGTGGTTGATGTGAACTTATTATCCTCGGAATTTAATCTAGCGCTCTGATACCAACTTTGTCACGACCGGAGTTTAGACCCCAGACGAGACCCACATCATTGACCTCTCAGAGGTCGTAGACAAGCCTACTTACGTCATTCTTACTTCATCTAGGTTAATTTTAGCGGAAACTTTGAAACTTTTTGTTTCTTATCATGCATAAAGGTCATCTTACTTACATTCATAATGTTCACAATCAACCATCTAACATTAAGATTATCAACTGAAAGAAATAGTTCAATACTGCATTAAAAGTATAATTGCCAAAATGGCACCAATACAATGTCTGAAATAAAAATGAAAAGAAACACTAGTGGAACATACTCCACTAGCTAAAGCCTACATCTAAGCTAGATAGTAACGGTAGACATCCTCAAAAGCATGAGGGCCTACCAAGTCCGGATGAAAGCTCCACGTCCGGATAGCTGCAACGTCAACCTGTAAGCTCTAGCGTCCCCTGTGCCTGCACCTAAAAATATAGAGTTGTATGTGATTAGTACACACTTGTACTAAGTATGGGTATATGCAAGCACACACCAAGGACATGCATGAGTAAGAATAGCTCTTTCCTAACAACATGATTATGGAAAGTCAAGTCAGTGGACTTGCCAAATTGGGATTAGGAAAGTTAGTGAACTTTCTAAATTTGGATTAGAAAAGTCAGTGAGCTTTCCAAATTTGGATTAGGAAAGTTAGTGAGCTTTCCAAATTTGGATTAGGAAAGTCATGCCATGAGAGTAACATGCATCATCATACTTATCATATTGCACACAACACATAACATCTTACACATAGCACATATCATATTGCATATAGAACATAACATCTTTCATTCATTCATATGCCATGAGACCTTGGAATCATGGACTTGACATTAACACTTCCCAAAATGAGGGCTCAACATATGGGACCTCAACTAGGGAGTCTTCTTTAGCAAACACAGAGTCTGCTTCATTCATTCATACGTACTTCATTTCATTCATTCATAAGCTAGTGTAAACACCAGCTATACCTAGGATGTAGTTTAAGACTCTCATCGGGTTTGCTTGCAATGATCAAGAATAACCTAGTGTCATTACTTGAGTCTAGCTCACCTCTTGATTATCCTATCCTAACACCTTTGGTATCGTTCATTTCATTATGTGCATCATTTGAGGCTGGCCTCATTCATTCATTGGGAACTTTAACTTTAACCGACATAGATCATGTGAGCATCATGAAATCCAGTGTCTCCCCCACACCGAAAAGAGGTGGAATCACCGGCCAAAGTGACCCAAAACATGCTAGCGTACATGGGAATTGAACCCCGCCAGATCCCTATATTGGCAGTATAGGTTCGAAGACTAGGAGATATAAGGAGACCCATACCCGGCATGCCGGACAGTCTCATATCATGAGAGTTACGTGAACCTCCGCCCTTCCCGAAAAAGGCATCACCGCTCATAGCTAGTCTATCGGGCTCAGTATAAAGTTCCATTACATTCAACTCATACGTCATGAAGCTGGCTTTAGTATGAGGACATCATAGCTCAATAGATGATTTCTCATCTCATCATTAGTATTAAGTGTATTAATCTCAATACTTTCATTAGTGTGTTCATAGAGACTGGTCTCTTCATTAACTTTACACTCTCATAGTGAGTACGTTTGGTAACATTTACTTAGGCTCATTTGAGATTGCTCTCATCTTTTACATTAGCCTCTTATCATGTTGTCACCACATTCATTAACTTTAGCACATTGCTCTTCATAATTACTCACCCTTATTACGTGAATGTTCATTTCATCATATGCCAATGCACTTGGCCATTTAGTGTGTTTCACACTCTTACTTAACCCTTCTAGGGTTTCATCATTTCATTACATAACATTCATTTCATCGTATGCCAATACACTTGGCCATTTGGTGTGTTTTACACTCGTACTTAACCCTTCTAGGTTTACATCATTTCATTACATACATCTTAGGTTCACTTATTTTTAAACGTATGTTAGACTTATTGGTCTATACATACAAGCCATGAGGCTTCCTTCATAGTTCGTTTAAGTGATTCATATCTTCCTAAGATTATATGGTACAAGACTTATGCATCTTGTAAGTATGCCAAGATTTTGATTTTGATCTATGTAGACAAGATTATTTTTGAACATTTATTCACGTATGACTTATGTATCAATACTGAATTTGGGCAAGGGAAACCGGTTCCGAATCCCTTGGACAACACTTACATTTTTCATTTAGTTTATATCGGTCCACACGGCTTGGGGACCCAAGATCGAGCCCCAACATCTTCATTTTATTTTTCCCTGAGATTTTCTCTTGATTTTTCGCTCAATGGGATTGAGAGGATGTGGGATCAAACCCCCACAACCTCATTTTCTTTTAATTTCTTTTCTTTAAACTCTCTCTTCCTTGGCCGAGGGGTTGTGGGTTCAAACCCCCACAACCCCTTTTATTTTTTTATTTATTTCTCCTTGACTATTTCGCATTGACCATGAGGTTGTGGGATCAAACCCCCACAGCCTCACTTTATTTTTCTTGTAATTCTCCTCAACTGCCTAGAGGTCGTGGGTTCAATTCCCACGCCTCACATTTCTTTTATTTCCATTTTTAATTCTCCTTAACTCTGTCTAAGAGGTCGTGGGTTCGATTCCCACGCCTCACATTCCTTTTCTTTTCATTTTTCCTTTCTCGTTTACTGCCTAGAGGTCGTGGGTTCGATTCCCATGCCTCACATTCGTGTTCTTTTCATTTTTCCTTTCTCCTTTAACTTTCTAGAGGTCGTGGGTTCGATTCCCACGCCTCACATTTCTTTTCTTTAATCATAGCTTTCTTATAGTGAGGTCTTGGGTTCAATCCCAACTGACCTCACATGTTTTAAACATTATTTTCAAACTCTCCTAAACCTCACCATTAGCCGAAACTAAACCATCAAAATGCTGGAAATTTTAATCATATTTTGCAGCCTACTTTCTTCAACATTTATACGTAAATTCATATGGTAGTTCGTAGATCATTTAATACGTTTTTTAGGTGCATTTTTCATGGATTCGTTTAGCCAAGAAATTATCATTCAAATCAGCCACATTTCAACTCATATGAACATCACGATTTACATCAACATGTTTACATGATATATAAAGAACTATCATGCCATTTCAAGTCTTAAACCATGAACAATAGCCACAGCAACACACACAAACACACGTAGTTATATTTTCGGAAAACATCCACATAAGTCACATAATTCCGAACATACATATAAACACATAATCATCACGAAAACACGTTTCATCCCTAGTTTTCTACCAGCAAACATAACCAACCTATGATTTAATGGGAGCTAGTGACAGGGACATGCAATGGGGAACAACCCTAGTTTTCGGAATAGATTCGTCTGAACCTTAGGGGTCTCTTGGGAAAGGGACCAAGAGAGAAGAGAACCCATACCTTTTTGACATTCAAACCTTGACTTGCTGCCCAAAGAACTCCTCCAAACACACGTCCAACACCAAAAGTTCAACACCAAACTCGACGGAAAACCTTCTCTTTGCCTATGTGATTGATTAGTTGTTTGTTTATAATTTTTCGTTGGGAGTTCTTCAAGTGTTAAGAACTTTGGTTTACCTACTGTTTTTTTTAAGTTATTTGGTAGAGAGAATCGTGAGTGAGAGTGATAGAGATGTGAGAGATAAATGAGCGTGAGAGGAGAGAGTTAGCTTAGGCTTTGGAGTCTAGTTTAGGACTTAGTCAAATAAGGTTTTTATTAAATATTAAAAATCTGATTTCTCTTTTAATTTAATTAGCTAATAAATAATAAATATTAATTAATTACATTAATTTATCAACTTAAATAAAAACAACTTTAATTCATTGCTTCCACCTAGGCTCGAACCCGAGTGGAGCAAGACTTCACTTCAAGAGCCAATTTTCGGCCCTCTCTCCCCAAAATTATATATTTAGGGTAATTACGATACTACCCTTATCCTGGAAAAAGACCATTTTACCCCTAGACCCTCCAAAACTATGATTTTCCTTTTTTAAGTCCGGTAAAGACTCATTCGAGTAAATCTTCGTATTCGAGAGCCCTACATGGTTGGACCCAACCTTTCCAAGCTCAACTAACTCCCCAAGTTAGTTGGCTTGGCTGTAGCAAGGGTTCAGAGGTCTGGTTCTACGCGCATCAATCTGTGTGAACCCGTTCTAATAGTAGGCATTCTAGACCCATTAAGCATTACTTAGCATATTCATTTTTAGGGTTGTTACAAAAAGTCACCCTCTTTGTGTAAGTAATGTGTAAGTGTCATTCGGGGACGAATGTTCCTAGGGGGGGGGGGATAATGTAACATTCCTGAAAATCATATGTCTAATGAAGAGCCCAGTAAGTCCATTAGAATGCGTATTGGGGTACATAGGCATCCCAATGCCCAATATTGAGATATATTGGGCATATTATATAATATTGGCTAAGGGGTGTTAGCCAATTTCTATGTATGCACAAGTAATTAAAATAACAATATCCTTCATATATAATCACATTGATTTAATAAGTAACCTAATGCCCAATATTGAGAAATATTGGGCATAGTATAGAAAAATTGGCTAAGGGGTATTAGCCAATTTCTATATAATACCCAAATAAGCAAAATATTGAGCGTATTAGAAAATATTGGTTTAAAGGGTGTTAGCCAATTTTCTAACATTAATGAGCTTGTTTAAGAAATGTACCTGCAATGAAGAGCCTAACTAAAAGCATTTATTCACAACTTAGCACTTCAGATACGAGGCATCCAAGTGTCAAGCCTAGGTATCATTCCACATGACCATTTAAAATGATCATGTAAATTAAGCAGTGCCCAAGGACATGGTGAGGGTCCTTGGGACAATAATTAAATATTCCAAATAGGACATCAAGAATAGTTAGTTAGGAAATTACAACCAACACATGTGCAAGCACATGTGCAAGACATGTGAAGAAGCGGCCAAAGGAGGGGACCACCCTAACCGAATTCGGTTAGGGTAGTTAGGGGAAAAACGTGAACAAGGGACCACTCCATGTGGGGCCTAACTTCCTAACTAATTCTAGACTCTAACATACTGACCTAAATAGCTAACTAACCTAGGACCAAACGAAATAAACTAATTAGTGCACCCGACAACCTAAGACTTAACCGGGTTGACACTAACCTAGTACTAGTTAAAGAGACAACCTAGTACCTAACCTAGAATGGTCCAAAAGGTTGGTTATGGTCCTAACAACTTAGGGATACTTTAGTAATTACCCTAGGTTACTTATTTAATTACTGTAGCAACTTAATTAAGTAATTTAAATGGACAAAACCGAAATTACAAAGCAATTTCCAGATTTCGGTTAAGACAAGAAAAAGACAACCTAGTACTTAACCTAGGATTGTTAAAAAGGTTGGTTATGGTCCCAAAAACTTAGGGATACTTTAGTAATTACCCTATGATACTTAATTAATTAATTTTGCAACTTAATTAACTAATTTAAAAGGGCAAAACCGAAATCACAAAGCAATTTCCAGAATTCGGTTAAAACAAGAAAAAGACAACCTAGTACCTAACCTAGGATGGTTCAAAGGATTGGTTATGGTCCTAACGACTTAAGGGTACTTTAGTAATTACCTTAGGTCACCTAATTAATTAAATTAGCAATTTAATTAATTATTTTTAATGATCAAAACTAAATCCTTACACTAACCTAGTATAATTCAAGAAACATCCTAGTACTTAACCTAGGATGGTCCTAAAGGGTTGATTATAGTTCCAATGAATTAGGGGTACATTAGTACTTACCCTAGGTCCCTAAATTAATTAAATTAAGGATTTTAATTAATTAATATAAAGTCAAAATGTTGACCGAAACCATAGTCAACATCAATTTCCAGATTTGACTAAGTGTTATGTTCTCCTATGTTTAGTCAACTTCGGATGAGTGTTTTAGTAATTGGTTTATTAGTTTATTAAATTAACTTATTAAACCTAAGTTGTATAATTAAAGATCAGTTCTTAAACCTAAAAATAACGTTCAAACTCATAGAAAAGGCGATGCAAAAACAGCAAGCAACGAATGAAAGAAAAACAGAAAATTACATTGATTCTCTTAGGCGATTTCAAGGCTTTCTTCAAGGTTTCGTACAAGGTGGTCTTCGTAGATTAAATTATACATAAGGTATGGGTTTCTCTCTTGGACTTCTTTTTCCAAGAGAACTTTCTTTCCAACGATTCAAAGATCTTGAAACTAGGGTTGTTGCGTTCTCGTCGAACTCCTTGTCCCTAGTATCCTTTTCGATTTCAATGTTGAATAGGTTAGAGATCATGTTGTTGGCATGTGGTGATGGTTGATTTTATGTGTAATGTTCTTGAATGATGAATGTCGCTTAACCTATGAATTTGTGATCGTATAAAGTTAAGTGCTTAAAACGTGAATCATGAATCGACGATGTGTTAGTTACACCCGTAATTGTCTAAGTGTTGGTGTGTTTGTCCGAATGTTGTCTTGCTGTTTTTGTAACGTTATGAAGATGCTAAAGTCATCACGTATTAATATGATTCTGTCCAATATGTCTTATAAACGTTACCCTAAAGTCATGAACTAAGATTGGTTAAGAGAATGATACTATGCTAAGATGTGTCCGAAAATGTTAGGTATGAAGATGATTACGGTTTGTTGTGCATACCTAATGTTAATGTGACTTGTTGATGATGTTGTGTTCGTCAAAATAATCATATTATGCTGTCCAAGATGTCTAAAAACGTTACTACTAAAGCCTTGAACTAAGATTGGCTTAAAATACATTCCATGAAATCACATCTTGAATTAATTGCCAATCTTATGCCAATAAATTGGCTAACACTACATTGTCAAACAAGTTATAGGGAATTGGCTATAATAAACTTATGTTAAATGACTAAAAAGATTGGCTAATGAATAATATACATATCCAACCAAGCATGAAAGAATGTAAAATTGGCCTATGCCAACAAAGATGGTTATGTAGTTTAATATCCCAAATCTTCAATACTAATCATATGTCAATCTTGTGTAGTTAGAGTATCAAATGACAATATAAGAAATTCTAAAGTAATATATATGAATCCATAACCAAGGGCATGACATTCATTGGGACAACTCCCAACATGCTCCACAAGAATGAACTATGAACACATGAAACTCATTGAATGAAGTGCTCATTGTCCATAAACGATGATATGAATCTACTACACTAAAATAAGTAAGTTACGTGAGTTATAACATAATTAAAGGGGTCTAAATTAAGTAAGTGACCAGAATGGGGTGTTAAAGGAAGTGAGACAAGTCTTACTTACACCAAAGCTAATTTGTTAAAAGAATACTCACGAATGAAGGTGCTAGAATGTGTGAGACTAGTCTCATTAACACCTAAGGATGATATGTAAGGACAATTCACATTCATCAATGTAAAGTAAGGATGATATGTTAGGACAATTCACATTTCATCAATGTAAAGTAAGTATGACAAGTCATCAAAAGAGTAAATAAATCTCAATCACATTCTATATGTAAGTGTAAGGACAATTCACACTTAATACGTAAAGAAGAGATGAGAAATAATCTAATGAGATATGACTAACTCATGCTAGAAGCAAGCTTCGATGATGTATGAGTTGAATGTAAATAGGAACTTTAAACTGAGCACCGATAGGCTAGTTATGAGTGGTGATGCCTTCTTTAGGGAAGGGCGGAGGTTCACGTAATTCTCATGAGATGAGACTGTCCACCAAGGTGGGTATGGGTCTCCCTAAATCTCCTAGTCTTTGAACTATGTTGCCACCATAGGGAACTAGCATGGTTTTAACCCAATACGCTAGCATGTTTTGGTTTCACTTTGGCCAGTGACTCCACCTCTTTTCGGTGTGGGGGAGACACCGGATTTCATGATGCTCACATGATCTATGTCGGTTAAGGTTGAAGTTCCTCAAAGTGTGAAAGATAATGAAATGAACGATACCGAAGGTGTTTGTGCAAGACAATCAGGAGGTGAAACCAGATTCAAGTAATGACATTAGGTCATTCTTGGTCATTGCACTTCATGATCCCGATGAGAGTCTTAAACTTTATCCTAGGTATAGATGGTGTTTACATCAGCCTACGAATGAATGAAATCAATAATGTGAAGTACAAATGAACGAATGAAGTAGACTCTGTGTTTGCTAAAGAAGGCCCTCGGGTTGAGGTCCCATATGTTGGGCCCTTACTTGAGATGTCTTAATGCTTCATCCACGATTCCAAGGTCTCGTGGATATGAAATGCATAATATATAAAATATGAAATGTATGTTATGTGAACCTATGTGTGTATGATGTGTGACATATTCATGGTATGACCTTCCTATTACGAATTAGGCAAGTCCAGAGACTTGACCTCCTAAGATAGCATGTTGATTAGGAAGTGTCATGGCTTATAATGAATTCTTATATGACGCCAATAAAGGGAAGTAGAAACATAACGTTAACTAAATAGCCCATAACTTCCCTAACATAAAAATAATGAAATAGATGGCATAGACAATAAATTGGCTTATGAAATGTTTATGAATACTAAGAGTAAAGAATGACTCACGATAAGGTAGTGAAATCATTCCTTAGTCCTTGGATTACTTACATCGATTCATTGTGGGTATGGGACTAAAATGAATCATTGCACTTGTAAGTAAAATATAGGACTAAAGGAATTATTGAACTACATAACAACAACAAGAAAAAGACTGAAAATAAAACTAAGTATGGGGAAAGGAGCTCTCGGTTTTGGAGGATTAGAATTTCAAATCTTCGCTTGAGTTGTTCTAAAATTATGTTGATGATACTAATGTCTTGTAATCATATATAAAATGAGTTGTGTGCTTTGAATGCATTAAAATACATCATATTCATACCACAATTCACAACTAATGAATTAGGAAAGTCTAATGACTAGACTTTCCAGAAATGGCATGTTGCTTAGAAAGAGCTTTCATTGATCATGCATAGCTTTATGTATATGTGTGCATACACCCATACTTAGTATAAGTGGTGTAATAACCCCCTACTATTTACTATTTTTATAGGTGCAGGTCAAAGGACAGGTTGACGACACTTGCAGCGGTTTGGACTTCAGCGTTTCTCCAAACCATTTGGTAGGTCCTCATGATTTCGAGGATGCTACAGTTTTAGTCTAGCCTTAGTCTTAGACATAGCCAGTGGATGTTGTCCCTAGCATTTCCTTCGTACTTTCATTTCGAAGCTTTGTAATAAGGCCGTGTTTGGCAAACTATTTATGATATATTCATCTTCAGTTTCGAATTGATTCTTTATGATAGATGGTTGTTCTCTTATGTTGAGCTTAGTATATGATGTAAATATGTAATGAATATATGAAGTCTAAGTAAACTTCATACATATAAAAAAGTTTTAAATTTTCCGCAAATTTAACTAGATGAATGTGATAAATGCAAGATGAGGCTTGTCTGCGACCTCTGAGAGGTCAACGACGCCGGTGGCGATTCGGATTCAAGAATACGAGTCACTACAAACTTGGTATCAGAGCATGAGGTTAAATTACCTAGGAACTAAAGCTCAACACAACCACATTATGTAGTTTCTGACTTATGGTTGTGAAGCGCGCCACAATCATGATTTAGAGACTACGCGATGATAGGAAATCTTCCCTTCTTCTACTCTTTATCGTGATATCTAGAGTTTTGACACTTTGTGTCATTATAAGTATCTAACTTCCTTCTTGTGTGAACACGTAGAAGAATACACACATGAATTAGGATGGCCAAGTGGTCTAAGGCGCCAGACTCAAGATCTAGCCTTCCCAAGAAGGGTCAATAATGGAAACGCCCAGCGTGAATGAAAGATGTGTGGGAGTGTGGCTGTCTGCATGGAGGTGAGTGCATGTTAGATTCTAAAATCCTACTATGAGTACTGATGAAGAGGAGAATGCTAAGTTGGCTGCATACCAACTCAAGGATATGGCTTAGGTATGTATTTGCTTCATAAGTGTTATGCCACCATAGACTGTCGAAATAGGGTAGTAAGGCTTCAGTTTACAAATAAGTTGGGTTAAAATGGGAAGGGCGTTGTTCAAATCCAATAGGCCAAATAGTTTCAAATCTTAAGGACAATAAGATGTTATCTAAGGGATACTTAAGCCACTCAGTAAAAGTCAATGACTTAGAAAAAGAAGTCCCTTTCATATACTCTGTGTCCGTAGTAAATATGATGTTTGATAAGAAAGGGAAGTTGAGTCTGAGGTATATAGGTCATTATGAGATCTTAGAGCAAGTAGGTAAAATTACCAAACGACTTGGCTTTTGTTCACCCAGTGTTTCACGTTTTGATGCTTGAGAAGTGTCTAGGCAATCCAACGTCCATCCTACCCATGGAGGGGTTAGGAGTCGATGGGAATATTTCCTTATGAAGAGGTTCCCGTTGCAATTTTAGATCGTCAAGTGAAGCGACTGAAGAACAAGAAGGTTCTCACCGTGAAGGTGTTATGGAGGAACCACCTAGTTGAGGGGGAAAGATAGGAGGCCGAAGCCGATATGAGATTCCATTACTCTCACTTGTTCAGTTCTTAAGGTTAGATTTCTCTTCCTAAGTATGGTTTATGTTTAAGAAAACTCTAAGTTTAAGTACTTTTAGTCGATTAGGTGTGGTAGTCCACAAATCGTATGTCTTATAATAGCACCGTGTGAGTTAAAACAAAGTTATGTTTGCATTTCATGTGCTGTTTGGTGTAGCATAGACATGTTTTTTTTCCTGTGTTGCATGATTTGTGAGGTGCATTAAGTTAAGTGTGATTGAGAAGGAAATTCCTCAATCTCAAATATGAAGCTTCACATAAGCTTGAATTACATGCATCATCCAAATAAGTGTGAATCAGATATTCACAAAAGAGAAACGTTTAAGTATGATAAAGTAACCTTCAAAAATCACCCTCTTTGTTTAAGTAATGTGTAAGTGTCATTCGGGGACGAATGTTCCTAAGGGGGGGATAATGTAACATTCCGGAAAATCATATGTCTAATGAAGAACCCAGTAAGTCCGTTAGAATGCGTATTGGGGTACATAGGAATCCCAATGCCCAATATTGAGAAATATTGGGCATATTATAGAATATTGGCTAAGGGGTGTTAGCCAATTTCTATGTATGCACAAGTAATTAAAATAACAATATCCTTCATATATAATCACATTGATTTAATAAGTAACTTAATGCCCAATATTTAGAAATATTGGGCATAGTATAGAAAAATTGGCTAAGGGGTATTAGCCAATTTCTATATAATACCCAAATAAGCAAAATCTTGGGCATATTAGAAAATATTGGCTTAAAGGGTGTTAGCCAAGTTTCTAACATTAATGAGCTCGTTTAAGAAATGTACCTGCAATGAAGACCCTAACTAAAAGCATTTATTCACAACTTAGCACTTTAGATACGAGGCATCCAAGTGTCAAGCCTAGGCCAAATAGTTTCAAATCTTAAGGACAATAAGATGTTATCTAAGGGATACTTAAGCCACTCAGTTAGAGTTAATGACTTAGAACAAGAAGTCCCTTTCATATACTCTGTGTCCGTAGTAAATATGATGTTTGATAAGAAAGGGAAGTTGAGTCTGAGGTATATAGGTCATTATGAGATCTTAGAGCAAGTAGGTAAAGTTACCAAACGACTTGGCTTTTGTTCACCCAGTGTTTCACGTTTTGATGCTTGAGAAGTGTCTAGGCAATCCAACGTCCATCCTACCCGTGGAGGGGTTAGGAGTCGATGGGAATATTTCCTTTTGAAGAGGTTCCCGTTGCAATTTTATATCGTCAAGTGAAGCGATTGAAGAACAAGGAGGTTCTCACCGTGAAGGTGTTATGGAGGAACCACCTGGTTGAGGGGGCAAGATAGGAGGCCGAGGCCGATATGAGATTCTGTTATCCTCACTTGTTCAGTTCTTAAGGTTGGATATTCTCTTCCTAAGTATGGTTTATGTTTAAGAAAACTCTAAGTTTAAGTGCTTTTAGTCGATTAGGTGTTGTAGGCCACAAATCATATGTCTTATAATAGCACCATGTGAGTTAAAACAAAGTTATGTTTGCATTTCATGTGCTGTTTGGTGTAGCATAGACATGTTTTTTCCCCTGTGTTGCATGATTTGTGAGGTGCATTAAGTTAAGTGTGATTGAGTAGGAAATTCCTCAATCTCAAATATGAAGCTTCAAATAAGCTTGAATTATATGCATCATCCATATAAGTGTGAATCAGATATTCACAAAAGAGAAACGTTTAAGTATGATAAAGTAACCTTCAAAAATTACCCTCTTTGTTTAAGTAATGTGTAAGTGTCATTCGGGGACGAATGTTACGAAGGGGGGGATAATGTAACATTTCGGAAATCATATGTCTAATGAAGAACCCAGTAAGTCCGTTAGAATGCGTATTGGGGTACATAGGCATCTCAATGCCCAATATTGAGAAATATTGGGCATATTATAGAATATTAGCTAAGGGGTGTTAGCCAATTTCTATGTATGCACAAGTAATTAAAATAACAATATCCTTCATATATAATCACATTGATTTAATAAGTAACTTAATGCCCAATATTTAGAAATATTGGGCATAGTATAGAAAAATTGGCTAAGGGGTATTAGCCAATTTCTATATAATACCCAAATAAGCAAAATATTGGGCATATTAGAAAATATTGGCTTAAAGGGTGTTAGCCAATTTTCTAACATTAATGAGCTTGTTTAAGAAATGTACCTGCAATGAAGACCCTAACTAAAAGCATTTATTCACAACTTAGCACTTTAGATACGAGGCATCCAAGTGTCAAGCCTAGGTATCATTCCACATGACCATTTAAAATGATTATGTTAATTAAGCAGTGCCCAAGGACATGGTGAGGGTCCATGGGACAATAAGTAAATATTCCAAATAGGACATCAAGAATAGTTAGTTAGGAAAGTACAACCAACGCATGTGCAAGCACATGTGCAAGACATGTGAAGAAGCGGCCAAAGGAGGGGACCACCCTAACTGAATTCGGTTAGGGTAGTTAGGGGGAAAAACGTGCACAAGGGACCACTCCATGTGGGGCCTAACTTACTAACTAATTTTAGACTCTAACCTACTGCCCTAAGTAGCTAACTAACCTAGGAACAAACGAAACAAACTAATTAGTGCACCCGACAACATGAGACTTAACCGGGTTGACACAAACCTAGTACTAGTTAAAGAGATAACCTAGTATCTAACCTAGGATGGACCAAAAAGTTGGTTATGGTCCTAACAACTTAGGGATACTTTAGTAATTACCCTAGGTTACTTAATTAATTAATTTAGCAACTTAATTAATTAATTTAAATGGACAAAATCGAAATCACAAAGCAATTTCCAGATTTTGGTTAAGACAAGCAAAAGACAACCTAGTACCTAACCTAGGATTGTCCAAAAGGTTGGATATGGTCCCAAAAACTTAGGGATACTTTAGTAATTACCCTAGGATACTTAATTAATTAATTTAGCAACTTAATTAATTAATTTAATAGGGCAAAACCGAAATCACAAAGTAATTTCCAGAATTCGGTTAAAACAAGAAAAAGACAATCTAGTACCTAACCTAGGATGGTTCAAAGGATTGGTTATGGTCCTAACGACTTAAGGGTACTTTAGTAATTACCTTAGGTCACCTAATTAATTAAAGGGATAATTGTATATAATAGCAAACTAATAACCTAAAATAAATAGAGTAGCTAGGTTTTGATTTAATTGTGCTCCATAGCAAACGTTTGAAAAAAATTGCCAGGCGCCTCTCTCCCAATATCTCGCTCGCCACTCTCCTCCAATCTCTCCCTTGCTTCCTCACTTTTTATACAAACACAAGTGTATAAAAATTGTTTCGAATTGTATAAAGCAGAGGAAATTGTATAAATACATATATTTTTGTTCCCCTCTCTCCCCTCTTCCAGATCTCGCTCGCCACTCTCCCAAATCTCGCTCGTCACCCTCGCCTTTCTCACTTATACAAACAGAAACAAATTGTATAAGTTGCGTTTTTGTTTGTATAAAGCGTGAGAAAATTGTATATACACATGCAAGTACATATATTTTCGTCTTATACACTTATAATTATACAATAAAAATACTCCCCTGCCCAGTTTCTTTTGTCTTTCTCTCTTTCTCGTTTTATACAAATTTCAAATTGTATCTAATTTCTCTCTTTCTAGTTTTATACAATTCAATTCAATTGTATATTCCCTGCCAAGTATCTTTTGTCTTTCTCTCTTTCTCATTTTATACAAATTCAAATTGTATATAATCGTTCTATACACTTATAATCATACAATTCGTTTTATACACTTCGTTTTAATACAGTTCTCTGCCCAAGTGTCTTTCTCTTTCTCGTTTTATGCACTTCGTTTTATACAATTTGCTTCAACTGTATATGTATAGCGAATTATACAGTTTCTATGTTTGCTATGGAGCGCAATTATGCAAACTTTGCTATAGCATACAAATATGAATTTTTTATTTGCTATATGTGAAAGTTGCCCTTAATTAAATTAGCAATTTAATTAATTATTTTAAATGATCAAAACGAAATCCTTACACTAACCTAGTATAATTCAAGAAACATCCTAGTACTTAACCTAGGATGGTCCTAAAGGGTTGATTATAGTTCCAATGACTTAGGGGTACGTTAGTACTTACCCTAGGTCCCTAAATTAATTAAATTAAGGATTTGATTAATTAATATAAAGTCAAAATGTTGACCGAAAATATAGTCAACACCAATTTCCAGATTTGACTAAGTGTTATGTTCTCCTATGTTTAGTCAACTTAGGATGGGCGTTTTGGGAATTGGTTTATTAGTTTATTAAATTAACTTATCAAACCTAAGTTGTATAATTAAAGGTCAGTTCTTAAACCTAAAAATCACGTTCAAACTCATAGAAAAGGCGACGCAAAAACAACAAGCAACGAACGAAAGAAAAATAGAAAATTCCATTGATTCTCTTAGGCGATTTCAAGGCTTTCTTCAAGGTTTCGTACAAGGTGGTCTTCGTAGATTAAATTCTACATAAGGTATGGGTTTCTCCCCTGGACTTGTTTCTCCAAGAGAACTTTATTTCCAATGATTCAAAGATCTTGAAACTAGGGTTGTCCCCTTTCTCGTCGAACTCCTTGTCCCTAGTATCCTTTCCGATTTCAATGTTGAATAGGTTAGAGATCATGTTGTTGGTACGGGGTGCTGGTTGATTTTATGTGTAATGTTCTTGAGTGATGAATGTCGATTAACCTATGAATTTGTGATCGTATAAAGTTAAGTGCTTAAAACGTGAATCATGAATCGACAATGTGTTAGTTACACCTGTAATTATCTAAGTGTTGGTGTGTTTGTTCGAATGTTGTCTTGCTGTTTTTGTAATGTTATGAAGATGCTAAAGTCATCAAGTATTAATAAGATGCTGTCCAATATGTCTTAAAAATGTTATCCTAAAGTCATGAACTAAGATTAGTTAAGATAATGATACTATGCTAAGATGTGTCCGAAAATGTTAGGTATGAAGATGATTACGGTTTGTTGTGCATTCCTACTGTTAATGTGACTTGTTGATAATGTTGTATTCGTTAAATGATCATATTATGCTGTCCAAGATGTCTAAAAACGTTACTACTAAAGCCATGAACTAAGATTGGCTTAAAATACATCCCACGAAATCACATCTTGAATGAATTGCCAATCTTATGCCAATAAATTGGCTAACACTACATTGTCAAAAAAGTTGTAGGGAATTGGCTATAATAAAATTATGTTAAATGACTAAAAAGATTGGCTAATGAATAATATACATATCCAACCAAGCATGAAAGAATGTAAAATTGGCCTATGCCAACAAAGATGGTTATGTAGTTTAATATCCCAAATCTTGAGCCAATACTAATCATATGTCAATCTTGTGTAGTTAGAGTATCAAATGATTATATAAGAACTTCTAAAGTAATATCAATGAATCCATAACCAAGGGCATGACATTCATTGGGACAACTCCCAACATGCTCCACAAGAATGAACTATGAACACATGAAACTCATTGAATGAGGTGCTCATCGTCCATAAACGATGATATGAATCTACTACACTAAAGTAAGTAAGTAACGTGAGCTATAACATAATTAAAGGGGTCTAAATTAAGTAAGTGACCAGAATGGGGTGTTAAAGGAAGTGAGACAAGTCTTACTTACACCAAAGCTAATTTGTTAAAAGAATACTCACGAATGAAGGTGCTAGAATGTGTGAGACTAGTCTCATTAACACCTAAGGATGATATGTAAGGACAATTCACATTCGTCAATGTAAAGTAAGGATGATATGTAAGGAAAATTCACATTTCATCAATGTAAAGTAAGGATGTCAAGTCATCAAAAGAGTAAATAAATCTCAATCACATTCTATGTGTAAGTGTAAGGACAATTCACACTTAATACGTAAAGAAGAGATGAGAAATCATCTAATGAGATATGACTAACTCATGCTAGAAGCAAGCTTCGATGATGTATGAGTTGAATGTAAATAGGAACTTTAAACTGAGCACCGATAGGCTAGTTATGATTGATGATTCCTTCTTTCGGGAAGAGTGGAGGTTCACGTAATTCTCATGAGATGAGACTGTCCACCAAGGTGGGTATGGGTCTCCCTAAATCTCCTAGTCTTTGAACTATGTAGCCACCATAGGGAACTAGCTTGGTTCGAACCCAATAAGCTAGCATGTTTTGGTTTCACTTTGGCCAGTGACTCCACCTCTTTTCGGTGTGGGGGAGACACCGAATTTCATGATGCTCACATGATCTATGTCGGTTAAGTTTGAAGTTCCTAAAAGTATGAAAGATAATGAAATGAACGATACAGAAGGTGTTTGTGCAAGACCATCAGGAGGTGAAACAAGTAATGACATTAGGTCATTCTTGGTCATTGCACTTGATTGTAACAACATGAAAATGACTATGCTAAGTAATGCTTAAACGTACCTAGAATGCCTGGATTAGACCGGGTTCACACGGCTTGTTGCGGGTAGAACCAGACCTCAGAACCTATGCACTAGCCAAGACAACCAACTTGGTGAGTTAGTTGAGCTAGGCAAGGTGAGAACCAACCATGTAGGGCACCCGAATTGAAGAGATTCACCCGGATGAGTTTTTTCCGGACTTAAAAGGGGTAATCTTAGGTTTGGAGGGTCTAGGGGTAAAATGGTCTTTTCCAATCTAGGGGTAGTCTTTTAATTACCCTAATTAACTAATTAATTAATTAATTAATTAATTTAATTAGAATAACGGTTTGGGTCGATCAACCCGGAATGACCCATTTCGCGATGGAGGCTTCACCCGGGTTTCAGCCATGGTGGAAGCAACGTTTAGGTGGATTTAATTGATTATTATTATCTGATTTTGTAGGGGCATGGTGGTAATTTCACTTACCCTTTGAAAAATCAGAGTTTTAATAAGTTAAGGAGAAGTCCTAGTTTGTCTAAGTCTCCACCTAAATCTCCTAATCCTAAGCTACTACTCATTCTCACGTCTCTCTCTACTCCCACCTCACTTGCACGATCAGTCTTCATTAAAAGAAAAGAACAGTACAAAAAAATAAAGTTCATCAAGAACTTGAACGCTAAAACTCAAAAGTAAAGACAATCTGAAAACGTAAAGCAAAAAGGGGTTTCTCGACGGGACTGTGCTGAGGTTTCGGTGGTGAGGCTTGGTTTCATGAGAATTGGCAGCATTGAAACAAGTGTTGAATGACATTAAGGTATGGTTTTTATTCCCTCTTGGTCCCTCTCCCAAGAGACCCCTAAGGTTCAGTTTAATCTCAATCGAAGAACTAAGTTTATCCCCGTTGCATGCCCCTGTCATTAGATCCTCTGAAAGAATCAATGCATGCGTTGGTATGACTTCTGGTAGATGATTTTAGGGATGATTGTGATTACGTGTTTATACGTGTGTTTCGAAATTTTGTGAGATATGACAAAGTGTTTCCGAAAATGTGTAATATGTTAACTTGAGGGTGCATGTGTGTGCCGTGACTTTGGTCTCGGATTGAAGCCTGAAATTGACATGTTAAATTGTTGTATTTTACGTGTATGAATATGTTAAAACCGTGATGTTCATATGAGTGTAATGTTGCTGAATTGAGTGAAAAATCTTGATCAAAAGTAACCATGAATACGCACCTAATGATGCAGTAGATGCTACACGAAAATTTTCCTAAATCTAACATTTAAAGGTTGAGAAAAATGGACTACAAAAAGGTGATCAAATTTCCAGCTTTTAGAAATTTGGTTTCGGCTAGTTATTGGGAAAAAAATTAGTTTTAATTATTTTTAAAAAATGCATGAGGTCATTGGGGATTGAACCCAAGACCCCACCGTATACAAGTTATAAAAAAAATAATAATAAAAGGAATGAGGTATATGGGATTCGAACCCGTGTGCCTTGACCGAAACTAAGACATAAACAAAATGAGGCGTGTGGGGTTCGAACCCACAACCTCTCGATCAAACAAGAGAATAGGAAGAAACAATTAAAAGAAAATAAAATGAGGTATGTGGGGATCGAACCCACAACCTCTTGGCCGAATGAGAAAGTAAGGAGAAAATATAAATAAAAATAGGGTGAGGTTGTGGGGGATCGATCCCACATCCCCTCGGTTCAACGGAGAAGAATTAAAGAAAGAAAGAAATTAAATGAAACGTGAGTGTGGGGGTTCGATCTTGGATCCTAAGCTTAGACGTTTGAGATTAAGTAAAGAAAAAAAGAAAAAAAGAAATGTAAGTGTAGGGACACGAAATTGGGTCCCAAGCCAAAATGTTAAATCAACAATTAAGTGGAAGCTAAGTGTTGTCCAAGGGATTCGAAGTCGGGTTCCCTTGCCCAATTCCGTTTTGACACATAATTCGTACGCGAATAAATGTTTAAACGAATGCTGCCTATAAGGATAGAAATCGAGATCTTGGCATACTTACAAGATGCATAAGTATTGTACCACATAATCTTGGGTAAATATGAATCACTTAAATGAACTATGAATGAAGCCTCATGGCTTGTGTGTATGGACTCATAAGTCCAGCATATGTTTATAAAGTAAGTGAACCTAAGATGTTATGTGATGAATGATGTGACCCTAGAAGGGTTAAGTAAGAGTGTGAACACACTAAAAAAAAGGCCAAGTGCATTGGCATATGATGAAATGAACATTCACGTAGAGGGGTGAGTAATTATGAAGAGCAATTGTGCTAAAGCTAATGAATGTGGTGACAACATGATAAGAGGCTAATGTGAAAGATGAGAGCGATCTCAAATGAGCCTAAGTAAATGTTACCAAAACGTACTCACCTATGAGAGTGTAAAGTTAATGAAGAGAGCAGTCTCTATGAACACTCTAATGAAAGTATTAAAGTTAATGCATACTTAATACTAATGATGAGATGAGAAATCATCTAATGAGCAATGATGCCCTCATGCTAGAATCCAGCTTCTATGATGTGTGAGATGAATGTAATGGAACTTTATACGGAGCACCGATAGGCTAGCTATGAGTCACGATTCCTTCTTTTGGGAAGGCACAGGTTCGTGTAAATCTCATGAGATGAGTCTGTCCATCCAGACGGGTATGGGTCTCCTTATATCTCCTAGTCTTTGAACCTATGCAGCCAACATAGGGATCTAGCAGGGTTCAATTCCCTATATACGCTAGCATATTTTGATTTCACTTTGGCCGGTGATTCCACCTCTTTTCGGTGTGGGGTAGAAACAGGATTTCATGGAGCTCACATGATCTATGTCTATTAAAGTTAAAGTTCCCAGAGAAAGAATTAGGCTAGCCTCAGTAATGCACAATATGAAATGAATGATACCAAAGGTGTTTGGTTAGGATAATCAAGAGGTGAACTAGACTCAAGTAATGACACTAGGTCGTTCTTGGTCATTGCACAATGAACCCGATGAGAGTCTTAAACTACATCCTAGGTATAGCTGGTATTGCACCAGTCTATGAATGAATGAAACGAATGGAAAGGAAGTATGCATGAATGAATGAAGCAGACTCTGTGTTTGCTAAAGAAGGCTCCCTAGTTGAGGTCCCATATGTTGAGCCCTCATTTTTGGGATTCCTAATGTTAAGTCCATGATTCCAAGGTCTCATGGCATATGAATGAATGATATGTGGTATATGTTTGTGCTATATGCAATATGTTATGTGTTGTGTGCAATATGAAAAGAATGGTGATTCATGTTACTCTCATAGCATGACTTTCCTAATCCGATTTGTCAAGTCCACTGACTTGACTTTCCATAACTCATGTCGTTAGGAGAGAGCTCTTCTTAATCATGCATATCCTTGGTGTGTGCTTGCATACACCCTACTTAGTTCAAGTGTGTACTAATCCCATACAATACTATACTTTTAGGTGCAGGTGCAGGTGCAGGTGGACGTTAGAGCTTACGACACTACGTTGGAGCTATCCGTACGTGGAGCATTCATCAGGACTTGGTAGGCCCTCATGCTTTCGAGGATGCTTATCTATTATATTCTATCTTAGACGTAGGCATGAGCTAGTGGAGAGTGTTCCACTAGCATTTCTTTTTTACTTATTTCAGACGTTGTATTGGTGCCATTTTGGCAACTTTATATTTATGCAGTTATGAACTATTTCCTTCATTTGATTATCTCATTATTAGATGGTTGTGGTGAACTTATGTGAAATATGGTATTTCTTACTATGGAGTCTATGTATACTTCAAAGCAAACAAAAGTTTTAAATTTTCCGCTAAAAATTAACTCATACAATGTAATGATGACATATGTAGGCTTGTCTGCGACCTCTGAGAGGTCAACGACGCCGGTTTCGATTAGGGTCTAGACCCCGGTTGTGACAAACGTGGTATCAGAGAATTAGGTTAAATTCCAAGGATAATAAGTTCACATCAACCACATCGAGTAGTTTCTAAGTTATGGTAGTGAAGTGCACCACTATCATGAATTAGAGACTGCATGATGCGTAGTAAAATTTCCCTCCTTCTGATATTATCGTGCTTTACTTAATGTCTGATTTCTTGGTGTTATGAGCGTATCTAAAATCAATTCTTATTTTTTTCAGAAAATGAACACAAGGGGGAACACTGGTCGGGGAAGAGTAGGAGCAGCTGCTGGGGACAACCAAGTTCCACCCCAGGCTCCAGCTGCAGGAGTGACCATGCCAGTTCACCCAGCTGGGTTGACTGATGCTGAGGTGCGGACGGCTTTGGCACAGATGGCTCAAGCCATCATTGTGCAGGCTCAGGCTATGACGGCCCAGGCAAACAGACAGGAGGTTCAGCGGGAGAACCCACCAGCCCACAATATGGCGAACAGGTTGCGAGATTTTACGAGGATGAATCCTCCAATCTTCACAGGATCTAAGACTGGAGAGGACCCTCAGGAGTTCGTGGAGGAGGTCCAAAAGATTATAAAGGCGATGGGGGCCACTGAGATTGAGAAAGCTGAGCTGGCCTCGTACCAGTTGAAGGATGTTGCACAGGCTTGGTGCAAGATGTGGCAGGATAGCAGGGCGTTGGGCGGAGGTCCGATCACATTGGAGCTGTTTAAGACAGATTTTCTTGAGAGGTTCTTCCTAGAGAGATGAGAGAGGCTAAGGTTGAGGAGTTCATCAACCTTAAGCAGGTCTCAATGACTGTCAGGGAGTATTCCCTGAAATTTGTTAAATTGTCCAGGTATGCCACTTCTCTTATGTCGAACAACAGGGATGAGATGAGCAGGTTCCTTACAGGGATCTCAGAGGAATTGGAGGAGGAGTGTCGGGATGCGATTCTCCATGATATCATGGACTTGTCCAGGCTTATGGTACATGTCCAGCAGGTTGAGGACAGCCGGAAGAAGAGGAGAGTTCGTGAGGTCAGGAGGCCTAACCATTCTGACCAGACAGGTTCTAGCAGAGGTGGTGGGAGGAGAACGTTTGGAGTTCGTGATCAACCCAGATTTAAGAAGGGGCATCAGAGTTCAGGGAACTCTAACTCTCAGAGGAGTGCATCACCTAGAGGAGGCAGACCCGAGCCAAAGAAGGGCAATGGAGGTGATGTGCAGCGTCCCAGAAAGGAATGTGGCAAGTGTGGCCGTATTCACAGTGGAGAGTGCAGACTAGGCACAAATGCCTGCTTCGATTGCGGAAAGAGCGGACACATGGTCAGGGACTGCCCACAGAATAGGGGTCAGGCTGGAGGTAATGCTCAGCCTAGGCCTAATCTCCAAAATGCTACTGCAGCCGAGCCTCCTAAGAGGAACATATTCTACACCTTGAAGGGCAGGGAGGAGCAGGAGAAGTCTGCTGATGTGGTCACAGGTATGCTGCAAGTTTTCTCAACCTCTGTTTATGCTTCACTTGATCCAGGGTCTACAATTTCTTTTGTGACTCCCTTGCTTGCTCTTACTTTTGAAACACTACCTGAGGTTTTGCATTATCCTATTGTGGTTAGTAATCCCTTAGGAGAAAATGTGAGAGCTGATAGAGTTCATAAAGACTACCCAATAGTAGTATGTGTTAAGACTATGTGTGCAGACCTTGTTGAGTTACCCATGAATGACTTCGATATTATACTTGGTATGGACTGGCTCCATAAATGTTATGCCTTCATGGATTGTCATAGTAGGGTTGTGAGATTCCGTTTCCCTAATGAATTAGAGCTGGTCTGGGAGGGGTACTGTCATGACCGGGGTCTAGACCCCAGACGAGACCGGCATCGTTGACCTCTCAGAGGTCGCAGACAAGCCTACATACGTCGTCGTTACTTCATCTAGGTTAATTTTAGCGAAAAATTTGAACTTTTGTTTACTTAAACTTTATATTGGAAAACATTAATGTCATATAATACTATCTACGTAAACTCATAAGCGTTCATAACAACCATATAAATCAAGATAATCAAATGAAAGATATATTCATAATTATAGAGTTGACAAAATGGCACCAATACCACGTCTGAAAGTAAATACGAAAGAAACGCTATTGGAAAATACTCCACTAGCTCATGCCTACGTCTACGCTAGAATAAATCAGTAAGCATCCTCGAAAGCATGAGGGCCTACCAAATCCGGATGAAAGCTCTACGTACGGATAACTTCTGCGTCGACTCATAAGCTCTAACGTCCAGCTGCACCTGCACCTAAAAGTAGATAAATGTATGGAATTAGTACACACTTGTACTAAGTATGGGTATATGCAAGCACACACCACGGACATGCATGATTTAGAATAGCTCTCTCCTAATGATATGAGTTAAGGAAAGTCAAGTCATTGGACTTGACAAAATCAGATTAGGAAAGTCATGCCATGAGAGTAACATGCATCATCATACGTATCATATTGCACACAACACATAACATATTGAATATAACATATATCATATTTTATTTCATTCGTTCATATGCCATGAGACCCTGGAATCATGGACTTAACATTAGGACTTCCCAAAATGAGGGCTCAACATATGGGACCTCAACTAGGGAGCCTTCTTTAGCAAACACAGAGTCTGCTTCATTCATTCATACGTACTTCATTTCATTTCATTCATAGGCTAGTGTAAACACCAGCTATATCTAGGATGTAGTTTAAGACTCTCATTGGGTTCACTGTGCAATGATTAAGAATGACCTAGTGTCATTACATAAGTCTAGTTCACCTCTTGATTATCCTACCCAAACACCTTTGGTGTTGTTCATTTCATTGTGTGCATTACATGAGGCTGACCTCATTCTTTCTTTGGGAACTTTAACTTTAACCGACATAGATCATGTGAACTCCATGAAATCCTGTGTCTACCCCACACCGAAAAGAGGTGGAATCAACGGCCAAAGTGAAACCAAAACATGCTAGCGTATATAGGGAATTGAATCCTGCTAGATCCCTATGTTGGTTGCATAGGTTCAAAGACTAGGAGATATAAGGAGACCCATACCCGTCTGGATGGACAGTCTCATCTCATGAGAATCACACGAACCTCTTCCTTCCCGAAAGAAGGAATCACCACTTATAGATAGCCTATAGGTGCTCAGTATAAAGTTCCATTACATTCATCTCATACATCATAGAAGCTGGCTTCTAGCATGAGGACATCATAGCTCATTAGATGATTTCTCATCTTATCATTAGTATTAAGTATATATTAACTTTAATACTTTCATTAGAGTGTTCATAGAGACTGGTTTCTTCATTAACTTTACACTCTCATAGGTGAGTACGTTTTGGTAACATTTACTTAGGCTCATTTGAGATTGTTCTCATATTTCACATTAGCCTCTTATCATGTTGTCACCACATTCATTATGCTTAACACATTTGCCCTTTATAATTACTCACCCCTTATTACGTGAATGTTCATTTCATCATATGCCAATGCACTTGGCCTTTTAGTGTGTTTCACACTCTTACTTAACCCTTCTAGGGTCACATCATTCATTACATAACATCTTAGGTTCACTTACTTTTAAACGTATGCTGGACTTATGGATCCATACATACAAGCCATGAGGCTTCATTTGTAATTCGTCTAAGTGATTCATACTTACCCCAGGTTATGTGGTACAAGACTTATGCATCTTGTAAGTATGCCAAGATCTTAGTTTCGATCCTTAAAGGCAGCATTCATATAATCATTTATTCACGTACGACTTATGTGTCAACACGGAATTGGGCAAGGGATCCTAATTTCGAATCCCTTGGACAACACTTACTTTTCTTTGTTTTTTTGATTTCTTATTCTCGGCTAGGGGACCCGATTTTGAATCCCCTCACCTACACTTCTTTTGTTTCCTTTTTCCCCAATTCCCCTTAGACGTCTAGGCTTAGGAGATCCGAGATCAAACCCCTACACCTACGTTTATTTATTTTCTTGTTTTCTTTAAACTCTCTTCGTGTTGACCAAGAGAGTGTGGGATCGAACCCCTACAACCCCACTTTATTTTTTTCTCCTTAATTCTTTTCATTCGGCCAAGAGGTTGTGGGTTCGATTCCCACATACCTGATTTTTATTTTCTTTTAATTCTTCGTCATGTTTGACCGAGAGGTTGTGGCTTCTAACCCCACACACCTCATTTTTATTTTTATGATTCATTTTAGGTCAAGGCACATGGGTTCGAATCCCACATGCCACATTTCTTTAACTTAAATTTTTGATATAATATTCATGTAGTGAGGTCTCGGGTTCAATCCCCAATGACCTCACATATTTTTTTGTTCTTTTTACAAGTTTCCAAACTTCATTGTGTGACCGAAACCAAATTCCAGAAAACTGGAATTTGACCACATTTTTGCAGCCTATTTTCTCACCCTCTTTCACGTTAAACATTAAGACATTTTGAGTAGTTTTTAGGGAGATCTTTAGGTGTATTTTCAAGGTTACTTTCAGTCAAGAATTATTATTCAATTCAGCAACTTTGAACTCATATGAACATCACGTTTTAAAAATATTCGCACACACATAATTCATAACATTTTAACATGTTAATATCAAGATTCAAACAGTGGCTAATTCATGACACACACATGCACAAACAAGTTAACAAACTTTACATTTTCAGAACACCTCTTTCATTTCTACATAATTCCGAATACACATTCAAACACGTAATCACAACCAGCCCAAAAATCATCTACCAGAAGTCGTCATACCAACGCATACTTGAATCTTTCAAAGGATCTAATGACAGGGGCATGCAACAGGGACAACCTTAGTTTTAGATTGTGAATAGGCTGAACCTTAGGGGTTTCTTGGGAAAGGGACCAAGAGGGAATAAAACCCATACCTGAAGTCGTTCAAGGATGTTCTTACGTGCTGCCAAACCCCCCCCCCCCCACTAAGACGACGTCTCGGCACCGAAATCACAAGCACAATCCGTCGAGAATTTGGTTTTTGCTTTTTGTTTTGAAGCTTATTTTGCTTTTGAGTTTGAGCGTTCAAGTTCTTGAGTGTGGATGAATTCTTTTTTTTTGTTCTGTTCTTTAGTTTTTACAGAATGTTGATCGTGAAGTGAGAGAGGAGTAGAGAGAAACGTGAGTTAGTGTTAGCTTAGGATTAGGAGATTAGGTGGAGACTTAGTCAAATTAGGACTTCTCTTAATTGTTTAAAAATCTGATTTTTTTCAAAGGCTACGTGAAATGAACACCATTCCCCTACAAAATCAGGTAATAAACATCAATTAAATCCACCAAAACGTCGCTTCCACCAAGGCTCGAACCCGGGTGAAGCCTCCATCGCAAAATGGGTCATTCCGGGGCGACCCGACCCAAATCGTTCCTCTAATTAAATTAATTAATTAATTAATTAATTACTTAGGGTAATTACAATACTACCCCTAGGTTGGAAAAGACCATTTTACCCCTAGACCCTCCAAACCTAAGATTACTCCTTTTAAGTCTGATAAAACTCATCCGGGTGAATCTCTTCAATTCGGGTGCCCTATATGGTTGGTTCTCACCTTGCCTAGCTCAACTAACTCACCAAGTTGGTTGGCTTGGATAGTGCATAGGTTTGAGGTCTGGTTCTATGCGCAACAAGCCATGTGAACCCGGTCTAATCCAGGCATTCTAGGTACGTTTAAGCATTACTTAGCACATTCATTTTCAGGTTGTTACAGGTACAATTCGAGTCGTTCAAGTCCCTTGATTTCGAACCTAAGATCTAATAAAATGATGTTCAAAGGATTGTTATGTCATCTTGTGAGTGTCGATGATCTAGATCATGACATTCCTTCTGTAGACTCTGTGCCTGTAGTGAATGAGTTCCAAGATGTTTTCCCCGATGATTTGGCTGGAGTCCCTCTCCCTCGAGAGATTGATTTTGGTATCGACCTAGATCCCGATACCAAACCGATTTTAATTCCTCCCTACAAAATGGCTCCAGCTGAACTCAAAGAGTTAAAGCTGCAGTTAAAATATCTCACAGATAAGGGCTTCATCCATCCGAGCATATCCCCTTGGGGCGCTCCAGTGCTGTTTGAGAAAAAGAAGAATGGAACCCTTAGGATGGGTATCGATTATCGGCATCTCAACAAAGTCACTATAAAGAACAGGTATCCACTTCCCAGAGTAGATGACTTATTCGATCAGCTCCAAGGGTCTAGTTTCTTCTCGAAGATTGATCTTCGTTTCGGGTATCATCAGCTTAGGGTTAGGGATGAAGATATCCCAAAGACAGCTTTTCGTACCCTTTATGGTCATTATAAGTTCCTAGTAATGTCATTTGGTCTCACTAATGCACCAGCTGCATTTATGGACCTCATGAACCGAGTCTCCCGTGAATACCTTGATTCTTTCGTCAGAGTATTCATTGATGACATCCTCATCTACTCTAAGACCAAGGAAGAGCATGAACAACATTTGAGACTAACCTTGCAGGTACTTAGACAACATCACCTGTATGCCAAATTCAGCAAGCTTGAATTCTGGGTTAGATCAGTGACCTTCATGGGTCATGTTATGTCCGATAAGGGTGTGGAAGTGGACCCCAGGAAGCCTGAGGCTGTTAAGAACTTGCGAAGACCTCTTACTCCCACCGATATCCGTAGATTTCTGGGATTGGCTGGTTACTACCGTAGGTTCGTGGAGGGTTTTTCTTCCATTGCTGCCCCACTAAGAGCTTTGACTAAGAAGAAAGCCAAGTTTGAATGGGCGGAGACTTGTGACAAGAGTTTCCAGGAGCTCAAGGACAGACTCACTTCAGCCCCAGTGCTTACGTTACCTAAATGTGGTGAGAATTACACTATTTATTGTGACACATCTAGGGTTGGTTTGGGGTGTGTTTTTATGCAGGGTGGTAAGGTGATAGCCTATGCGTCCAGACAACTCAAGGTTCATGAGAAAAATTATCCCACTCATGACCTGGAGTTGGCAGCTGTGGTGTTTGCATTGAAGCTGTGGAGGCATTACTTGTACAGAGTGCACGTGGATGTGTTCATAGACCATAAGAGTCTCCAGTACGTGTTCACACAGAGGGAGTTGAATCTACGTCAGCGGAGATGGTTGGAGCTATTGAAGGACTATGATATGAGTGTCCACTACCATCCAGGAAAAGCAAATGTTGTAGTAGATGCTTTGAGCAGGTTGAGCATGGGGAGTACAACCCACGTTGATGATGGGAAGAAGGTTTTGGTGAAGGATGAACACAGACTGGCCAGACTCGGTGTGCGGTTGATGGCTTTTACTAGCGGGGGTGTTTCAGTTCATCCTAGTTCTGAATCATCCTTAGTAGTTGAAGTCAAGAAGGGTCAGCATCTTGATCCTGTTTTGATGGAGTTGAAGGACTCAGTGCTGATGAAGATGAATGAGTCCTTTGCTTTGGGAGGTGACGGCATACTTAGGTACCAGGGCAGAGTGTGTGTACCAGGTATTCGATACATCCAGGTTCCACCAAGATGTATCATGACCTCAAGCAGATCATTTGGTGGGATGGCATGAAGAAGGACATTGCTGAGTATGTGGCCAAGTGTCCTAATTGTCAGCAGGTTAAGGCGGAGCACCTTAAGCCTGGTGGTCTCACTCAGATGATTGAGGTTCCGACTTGGAAGTGGGAGGCCATTAACATGGACTTCGTGGTTGGTCTTTCGAGGACAAGGAGAAAACATGACTCCGTATGGGTTATTGTGGACAAGATGACTAAGTCTGCCCACTTTATCCTTGTGAAGTCTACTTACAGGGACGAGGATTATGTGAGACTCTACATTGATGAGATTGTGAGGTGGCATGGGATTCCTTTGTCTATCATTTCAGATAGAGGAGCTCAGTTCTATCACGATTGGAATCTATACCCCATACGAGACCGTCGTCGTTGACCTCTCAGAGGTCGCAGACAAGCCTACTTACGTCATTCTTACTTCATCTAGGTTAATTTTAGCGGAAAATTTGAAACTTTTTATTTCTTATCATGCATAAAGGTCATTCTACTTACATTCATAATGTTCACAAGCAACCATCTAACATTAAGATTATCAACTGAAAGAAATAGTTCAATACTGCATTAAAGTATAATTGCCAAAATGGCACCAATACAATGTCTGAAATAAAAAAAGAAAGAAACACTAGTGAACATACTCCACTAGCTAAAGCCTACATCTAAGCTAGAATATAAATGGCAGCATCCTCGAAAGCATGAGGGCCTACCAAGTCCGGATGAAAGCTCTACGTCCGGATAGCTGCAACATCAACCTATAAGCTCTAACGTCCACCTGTTCCTGCACCTAAAAATATAGAGTTGTATGGGATTAGTACACACTTGTACTAAGTATGGGTATATGCAAGCACACACCAAGGACATGCATGAGTAAGAATAGATCTTTCCTAACAACATGATTATGGAAAGTCAAGTCAGTGGACTTGCCAAATTGGGATTAGGAAAGTTAATGAGCTTTCCAAATTTGGATTAGGAAAGTCAGTGAACTTTCCAAATTTGGATTAGGAAAGTCAGTGAGCTTTCCAAATTTGGATTAGTAAAGTCATGCCATGAGAGAAACATGCATCATCATAATTATCATATTGCACACAGCACATAACATCTTACACATAGCACATATCATATTGCATATAGCACATAACATCTTTCATATCATTCATTCATATGCCATGGGACCTTGGAATCATGTACTTGACATTAAGACTTCCCAAAATGAGGGCTCAACATATGGGACCTCAACTAGGGAGTCTTCTTTAGCAAACACAGAGTCTGCTTCATTCATTCATACGTACTTCATTACATTCATTCATAAGCTAGTGTAAACACCAGCTATACCTAGGATGTAGTTTAAGACTCTCATCGGGTTTGCTGTGCAATGATCAAGAATAACCTAGTGTCATTACTTGAGTCTAGCTCACCTCTTGATTATCCTATCCTAACCCCTTTGGTATCGTTCATTTCATTATGTGCATCATTTGAGGCTGGCCTCATTCATTCATTGGGAACTTTAACTTTAACTGACATAGATCATGTGAGCATCATGAATTCCAGTGTCTCCCCCACACCAAAAAGAGGTGGAATCACCGGTCAAAGTGACCCAAAATGTGCTAGCGTACATGGGAATTGAACCCCGCCAGATCCCTATATTGGCATTATAGTTTCGAAGACTAGGAGATATAAGAAGACCCATACCCGGCATGCCGGACAGTCTCATCTCATGAGAGTTACGTGAACCTCCGCCCTTCCCGAAAGAAGGCATCACCGCTCATAGCTTGTCTATCGGTGCTCAGTATAAAGTTCCATTTCATTCAACTCATACGTCATGGAAAATGGCTTCTAGTATGAGGACATCATAGCTCAATAGATGATTTTTCATCTCATCATTAGTATTAAGTATACATTATTCTCAATACTTTCATTAGAGTGTTCATAGAGACTGGTCTATTCATTAACTTTACACTCTCATAGGTGAGTACGTTTTGGTAACATTTACTTAGGCTCATTTGAGATTGCTCTCATCTTTCACATTAGCCTTTATACGTGAATGTTCATTTCATCATATGCCAATGCACTTGGCCATTTGTGTGTTTCACTCTCTTACTTAACCCTTCTAGGGTTTAATCATTTCATTACATAATATTCATTTCATCGTATGCCAATACACTTGTCTATTTAGTGTGTTTTACACTCGTACTTAACCCTTCTAGGTTTATATCATTTCATTACATACATCTTAGGTTCACTTATTTTTAAACCTATGTTAGACTTATGGGTCTATACATAAAAGCCATGAGGCTTCATTCATAGTTCGTTTAAGTGATTCATATTGTCACGACTGGAATCTAGACCCCAGACGAGACCGGCGTCGTTGACCTCTCAGAGGTCGCAGACAAGCCTACTTACGTCATTCTTACTTTACATAGGTTAATTTTAGCGGAAAATTTGAAACTTTTTTTTCTCTAAATATTGCTTACTAAACATTTCTAATACATTCGTAATTTGTTCACCATCAACCATCTAACATTAAGAGATAATCAAATGAAAGGAATAGTTCAATATTATAAGTATAATTGCCAAAATGGCACCAATACATAGTCTGAATAAAAACAGGAAAGAAACGCTAGTGGAACATGCTCCACTAGCTCAACTCTAAAACTAAGCTAGAATATAAAACAGTAGCATCCTCGAAAGCATGAGGACCTACCAAAACCGGATGAATGCTGGACGTCCGGATAACTGCAACGATGATCCTGTAGCTCTATCGTCCACCTGTGCCTGCACCTAAAATAGTAGAGTTTGTATAGGGTTAGTACACACTTGTACTAAGTATGGGTATATGCAAGCACACACCAAGGACATGCATGAGAAAGAATAGCTCTTTCCTAACAACATGATTTTTGGAAGTCAAGTCAGTGGACTTGCCAAATTGAGATTAGGAAAGTTTCCAAATTTGGATTAGGAAAGTAAATGAGCTTTCCAAATTTGGATTAGGAAAGATGCCATGAGAATAACATACATCATCATACTTTTCACATTTGCACACAGCACATAACATTTACACATAGCACATATCATATAGCATACATACATTTGCATGTAGCACATAACTTCTTTCATATCATTCATTCATATGCCATGAGACCTTGGAATCATGGACTTGACATTAAGACATCCAGAAATGAGGGCTCAACATATGGGACCTCAACTAGGGAGTCTTCATTAGCAAACACAGAGTCTGCTTCATTCATTCATACGTACTTCATTTCATTTCATTCATAGGCCAGTGTAACACCAGCTATACCTAGGATGTAGTTTAAGACTTTCATAGGTTTGCTGTGCAATGCAAGAATAACCTAATGTCATTACTTGTCTAGCTCACCTTTGATTATCCTATCCTAACACCTTTGGTATCGTTCATTTCATTATGTGCATCATTTGAGGCTGGCCTCATTCATTCATTGGGAACTTTAACTTTAACCGACATAGATCATGTGAGCATCATGAAATCCAGTGTCTCCCCCACACCGAAAAGAGGTGGAATCACCGGCCAAAGTGACCCAAAACATGCTAGCGTACATGGGAATTTAACCCCGCCAGATCCCTATATTGGCAGTATAGGTTCGAAGACTAGGAGATATAAGGAGACCCATACCCGGCAAGCCGGACAGTCTCATCTCATGAGAGTTACGTGAACCTCCGCCCTTCCCGAAAGAAGGCATCACCGCTCATAGCTAGTCTATCGGTGCTCAGTATAAAGTTCCATTCATTCACTCATACGTCATGGAAGCTGGCTTCTAGTATGAGGACATCATAGCTCATTAGATGATTTCTCATCTCATCATTAGTATTAAGTGTGTTAAGCTCAATACTTCATTAGAGTGTTCATAGAGACTGGTCTCTTCATTATCTTACACTCTCATAGGTGAGTACGTATTGGTAACATTTACTTAGGCTCATTTGAGATTGCTCTCATCATTTACATTATCATATCATGTTGTCACCACATTCATTATCATTACACCTTTGCTTTTCAAGTTACTCACCTCTTATTACGTGAACGTTTCATTTCATCATATGCCAATGCACTTGGCCATTTAGTGTATCTTACACTCATACTTAACCCTTCTAGGGTTCATCATTTCATTACATACTTCTTAGGTTCACTTACTTTTTGAACCGTTCTTATAGTTACCTGAGTAGCTCTTATCACATTACGCCATGAGCTCCATTCATTACTTTCAAGGCTGAGTTTTATGCAAATCGTGTCCTGCAATAAGATGGAGATACCAAGAGTATGCTATCTTGGATGTATTGCCAAATCTTGCGTGGAATTTTCCGATCTGAAGTTGGCTTTACTTTCATTATCTTTTATCTCTTTTTCTTTTATTTTTATATATTGTTTATTTTCTCGTTTTCTTTTTTATTTTTTTTTTTTCTTTTTTTTTCTTTTTTTTCTTTTTTTTTTTTTTTTATTTTTTTTGGTTTATTTTATTTTTATTTTTTTATATTTTTTTTTATTTTTTTTTTTATTTATTATTTTTTTTCTTTTTATTTGGTTTAATTTTTATTATTCTTATTTTTTTTTTTTTATTTTTTTTTGTTCTTTCTTTATTTTATTTTTTTTTTTCTTTATATTTTTTTTTTTCTTTTATTATGCTTTTCTCGGATATTTGATTCACGTATTATCTTAGTACTCAATACGGGAAGCTTGCGGCAAAAGGCAACCCCAAGTCTTGAATCAATTGATATCATTTATATTTTTAATTGATTTTATTCTAATATTCATAACATTATGACTCTAAGTTAAAATTCACAATATAACATTGAAGGATTATTTTTCTCCTTTATAATACTCCTAAGTTGCGCGAAGGTTGTGGGTTCAAACCCCCACAACCTCTTTTTATTTTAATTATATATTCATTGTTCATTTTGCCCAACCAAGAGTTTGTGGATCAAATCCCCCACAGCCTCTCTTTTTTGGTCATTTAATTCGGCATAAATAGGGAGTTGCTGGCTTCGAACTCCCACAGCCTCCTTATCCTTAATTCATTTTCGCTAGGGCTGTGAGCGTGGTGGCTGTCGAACCCCCACAGCCCCATATATATATTTTTTAATTTTTTCGCTAGTTAGGGTACTTGGCAGTGAGGCGTGGAATCGAACCCCCACAACCTCACTTGCTTTATTATCATTTTCGCCCCCCTCCTATTTCCAGCCTTGACGTCGTTGGTTCGATTCCCACGCCCTCAACATTTCTTTTTCTTTATTTTCCTCTTCCTTTCTCCCGCTTTCTGTCGATTCCCCCACCCCATTTCCTTGATTTTTGCCTGAACAACAGCTAAGGTTCGAATCCCTACTCTTAGCCTCTTACATTTTTTTTTCAGACTCTTGGTCATCTGAGCGTCTGGGTCGATTCCCCTTGACCCACCTACTTTAATTCGTTTTTAAACTCTCCAAAACTACAGTTGCTGGCGAAACCAACTTCAAAGATTGGGAATTCTTGATCACATTTTTTTGCAGCTATTTTCTCACCTTTAACGTTAAATCATGCGTTTGGAGTAGTTTTTAGTGACTCCTTTAGGTGCATTTTCATGGATACATTTGGCCAAGAGTTTTATCATTAACATTCTAGTCACATTACACTTAAATGACATCATCATTTACATAAGTTTGTGTAGATAAAATATAACCTAAACATGTCATTTTCAACTTGAATCCGAGAGTGCACCTTACGTGCACACTTTGCACACACACCATTCTTTTCACTTAATTTCGGGCAACATGCTCAATATTCACATAATCGACATACATACTACTGAATCAATCATCACAAATAAAACCCAATACATTTATACACCTCTCAACCCCCTTTATTTACTGAATGTTTATTATCATATATGCCATGTTCATGGCCATTTGTGTGTTTCACATCTCTTACTTAACCCTTCTAGGTTTCATCATTTCACTTACATAATATTCATTTCATCGTATACAATACACTTGGCCATTTAGTGTGTTTTACACTCGTACTTAACCCTTCTAGGTTTACATCATTTCATTACATACGTCTTAGGTTCACTTATTTTTAAACGTAAGTTAGACTTATGGGTCTATACATACAAGACATGAGGCTTCATTCATAGTTCGTTTAATTGATTCATATCTTCCTAAGGTTATGTGGTAAAAGACTTATGCATCTTGTATGTAAGACAAGATCTCGATTTCGATCTAAGTAGGCAGCATTATTTTTGAATATTTAATTCACGTACGACTTATGTATCAATACGGAATTTGGGCAAGGGAACCCGGTGTCGAATCCCTTGGACAACATTTTACATTTTTCTTTTTATTTAATTTCGGTCAAAATAAAATTGGGACCCTAGATCGAGCCCCAACATCAATGTTTTCTTTTTATTTCAATCCTTTGAAAATTCTCTTCCTTGGCCGAGGGGTTGTGGGATCGAACCCCCACAGCCCTTTTATTTTTTTATTTATTTTTCCTTGACTATCTCGAGTTGACCATGAGGTTGTTGGATCGACCCCCCACAGCCTCACTTTACTTTTCTTCTAATTATTCTTTACTGCCTAGAGGTCGTGGGTTCGATTCCCACGCCTTACATTTCTTTTCTTTTCATTCTTTCCTTAAGCTTGACCAAGAGGTTGTGGGTTCAAACCCCACTCCTCTCATTTCTTATTTTCATACATTATTTTCCAGCCAAGACCATGGTTCGAATCCCCCTCACCACAATACTTTTAACTCACCAAATTTCATGATTTTTAACATGGTGAGGTCACGGATTCGACCCTTAGTGACCTCACTTATTTTTTTTTCACTTTTCATGACAATTTAAACAACTTAACTTGGCTGAAATTAATCAACAAGGTGCTGGAAATTTTGAGTTACATTTTCAGCTTCTTTTTCATTACATTACACGTTAGTTCTTAGGGGAATTTCGTAGCGCATTTAGAACATTTTAGGTGCATTTTCATAGTTTCATTTAGCGAAGAGATTATCACTCAAATCCGCCAAGTTTCATCTCATGTGAACATCACGATTTACATAAACATGTGTACATGAAATACAAAGAACTATCATTCCATTTCAAGTCCTAAACCATTACCAATATCCACGGCAACACACCCAAACACACGGAGTTACATTTTCGGAAAACATCAACATAAGTCACATAATTCCGAACATACATATAAACACATAATCATCATGAAAATACGTTTCATCCCTAGTTTTCTACAAGCAAACATAACCAACCTATGATTTAATGGGAGCTAGTGACAGGGACATGCAATGAGGAATAACCCTAGTTTCCGGAATAGATTCGTCTGAATCCTAATGGTCTCTTGGGAAAGGGACCAAGAGTAAGAAAACCCATACCTTTATTTTTCTTGTTCAACCACGAAATTGCTGCCCAAACAGTCCAAGTTCAACAAACTCCAATCACTAACTCGACTGAAAAACTCCTCTCTTTGCCTAACGTTTTTGGTTATGTTTTGAATAAGTTTTTGACGTGAAAGTTCTTCAAGTGTGAAGAACTTTTAGTTGCTTATCAGTTCTTGTGTTTTTGACAGAGAGAACGTGAAAGAGAAAAGAGATATTGACGTGAGAGAAAGAGAGAGTTAAACGTGCAAGGTGGTTTAGACTTAAGTAAGGACTTAGTCAACTAGGACTCTTTCAAACTTTTAAATAAAAATCTGATTTTTTATTTTTCTTAAATCAGCTAATATTTATTAATTAATTAAATTAATTTATCAACATAAATAAAAAAACAAATTTAATCATTGCTTCTAGTGGGGCTCGAACCCGAGTGACACCCCATTTGCGAAAATGGGTCACTTCGGGTCGCCCCATCCCGAATTGCTTTATTAATTAAATTAATTAATTAAATAATTAATTCCTCAGGGTAATTACAATATTACCCTTGGCCTGGAAAAGACCATTTTACCCTTGGACCCTCAAAACTTGAAATTTCTTCTTTTAAGTCCGGTAAGGACTCCTTCAATTAAATCTTCGTTTTCGTGAGCCTCACATGGTTGGTTCCAACCTTTCCAAGCTCAATTATCTCCCCACGTTAGTTGGCTTGGTCGTAGTAAGGGTTCTGAGGTCTGGTTCTACGCGTATCAGTCCGTGTGGATCTTGGTCTAATCGCAAGCATTCTTGAAAACCTAAGTCTTGATCCTATTAATTTTTAGGGTTGTTACACATATCTTCCTAAGATTATGTGGTACAAGACTTATGCATCTTGTATGTATGTCAAGATCTCGATTTCGATCTAAGTAGGCAGCATTATTCTTGAATATTTAATTCACGTATGACTTATGTATCAATACGGAATTTGGGCAAGGGAACCCGGTTTCGAATCCCTTGGACAACACTTTACATTTTTCTTTTTATTTAATTTCGGTCCACATGACATTGGGACCCTAGATCGAGCCCCAACATCAACGTTTCCTTTTTATTTCTATCCTTTGAAAATTCTCTTCCTTAGCCGAGGGGTTGTGGGATCGAACCCCCACAGCCCCTTTTATTTTTTTATTTATTTTTCCTTGACTATTTTGAGTTGACCATGAGGTTGTGGGATCAAACCCCCACAGCCTCACTTTATTTTTCTTGTAATTCTCCTTTACTGCCTAGAGGTCGTGGGTTCGATTCCCACGCCTCAAATTTCTTTTCTTTTCATTTTTCCTTAAGCTGTCTGAGAGGTTGTGGGTTCGAATCACACTCCTCTCATTTCTTATTTTTCATAGCTTATTTTCCAGCCAAAACCATGGTTCGAATCCCCTTCACCACATTCCTTTTTACTTCTTTATTTTCATGGTTTTTAACATGGTGAGGTCACGGGTTCAATCCTCCATGACCTCACTTGTTTTAACATTTTTCACAACATTTTGAACCCTCTTAACTTGACCGAAATTCATCACTTGAAGTTGGAACTTTTGAAATTTTTTCAGCATACTTTCATCAACATTTACACGTAAATTCATAGGGTAATTCGTAGATCATTTAATACGTTCTTAGGTGCATTTTTCATGGATTCGTTTAGCCAAGAGATTATCATTCAAATCAGCCACATTTCAACTCATATGAACATCACGATTTACATCAACATGTGTACATGAAACATAAAGAACTATCATGCCATTTCAAGTCCTAAACCATGACCAATAGCCACGGCAACACACACAAACACACGTCGTTACATTTTCGGAAAACATCAACATTAGTCACATAATTCCGAACATACATATAAACACATAATCATCACGAAAACACGTTTCATCCCTAGTTTTCTACCATCAAACATAACCAACCTATGATTCAATGGGAGCTAGTGACAGGGACATGCAACGGGGAACAACCCTAGTTTTCGGAATAGATTCGTCTGAACCTTAGGGGTCTCTTGGGAAAGGGACCAAGAGAGAAGAGAACCCATACCATTTTGACGTTCAAACCTCGACTTGCTGCCCAAAAACTTCTCCAAATACACGTCCAACACCGAAAGTTCAACACCCCACTCAACGGAAAACCTTCTCTTTGCCTACGTGATTGATTAACGTTTGTTTTTCTTATATTTTCGTGTGAGTTCTTCAAGTGTGAAGAACCTTGGTAAATTTTCTGTTCTTGAATGTTACGTGGCAGAGAGAAACATGAATAGGAGAAGAGAGATTGAACGTGAAAGTGAGATAGACGTGAGAGGAGAGAGTTACCTTAGGCTTAGGAGTCTAGTTTAGGACTTAGTCAAATAAGGTTTAGTTAAATATTAATAAAAATCTGATTTCCCTTTTATTTTAAATCAGACAGTAAATAATAAATATTAATTAATTACATTAATTTACCAACTTAAATAAAAACAACTTTAATTCATTGCTTCCACCTGTGTTCGAACCCGGGTGGAGCAAGACTTCACTTCAAGAGCCAATTTTCGGCCCTCTCTCCTCAAAATGCCCCTCCACCTTATTAATTAAATAATTAATTATATATTTAGGGTAATTACGATACTACCATTAGCCTGGAAAAAGACCATTTTACCCCAAGACCCTCCAAACCTAAGATTTCCCCTTTTTAAGTCCGGTAAAGACTCATTCGAGTAAATCTTCGTATTCGAGAGCCCTACGTGGCTGGACCCAACCTTTCTTAGCGCAACTAACTCCCCAAGTTAGTTGGCTTGGCTGTAGCAAGGGTTCCGAGGTCTGGTTCTACGCGCATCAATCCGTGTGAACCAGGTCTAATCGTAGGCATTCTAGACACATTAAGTATTACTTATCATATCCATTTTTACGGTTGTTACAAGTTCACTTCGCATTTCTGGAGATCCTTCCAGAAGAGCTTAGGCACAGAGGTAAAGCTCAGTACTGCCTTCCATTCTCGGACAGATGGGCAGGTAGAGAGCACCATTCAGACACTGGAGGACATGTTGAGGGCGTGTGTGATAGACTTCAGAGGTAGTTGGGACAACCGTCTACCATTGATAGAGTTCTCGTATAATAACAGCTATCACTCCAGCATTGGGATGGCACCGTTTGAGGCACTGTATGGTAGGAGGTGTAGGTCTCCAGTTTGGTGGTTCGAGGTTGGAGAGTCATCCATTTTGGGTCCAGAGATCATTTATGAGGCCTTAGAGAAGGTCAGGGTGATTAGGGACACATTGGCTACTGCTTAAAGTTGGCAAAAGTCTTATGCAGATAACAGGAAGCGGCCCTTAGAGTTTGATGTTGGTGACCAAGTATACTTGAAGATATCACCCATGAAGGGGGTGATGAGGTTTAGCAGGAAGGGGAAGTTGAGTCCGAGGTACTCGGGCCATACGAGATTTTACAGCGTGTGGGTGAGGTGGCCTATGAGTTGGCATTGCCTGCGGAGCTAGCTTCGGTTCATCCAGTCTTTCATGTATCTATGTTAAAGAAATGCCTTGGTGATCTAGCATTGATTCTGCCTGTTGAAGGTTTGGGGGTTGATGAAGACTTGTCCTATATGGAGGTTCTTGTTGAGATTTTAGACCGACTGGTAAAGCGGCTGAGAAATAAGGAGGTTGCCACAGTGAAGGTATTGTGTAGGAACCATCTTGTTGAGGGTGCTACGTGGGAGGCCGAGGCCAATATGAGATCCCGCTATTCTCATCTTTTCAGCTCTTGAGGTTAGACTCCTTACTCTTAAGTCTAAGTTTCCTTGTCTCCTCTATTCTTTGTTGATATTGCTTGACTGTGTAAAGTACTTATGTTATCATATGACTGGCATTGTACGAGATAATTAGAAGTGTCATTCGGGGACGAATGTTCATAAGGGGAGGATAATGTAACAACCTAAAAATGACTATGCTAAGTAATGCTTAAACATACCTATAATGCCTGGATTAGATCGGGTTCACACGACTTGTTGCGCGTAGAACCAGACCTCAGAACCTATGCACTAGACAAGCCAACCAACTTGGTGAGGTAGTTGAGCTAGGCAAGGTAAGAACCAACCATGTAGGGAACCCGAATTGAAGAGATTCACCCGGATGAGTTTTTACCGGACTTAAAAGGGGTAATCTTAGGTTTGGAGGGTCTAGGGGTAAAATGGTCTTTTCCAAGCTAGGGGTAGTCTTGTAATTATCCTAATTAATTAATTAATTAATTAATCAATTAATTAATTTACTTAGAGGAACGGTTTGGGTTGGGTCGACCCGGAATGACCCGTTTCGCGATGGAGGCTTCACCCGGGTTTGAGCCTTGGTTGAAGCAACGTTTAGGTGGATTAAATTGATGATTATTATCTGATTTTGTAGGGGCATGGTGGTCATTTCACTTACCCTTTGAAAAATCAGATTTTTAATAAGTTAAGGAGAAGTCATAGTTTGACTAAGTCTCCACCTAAATCTTCTAATCCTAATCTACCACTCATTCTCACGTCTCTCTCTACTCCCACCTGACTTGCACGATCAGTCTTCATTAAAAGAAAAGAACAGAACAAAAAAATAAAGTTCATCAAGAACTTGAACGCTAAAAGTCAAAAGTAAAGACAATCTGAAAACGTAAAGCAAAAAGGGGTTTCTCGACGGGACTGTGATTAGGTTTCGGTGGTGAGGCTTGGTTTCGTGAGAATTGGCAGCATTGAAACAAGTGTTGAACGAAATTAAGGTATGGGTTTTCTTCCCGCTTGGTCCCTCTCCCAAGAGACCCCTAAGGTTCAGTTTAATCTCAATCGAAGAACTAAGGTTGTCCCCGTTGCATGCCCCTGTCATTAGATCCTCTAAAACAATCGATTCATGCGGTGGTATGACTTCTGGTAGATGATTTTAGGGCTGATTGTGATTACGTGTTTATACGTGTGTTCGGAAATTATGTGAGAAATGACAAAGTGTTTCCGAAAATATGTAATATGTTAACTTGTGGGTGCATGTGTGTGCCATGACTTTGGTCTCGGATTGAAGCCTGAAATTGACATGTTAAATTGTTGTATTTTACGTGTATGAATATGTTAAAACCGTGATGTTCATATGAGTGTAATGTTGCTGAGTTGAGTGAAAAATCTTGATCAAAAGTAACCATGAACACACACCTAAAGATGAACTAGATGCGACACGAAAATTGTCCTAAATCTAACGTTTAAAGGTTGAAAAAAATGGACTGCAAAAAGGTGATCAAATTTCCAGCTTTTGGAAATTTGGTTTTGGCCAGTTACTGGAAAAAAATTTAGTTTTAAAATGCATGAGGTCATTGGGGATTGAACCCAAGACCCCACCGTATACAAGTTATAAAAAAATTAAATAATAAAAAGAATGAGGTATATGGGATTCAAACCCGTGTGCCTTGACCGAAACTAAGACATAAACAAAATGAGGCGTGTGGGGTTCGAACCCACAACCTCTCGATCAAACAAGAGAATAGGAAGAAACAATTAAAAGAAAATAAAATGAGGTATGTGGGGATCGAACCCACAACCTCTTGTCCGAATGAGAAAGTAAGGAGAAAATATAAATAAAAATAGGGTGAGGTTGTGGGGGATCGATCCCACATCCCCTCGGTTCAACGGAGAAGAATTAAAGAAAGAAAGAAATTAAATGAAACGTGAGTGTGGGGGTTCGATCTTGGATCCTAAGCTTAGACGTTTGAGATTAAGTAAAGAAAAAAAGAGAAAAAGAAATGTAAGTGTAGGGACTCGAAATCGGGTCCCAAGCCAAAATGTTAAATCAACAATTAAGTGGAAGCTAAGTGTTGTCCAAGGGATTCGAAATCGGGTTCCCTTTCCCAATTCTGTATTGAAATATAAGTCGTACTTGAATAAATGTTTAAACGAATGCTGCCTATAAGGATAGAAATCGAGATCTTGGCATACTTACAGGATGCATAAGTCTTGTACCACATAATCTTGGGTAAATATGAATCACTTAAATGAACTATGAATGAAGCCTCATGGTTGTGTGTATGGACTCATAAGTCCATCATACGTTTATAAAGTAAGTGAACCTAAGATGTTATGTGATGAATGATGCGACTCTAGAAGGGTTAAGTAAGAGTGTGAAACATACTAAAAAAAAGTCCAAGTGCATTGGCATATGATGAAATGAACTTTCACGTAGAGGGGTGAGTAATTATGAAGAGCAATTGTGCTAAAGATAATGAATGTGGTGACAACATGATAAGAGGCTAATGTGAAAGATGAGAGAGATCTCAAATGAGCCTAAGTAAATGTTACCAAAACGTACTCACCTATGAGAGTGTAAAGTTAATAAAGAGACCATTCTCTATGAAAACTCTAATAAAAGTATTAAAGTTAATGCATACTTAATACTAATGATGAGATGACAAATCATGTAATGAGCAATGATGCCCTCATGCTAGAAGCCAGCTTCTATGATGTGTGAGATGAATGTAATGAAAATTTATACGGAGCACCGATAGTCTAGCTATGAGTCGTGATTCCTTCTTTCGGGAAGGCAGAGGTTCGTATAAATCTCATGAGATGAGACTGTCCGTTTTGGCGGGTATGGGTCTCCTTATATCTCCTAGTCTTTGAACCTATGCATCCAACATAGGGATCTAGCAGGGTTCAATTCCCTATATACGCTAGCATGTTTTGGTTTCACTTTGGCCGGTGATTCCACCTCTTTTCAGTGTGGGGTAGACACAGGATTTCATGGAGTTCACATGATCTATGTCGGTTAAAGTTACAGTTTCCAAAGAAAGAATGAGGCCAGCCTCAGTAATGCACAATATGAAATGAATGACACCAGACGTGTTTGGTTAGGATAATCAAGAGGTGAACTAGACTCAAGTAATGACACTAGGTCATTCTTGGTCATTGCACAGTGAACCCGATTAGAGTCTTAAACTACATCCTAGGTATAGCTGGTATTGCACCAGTCTATGAATGAATGAAACGAATGGAAAGGAAGTATGCATGAATGAATGTAGCAGACTCTGTGTTTGCTAAAGAAGGCTCCCTAGTTGAGGTCCCATATGTTGCGCCCTCATTTTGGGAAGTCCTAATGTTAAGTCCATGATTCCAAGGTCTCATGGCATATGAACGAATGATATGTGGTATATGTATGTGCTATATGAAATAATGTTATGTGCTGTGTGCAATATGGAAAGAATGATGATGCATGTTACTCTCATAGCATGACTTTCCTAATCCGATTTGGCAAGTCCACTGACTTGACTTTCCATAACTCATGTAGTTAGGAGAGAGCTCTTCTTAATCACGCATGTCCTTGGTGTGTGCTTGCATACACCCATACTTAGTAAAAGTGTGTACTAATCCCATACAATACTCTACTTTTAGGTGCAGGTGCAGGTGGACGCTAGATCTTACGAGACTACGTTGGAACTATCTGGACGTGGAGCATTCATCCGGACTTGGTAGGCCCTCATGCTTTCGAGGATGCTTATCTTTTATATTCTAGCTTAGACGTAGGCATGAGCTAGTGGAGAGTGTTCCACTAGCATTTCTTTCTTACTTATTTCAGACGTTGTATTGGTGCTATTTTGGCAACTTTATATTTATGCAGTTATGAACTATTTCCTTCATTTGATTATCTCATTATTAGATGGTTGTGGTTAAGTGATGTGAAATATGGTATTTATTAATATGAAGTCTATGCATACTTCAAAGCAAACAAAAGTTTTAAATTTTCCACTAAAAATTAACTCATACGATGTAATGATGACGTATGTAGGCTTGTCTACGACCTCTGAGACGTCAACGACCCCGGTTTCTACTAGGGTCTAGACCCCGGTCGTGACATTCATGATCCCAATTAGAGTCTTAAGCTTCATCCTAGGTATAGCTGGTATTTACATCAGCCTACGAATGAATGAAATGAATAATGTGAAGTATGAATGAACGAATGAAGCAGACTCTGTGTTTGCTAAAGAAGGCCCTCGGGTAGAGGTACCATATGTTGGGCCCTTACTTGAGATGTCTTAATGCTACATCCACGATTCCAAGGTCTCGTGGATATGAAATGTATAATATATAAAACATGAAATGTATTTTATGTGAACCTATGTGTGTATGATGTGTGACATATTCATGGTATGACCTTGCTATTACGAATTAGGCAAGTCCAGAGACTTGACCTCCTAAGATAGCATGTTGATTAGGAAGAGTCATGGCATATAATGAATTCTTATATGAAGCCACTAAATACCCCATAACTTCCCTAACATGAAAATAATGAAATAGATGGCATAGCCAATAAATTGGCTTATGAAATGTTTATGAATAGTAAGAGTAAATAATGACTCACTATAAGGTAGTGAAATCATTCCTTAGTCCTTGGATTACTTACATCGATTCATTGTGGGTATGGGACTACAATGAATCATTGCACTTGTAAGTACAATATAGAACTAAAGGAATTATAGAACTACACAACAAGAAGAAGAAAAAGACTGAAAATAAAACTAAGTATGGGGAAAGGAGCTCTCGGGTTTGGAGGATTAGAATTTCAAATCTTCGCTCGAGTTGTTCTAAAATTATGTTGATGATACTAATGTCTTGTAAACATATAGAAAATGAATAGTGTGCTTTTATTTCATTAAAATACATCATATTCATACCACAATTCACAACTAACGAATTAGGAAAGTCTAATGACTAGACTTTCCAGAAATGACATGTTGCTTAGGAAGACCTTTCATTGATCATGCATAGCTTTATGTATATGTGTGCATACACCCATACTTAGTACAAGTGGTGTACTATCCCCCTACTATTTACTATTTTTATAGGTGCAGGTCAGAGGACAGGTTGACGACACTTGCAGCGGTTTGGACTTCAGCGTTTCTCCAAACCATTTGGTAGGTCCTCATGATTTCGAGGATGCTACAGTTTGAGTCTATCCTTAGTCTTAGACATAGCTAGTGGATGTTGTCCATAGCGTTTCTTTAGTACTTTTATTTCAAAGTTTTGTAATAAGGCCGTGTTTGGCAAACTATTTATGATATATTCATCTCCAGTTTCGAATTAATTCTTTATGATAGATGGTTGTTCTCTTATGTTGAGCTTAGTGTATGATGAAAATATGTAATGACTATATAAAGTCTAAGTAAACTTCATACATATAAAAAAGTTTTAAATTTTCTGCAAATTTAACTAGATGAATGTGATGAATGCAAGATGAGGCTTGTCTGCGACCTCTGAGAGGTCAACGACGCCGGTGGCGATTCGGATTCAAGAATCCGGGTCGTTACATGATGGTTGCTCATGAAGGCTAGTGTTATGCTAAAAATTGATTTTTTTGTGAAATGACTTCTTATTGTGATGATGTGGGTGGTGTAACTTACCATTTTGTATTCAATAGGATGGAAATATGAGCATGCTTTTGTTAAAAGCTGAGAATTTCTCATTTAAAAATGAATTGACCTTTGTGCATTGCTTGTGTAAGAGCTCATGAGACATGAAAGTGTGTTAAGGGGAAGGACATTCCTTTTTAAACGTAACTAGAAATTGTAAGGTTGAGTATGGCCTTCATGGCATTATGTTTTAATTATAAGAATTCTTGTTGATTTACTTAACTCAAGTTTCTATGCATTGAAGTATGAGTTGCTTGTGTGCTTCTTGAGTAATGTTGAACTTGCCTATGTGTGACTTAAAGGTTGTTGCATAATGAGATCATAATGAACTGAAATGTAAAGACCATGTTATGTTTAGGAGAAGGATGTTCCTCCTATGAACATGACAAGAGCCTATGTGTTTGATGCATTTTGAAAGTGAGTGAATAAAGGTTTTTGCTTGCTTGTGTTGCATTGAGTGCTAAATAGCTTGAAGTTTGTGTTCCTTGTAAGTTTGGTGCATTCACTTCTATGTGATAATGTTTTGAATGTTGTGAGTTGCTCTATGGGTCATTGAAGTCCTTGATGTGTTTGAATGTCACGTTCGGGGAGTACCCCCTAGAAGTAACATGTTGTACTTGACCTCTCGGAGGTCTTATACAAGCCCATAGTTATCATTCATCGCATTGACATAGTAAATTTAGCGGATAATTTAAAACTTTTCATAGCACATCATATGCTAGAAACTTTACTTTATATAAATACAAAATATCATATTGCATACTTAGACCTTAAGTCTCTTTGCCATCTTAGACTCAATCATCATTAGAATACATTAGGGACACGACCCTTAAGACATCAACATAAGTACAATATTTAAGCCTTTACAATAAACCATAACATAGGAAATCCTTGGACTTAAGGATTTCTTTCCTTGAGCTTGGGAATCACATATCAAGCTCTTCATTCAGATAGTAATCCTATAAGAATCCATAGCCCACACTTTGTGTAAAAGTAGAGAAGAATGGAGTTAGTACAAGAATGCACTAAGTATGACAACCATGCAAAAACATGCATTTAAAAGGGACATTTTCTTTGAAATCATACTCCATGCCATTTTGAGTAAATATTAATAGAACCCTTATACAATAGCATTTATATCATTCACATACTTCATAGAAACATAATCAAAGGCCAAACATCATATACAATCAGATATATAATTTAAGCCATAATTGAGATCACTTTACAATGAGCTCTTATCCTTTAACAGTGAATCCTTTTTCTTTTAACTCATCAACCTCCCAAGTAACCCTCTAGTGATACTTGGTGCAATGAATCACCTTAAGTCCACAAAGGAAGCATACATACACTTGCACAAGCAAACACATATCATCATAGAAGTATAACCCATCACAAGACACATTCAAGTGAAGGACATAGGCCATTACAGTAAGCTACATCAACTTATACATACTTTTTCTTCTTTTCATATTCATCATTATAGACCTTACTCATGACCCCAATCTTAGTCTACTAGTGCAATGTACATGTGAAGCCCCATAAACTCACACATACTTAGTAAACCCATCATTAGACCACAAACCTTAACATTCAATTCATACATCAACATATAAGTGAAGACAACTTCATTCATGTCAACAACCTTCATCATATATTAATTTAGACCAACATAGTGCATACAAGTATAAGATCACATCATATAGATTCATAGCATGCACATATTCATAACAAGTATACAATTACTACAATGTCATGCATAAGGACATAACCATAATCATACACATTAGGTGACCTTCCTAGGACTTCCTAAGGAGCTACTTGTGCAATGTCTAGATGGGTTCATTACTTCCACCTATCCTAAGTAACCTACCTTAAGTCATCCTAGTTAGGATCATAGTTATTTACTTCCATTGTCCATTTTACTTTAGGGAACTATAGCCTTAACCGACACTAATACCATGGGTGCTAAACATTGAATTTGGTGTTGTAGAGCCTTACACCAATGGAAGTTGTTCCTACCTAGCCAAGGTAGAACATTAACATACATCCTAGCATCCTAAGTGAATTCACTTTGCTAGATCCTATATGGAAAACATAGTTTATGAAACTAAGAGATAGGTATAATCCCTCTACATGCCATTGGGCAATTGGGGCCTCCTCTCTTGAGAAAACATGGGTGGACCTTCCTCAAAAGGGAAGTCACCACCCCATGTGGGTCAATAGGTGAGTATTTATCTAAGAGAAGTCAACACTCTATAAGTGACAAATGGTGAATCTTCCTCCAAGGGAAGTCAACACCTCTCAATGTAGAGTTCACTCGGTGCTAAGCTAAGTTCCCTTTATTGAAAAGCCTTTATTACATTTTCATTAAACATAGGCTTAAGATATTCATTCCTCATATGCTTATAGCATATTCAAGCACCTATCTAGTTTTAGAGTATTCTTGGGCACCCCTCTCAAGGACCCTCTATTTACTAGATCATCATTCATGTATGTGTGTGTTGATATATGTGGGAAAATCATTCACATAACACATAAATATCAGACATGCCCATATATCAATGCATAAGTCTATAGGTATAACTATATGATCAATCCTTTCATATAAACCCACTAAGACTCTATGCACATTGATACTTCATCATACACATTAGCTTAACATGCATAGTAATAGACACTAGTGAATATGGGAACTACCTTTCATTTAGATACCATGAACTTTTACTACTTTTAAGCATGCATGAAGTGTGAGTGTGCGTGTACATTGGTCAACATGATCACATAATGGCTATCAACAACACCTTGAGGCATCCACCCTCTTAAGACCATATTACACTTTCAAGTATAGACTACACAACACAATTTAGCATAGGAGACAAGCTAACTTCATGGTATACTTTAAGACTCCTAACATTAGCTATTCACACATCCACATAGGGGTACATGGGTAGGGGTCATCCATCTTTAACACTTCATTAATGGTAGCACCTACACATGCTCTTACATCACCATTTACATGCTCATAACAATAGTAACATAACCTAGATTCACAACTATAATAGAAGACTAGGCACAAGTTACACATAAGGTTATCATCATAACCACTTATTCATATATTCATCAATTTGCCTTCAAGGCCATGGTCAACACATATATAATGACAATAAAGTAAACACCAACACCATAAGTGGACCATACCACACAATGCCATACAAGGCTTCATCATCTACAATAATATAGAGAGTAGAGAAATACAAGAGTAGAGCAATTCTTACCAATCCTTTAGCCTTTGGTCATCATTGACCATTAATAATCTTTCATCAATAAATCGAGTATAGGGAAGTATATAAAGGTATACTATCATAATAGCAAATCATACATTAATGATAACAAGATTGAGATCATATTAGGTCCACTACATCATCAATTTATAGAATGTAAAGGGAAGTTGATCTCTTATCAATTCTTTCTCATTTTGATTGTCAATTAGTCATGCTCACAATTAATCAATAATACAGATAAAAATGCAGTAGTTAAAGATATAATGGCTTAGACGAATTCCTACTACAATTTGCCAAGAGGTCAAGATTACAGTGAGCATCATGAAATTGCAATAGAGAGGAATTAGGGATCGAGTCTTCAAGCATCAATCCACATTGGATACCAGCACATAATTCAACATTATACACTATTATATTCAGTAGCTAAAGTACAATTAACCCTATACAACATCATGAACCAATTACCATGGAAATCGAGATACATAGAACTACATTAGCACCTTAGAGAAGATAGGAGAACATGAATCAATACTACCTAATACTCAAGCATTCATCCACATTGGATCTATTACATATGATTCATTATCTTTATACATGATAGGCAGTAGTTAACAAGCAATTTAACATAATCGAATTCCAATTTTATACATTATAAGACCAATGTTACAGTGAATCATGAACATCTAAGCTAGGCATGTTCCAATCTTCATACATTGATCCACATGGATCCTTCATCATAAATTCATCATTAATTTACGTAAATAACAGTAGGTATAGACAATTCAATGTAAGAGAATCACAACTAAACCATTATCAAGCCATGATCACAAAGCCCATACAAGGACTAAATCGATTTAGGGAAGGAACATGGGTTCATCATGCAATTTGATTAAAATCACGTTCAAACCAATACATTAACATCAATTCATCATTATTTAACCATTTAAAACGTTTTTAGAAAGAACCCATGCATAGATTGAAGAAGAAGAGATTTGATCATGAAACCTTCTTTGAAAACTTGAGATTAACTCTCCAAGTGAAAGGTTACTTGGAGATGAAGGATTACCATAACTTTGTCTAGTTGAAAATCTCTAAAACTTGATGAATCACTCATGTAAATACAATCTCCAAGCTTTTAATGAGCTTTCACCAACAATGGTAGTTTCTAGGGGGAATATTTTTGGAGGGAAAGGTTTAATTCGTGTAGAAGGGATTGGGAATGGGTTGGTCAAGTTTTAGATACGTTATATACACCCAAAAATAGCTAAGTAAACCTATTAGAGTCAGGTTAGGACGTGGGGTCAATTTCCCATTCACCCCTTAATAAAACAGTGCGCAAGGTAGCAGTTGCAGGCCACCATCGATGGATCACCATCGACGGCCAGTAGGTCCATCGACGGGCTGTCTATGGCTTTAGTCGATTGCACATTGGCCTGTTCTTTTGTTGATCCTTGCCCAATATAAGTTTACATCGACGATACACCACCAACGGGCCGTTGGTCAACCTACTGGGCGTCGTTGTGGTTCAGTCGATTGACACTGCCAAGGCAGTATCTCGACAGCCTTGGGTCCTTCTTGTGGGCCCTTTTGCTGGGACCTTTAGAAGTCGTACCCGGACGTTTCCAATGTAAATAAAAACCTTAACAAGTTTTATACCTCCCACATCAGTTTCACCAAAAACAAATACACATAACACGTCCAAACAGGCTAGGCCCCATCAAGACATACACATAAATTTCTCAAGGATATCTTTCGAACGTCTTGGATGTTTGACCTACAAACTTTATGAAACTCCATATACTACCATTAAACATCATTATAACTCATTTTAAGACTTCATAAGCTTATTTCGTACAATTATAAACACGTATAGGCACATGAGGCACATAGGTGACTAATCGTCGAACGTCTTGGTCGTCCCTTGACGTTTGACTTTCAAATCACCTAAAACTTTACACACTAACTCAATAAAATATTATAAGCCATTTTAGGAACTTAGAACCATAAGACAAACATGTTAGTCTCTAGACACCCTAACTCATTTTGGGGGTCTTACATTGAAATATTCCAAGTGTCAATCGAGGGCGAATGTTCCCAAGAGGGGGATTTTTGTAAGACCCCAAAAATGAACTAAGGTGATTATAGCCTCACATATGTTTAAAAAGGTTTACAATATGTTCATTAAGTGTTTTATAGTATGTATACTTGATTTGAAGTCATTTGGAGGTCAAACGTCCAAGAATGTCAAGGACGTTCGAAAGTTGGTCTTTAGATGTGTTAGTGTGTCCTTATATATTTTCCTTGATTTTATGTGTTGTTTGAAGTCCAAATAATAGTAGGTGTGACCCTAAAATCTTAATAGTCATGTTAAGGGTCAAAAAGTTTGGCTACGACTCCCCGGGGACCACCCTAGGGTCCCCCAAGGAGGACCCAAACGTTGGACAAGGAGGATGCCCAAGGCAGCGTGCATCAGCAAGAATTGGGGACCAGCCTCGCGTCGCGTGCTTGGCACTGAAAGTGCCTGTGCGTCGCTCACCTAACACTCATCCTACTGCCTCAAAAATTATTTGGGGCAAGAATCAGAGGCTTTCTCCGCGAAGCGCAGCCACTTCCCAGATTCAGTTGCGTCATTTTAAAGTCAATTTTAACATGTCTAAAAGTGCTAATAAGTATGGGGGTGTTTTGTTAACTTGGGGAGACGGTTATAAACTATTTTTATGACTTATTTAACACTTTTCCCAAGCCAAAACCCCAACACCCATTAAGAAATCAAAATCCCAAATCTCTCTTCTCTTTCAAATCCTCTCAAACCTCCATTGGAGCGAAAACTCAAGTTCAAGATAGGGCCTAGATTTTCATGGATTCTTCTTCAATTTCTTGTGGGCTTATCCTATAGAAAGGTATGGTGATCCTTCATCCTTTGTTATCCATTCATCTAAGGAGTTAATCAAGGATTTTCAAAATATGAATCAAAGACCAAAATTCCCAATTTCCAATCTAGCCATGGGCTCTTTCTCAAATTGATTTCAAAAGCATGTTTATGATAAATTGATGATTATATACTGTTTTTAAGATTAATTTCAATACAATTTCATGATGAACCCATGATCCTCCTAATTCTCAAATTGGCCTATAATGTGGGTCTTGTAATATTGATTCTATGTTGATTAAATAATGTTTAAATTATGTTGAATTGCCTATTACTATTGTTAATCATGTTAATTGAATATGAATTGTAGAATGAGTGATTAATTATGATCAAGGTTTAGGGATTGAGTAAATTGATATATATTCCTCTAATTTTGATGACTTGATGAAGTAGTGTACATAATGTGATCTTGAAACCATGATGTTTGAAGTATGATTTTGTTTAAGTAATACTATCTTTAGATACAGTTTTATACATGTATTTATGTTGAATTATGGGAAATGATCATGATGATCAAAGCTTGGAAGAATTTGTAAGTTTGCCCTATTCTCTCTACTTTTCTTAAGGAATTGCTAGTTGATGTAGCCTTGTATGGCATTGTGTGGTATGGTCCACTTATGGTGGCGGTGTTTACCTTATTGTTATGCTATTATGTGATGTGACCATAACCTTGAAGGCAATTGTATCTTTAAAGTGTGGTTATGATGATCACACAATGTGAAGTATTATGCCTAGTCTCCAATGCTAGTTTATGATCTAGGTTATATTGATGATGCTTCCTATACATTCAAATGATTATGTTAGGGATAGGTATGGTCTACATGTTGATGTTTGAATACTATTGTGTAGTATGATCCCTACCTATGTCCCCTACATGAATGTGTGATTCTAACCAATCTTAGGAGTCTTAGATTCAATGTTGAAGTTGTCTTATATCCTATGTTAATATGTGGTATGTGGTCTAAACTTGAATTTGTATTGTGAATTTGTAAGGTGGCTGCCTCAATGTTAGGATTGTTGGCATTAAGTGATCATGTTGTCCAATGTACACACATATCTCATGCATGCTTATAAGTAGTATAGGTTCGTGATGTCTAATGAAAGGATAGTTCTCATATGCACTTGTGTCTACTACTATGCATGTAAAGTATATGTTCATGAATTATGATTATGTATCCCTTAACTAGGATGAGTTGATTGGTGTACTAGTATGGGCAAGGGTATGGGACCTTGTCTCTGCATTGGACATGTGTGCCTTGATAGGATAGTTCCTAGTTTTGATCTTATATATGGATGAATATGAATGCATGACTATGTTATGAATGTGCATATTGTTTTAATGTGTTTATATGAAAGGATTGCTCATATAGTTACACCTATACACTTATGCATTGATGTATGAACATGTGTGGCCGTAAAGTGTTTATGTGAAAGGTATGCTCACATATATGTATACACACACATGTATGATGATCTAGTCAAAAGAGGGGCACTTGGAAGGTGTTCCCAAGAGTAACCTAAACTAGACGGTACTTGAATATGCTTTGTCCATGTGAAAGGGTTTATCACATGACTTAGGCTGATGAACTCTCATCTATAACCTATGAGCTAAGCATATGATGGGTTAACTCTCCTAAGCCTATATTTTATAAAGTAATGATAATAATAACTTTTCAATAAAGGGAATTTAGCTATGCACCGAGTAAACTTTTAGATGAGGGGTGACACCTTCTCAAGGTGGGAAGGTAGGGTTCACCATAGTCCTCACAAGGTGGTTAGCTTCATAGCCCAAAGTGCATAGAGTGATGTTTCCATATATGCCTCTAAGTTCCATAAACTATGCTTGCCTCATAGGATCTAGGAAGTCATATAACTTAGTATGCTACCATTTGTTAATGTTTTACCTTGGCTAGGTAAGATCACCTTCTTTGGTGTAAGGCTCTACAACATCAAATTTCATGTTTAGCACCCATGGTCTTAGTTTCGGTTAAGACTATAGTTTCCCTAATGTAAAATGGACAATGGAAGTAAATGACTAGGACCCTAACTAGGATAACCAAAGGGAAGTTGCTTAGTGTAGGTGGGGGTATGGGACTCACCTATGCATTGCACAAGTAGCTCTTGAAAGGATTTCTAAGAAGGTGTCCCAATGTATATGTATATGCTTATGTTTCTTATGAATGACATTGTAGTATCCTCTTATTGTTATGATAATATGCATTGTATGAGTCCATGGTGTATATGATGAGTCTCCCCTTATATGCATGAAGTTTGACTTATTGATTATATGATAATGGTCTCTATTGTTAGGCATGTAGTTGAATAAAGTTGTTATGTTGATGTATGAAGTAAATGATGATGCTTGTGGTCTCTTCGTAGGCTTACTTAGTATGTGTGATATTATGGGGCTTCACATGTACATTGAACTAGTAGGCTTAAATTGGGATTATGAGTAAGGTCTTGTGATGTCTATATGGTATGAAGTCCAAGTATGTTTTGTTGACTATTGCCTATTATGATGTTATTGGTAGTGTTGACTTGCATGTGGTCTTGGAGTGAGTCTTATATCTGGTTCATGGAACATGTCTGTTCTTAGGTGAAGTAGGTGTCTTAGGACATGCTATGTTTCTATGAATGCCTATGTTTAAGTAAATGAAGGTTATGTGAATGTTCACCTTGGTGACCTTAAGGTGATGCATGAGTGTGGATGGTGGAATGGGAAACTGTTCATACATTGAACCAAGTATTACGAGAGGATTACTTGGGGGTTAAAGGCTTGAGGTAAAAGTAAGATAATCTGATGAAATGCTAAATGTGCCTTAAATAAATTATATGGCTTTATGTGATATTATGAATAGTGTCCACGCCTATGTGAAGTATATGAGCTATGTTGTGCTGATTATTGCAAAGTTTTATAAAGGATCTTTTAAAAAGGCATGATGCATGGTTTCTAACAAAATGTCCTCTTTAAATACATGTTTTTTCATGGTTGCCATACTTAGTGCATTCTTGTACTAAAACCATTCTTCTTTACCTGTTTACACAAAGTGTAGGTTATGGATGCTTAAAGGATGTCTATGTGGTGAAGAGCTTGATAGATGTTTTCCAAGCTCAAGGAAAGGATTCCTTTAAATTCAAGGATTGCATATATCAAAGTTGTTATTTAAATTGATGTAATAGTTTAGTTATTATTATATGTTGATAAGGGTCGTATCCCTATTCTACTCTATTAATGTTGAGTGTAATATGGCAAAAGAAACTTAGAGTCTACATATGTAATATATATATATATATATATATATATATATATATATATATATATATATATATATATATATATATATATATATATATATATATATATATATATATGAAGTGATGTTTCTAGCATATGATGTGCTATGAAAGTTTTAAATTTTCCGCTAAATTTACTATGACAATGCAATGAATGATAACTATGGGCTTCTATAAGACCTACGAGAGGTAAAGTATGCTATGTTACTTCTAGGGGGTGCCCCCCGGTCGTCAAAGGTACCAGGTCCCTCAGTTTGTGTCTTGAGAAGTTCAACCTTTAGTAAGGCAATTTAGGCATCCTTTTTGCTCACTCGCACATTCATTTCCTCCACTTCATTCTTCAGCTAGTCTTGTTCCATAATCAATTGAGATACCTTGCTTATTGTAACATTCCAGAAAATGTACTTGTCTAGTGAAGAGTCTATTAGATTTTAAGAATATGTATTGGGGTACATAGGCATCCCAATGCCCAATATTGAGTAATATTGGGCATGTTAGAGAATATTGGCTTAAGGGTATTAGCCAATTCCTATGTATTCACAAGTAACTTAAAATACAATCCAAGTTTGTTAAGGAATTATACCTGCAATGAAGACCCTAAGCTAAAATTCTTATATTCTTCGCTTACTCACATTAGGTACGAGGCATCCAAGTGTCAAGCCTAGGTACCATAGCACATGATCATTTAAAATGATCATGTAGATTAAGTAGTGCCCAAGGACACAGTGAGGATTCTTGGGGACAAAAAGTGAACTTTCCAGAGTGCACGGTTAGGTAAGTGCACGGCAACACATGAGCAAGCACATGTGCTACCGGCCGAGAGACCAAGCCCAACCGATTCGGTTAGGGAGGTTAGGGGACAGGCACGCGTCGGGTCAAGCCACGTGGGGACGAGCTTCCTAACCAGTCCAAGTGTAACATTTCGGAAAATTTCATGTCTAGTGAAGAGCCCAATAGATCTTTAAGAATGTATATTGGGGGTACATAGGCATCCCAATGCCCAATATTGATAAATATTTGGCATAGTATAGAAAATTTGCTAAGGGGTATTAGCCAATTTCTATATAATACCCAAATAAGAAAAATATTGGGCATATTAGAAAATATTGGCTTAAAGGGTGTTAGCCAATTTTCTAACATTAATGAGCTTGTCCAAGAAATGTACCTGCAATGAAGAGCCTAGGCTAAAATGCTTTTTCCTTTAACTCACAAATTGGGTATGAGGCATCCAAGTGTCAAGCCTAGATACCATAGCACATGACCATTTAAAATGATCATGTAAATTAAACAGTGCCCAAGGACATAGTGAGGATGCTTGGGACAATAAGTAAACATTCCCAAATGAACCATAAATAATAGTTAGTTAGGAAAGTACAACCAACACATGTGCAAGCACATGTGCAAAACATGTGAAGAAGCTGCCAAAGGAGGGGACCACCCTAACCGAATTCGGTTAGGGTAGTTAGGGGGGAAAACGTGTACAAGGGACCCCTACATGTGAGGCCTAACTTCCTAACTATTTCTAGACTCTAACCTACTGACCTAAATAGCTAACTAACCTAGGACCAAACGAAATAAACTAATTAGTGCACCAGACAACCTAGGACCAAAACCGGGTTGATACTAACCTAGTACTAGTTAAAGAGACAACCTAGTACCTAACCTAGGATGGCCAAAAGGTTAGTTATGGTCCTAACAACTTATGGGTACTTTAGTAATTACTCTAGGTTACCTAATTAATTAATTTAGCAACTTAATTAATTAATTTAAAAGGGCTAAAACCGAAACTACAAAGGAAAGTTTCAGATTTCGGTTAAGACAAGAAAGGGACAACCTAGTACCTAACCTAGGATGGTCTAAAGAGTTAGTTAAGGTCCTAAAAACCTAGGGATACTCTATTAATTACCCTAGGCTACTTAATTAATAAATTAATCAACTTAATTAATTAATTTAAATGGGGAAAACCGAAATCACAAAGCAATTTCGAAATTTCGGTTAAAACAAGAAAAAGACAACCTAGTACCTAACCTAGGATGGTTCAAAGGATTGGTTATGGTCCTAACGACTTAAGGGTACTTTATTAATTACCTTAGGTCACCTAATTAATTAAATTAGCAATTTAATTAATTAGTTTAAATGATCAAAACGAAATTCTTACACTAACCTAGTACAACTCAAGAAACATCCTAGTACTTAACCTAGGATGGTCCAAAAGGGTTAATTTTGGTTCCAATGACTTAGGGGTACTTTAGTACTTACCCTAGGTACCTAAATTAATTAAATTAAGGATTTAATTAATTAATATAAAGTCAAAATGTTGACCAAAACCATAGTCAACACCAATTTCCAGGTTTGACTAAGTGTTATGTTCTCCTATGTTTAGTCAACTTAGGAGGGGCTTTTTGGTAATTGGTTAATTAGTTTATTAAATTAACTTATTAAACCTAAGTTTTATAATTCAATATAAGTTATTAAACCTAAAAATCATGTTCAAACTCATAGAAAAGGCGATGCAAAAACAACAAGCAACAAACGAAAGAAAAACAGAAAAAATTATCGATTTCTCTAGGACGATTTCAAGGTTTCTTCAAGGTTTCGTTCAAGGTGGTCTTCGTAGATTACGTTCTACATAAGGTATGGGTTTCTCTCCTGGAATTCTTTCTCCAAGAGTATTTTCCTTCGAATGATTTACAAGATCTTGAAAACTAGGGTTGTTCCCGTCGTTCTCGTCGAACTTCCCTTCCCTAGTATCCTTTTCGATTTCAATGTTGAATAGGTTAGAGATCATGTTGTTGGTATATGGTGCTGACTGTTCTTAACATGTATTGTTCTTGAATGATGAGTATCGAATGAACTTATGAACTTGTAATTGCGTAAAGCTAATCTTATCATGATAATTAAGGATCGATAATATGCTAAGATAAGTCCATGATGTGTTAAGTTAATTATGTGCCTTTGGCTGAATGTTGACTTGTTGTTGTTGTGATGTTATGAAGATTCTAAAGCCATCAAATGTTAATATGATGCTGTCCAATATGTTCTTAAAACGTGACACTAAAAGCCATAAACTAAGAATGGGCTCAAAGACATATATGAAATCATATCTTGAATAAATTCGCTATCTGGTTCCAATAAAGTTGGCTAACTCTATTTGGTCAAAATGAATATATGCTAATGGATAGGAACTTATGTAAATGATTAAAAGATTGGGTAATGGTTCATACATATGGCAATTTAAATATGAACATACGTAACAATTGTCTTAAGCCAAAAAGATTGAATTGGTTAGTCTAACATACCCTATCCACACGAATTGTGAACGTAAAAACATTGAATTGTTCTTGTAAGTTAATCAAAGGTTAAAAGTTCAAGTGTAGTAAAAGTTTGGCTTATGCCAATAAATTGGCCTACAATATTATCTCCAAAAATATGTAATAGAATTGGCTAATGATTCCATGAAATTATATTTGATTGAAAGTTTGGCTTATGCCAATAAATTGGCCTACAATATTATCTCCAAAAGTATGTAATAGAATTGGCTAATGATTCCATGAAATTATATTTGAATGAAAGTTTGGCTTATGCCAATAAATTGGCATACAATATTATCTCCAAAAATATGTAATAGAATTGGCTAATGATTCCATGAAATTATATTTGAATGAATGTTTGGCTTGTGCCAATAAATTGACTATGAAGTTATTTCCAAATTTTCTAGGCCAATACTAATCATATGCCAATCTTGTGTAGCCAAAACAATGAAATGACAACTCAAGTACTTCTAAACTAATTCAATGAATCCATAACCAAGGGCATTCCATTCATTGGGACAACTCCCAATATGCTCTACAAGAATGAACTATGAACATATGTAACTCATTGAAAGAAGTGCTCATCGTCCATAAACGATGAAATGAAGCTACTACACATAAGTAAAGAAGTAACATGAGTTATACCATAATTAAAGGGGTCTAAATTATTTAAGTGACCAGAATGGGGTGTTAAAGGAAGTGAGACAAGTCTTACTTACACCAAAGCTAATTTGTTATAACGAATACTCACGAATGAAGGTGTTAGAATGTGTGAGACTAGTCTCATTAACACCTAAGGATGATATGTAAGGACAATTCACATTCATCAATGTAAAATAAGGATGATATGTAAGGACAATTCACATTCATCAATGTAAAGTAAGGATGATATGTAAGGACAATTCATATTCATCAATGTAAAGTAAGGATGATATGTAAGGACAATTCACATTTCATCAATGTAAAGTTAGGATGACAAGTCATCAAAAGAGTAAATAAGTCTCAATCATACTCTATATGTAAGTGTAAGGACAATTCACACTTAATACTAATAATGAGATGAGAAATCAACTAATGAGCTATGATGTCCTCAAGCTAGAAGCCAGCTTCCATGATGTATGAGTTGAATGTAATGGAACTTTATACTGAGCACCGATAGGCTAGCTATGAGCGGTGATGCCTTCCTTCGGGAAGGGCGGAGGTTCACGTAACTCTCATGAGATGTGACTGTCCAGCATGTCGGGTATGGGTCTCCTTATATCTCCTAGTCTTTGAACCTATACTGCCAATATAGGGATCTAGCAGGGTTCAATTCCCTATATACTCTAGCATGTTTTGGTTTCACCTTGGCCAGTGACTCCACCTCTTTTCGGTGTGGGGAAGACACCGAATTTCATGATGCTCACATGATCTATGTCGGTTAAGGTTGGAGTACCTCAAATTATGAAAGATAATGAAATGAACGATACGAAGGTGTTTGTGCAAGACAATCAGGAGGTGAAATCAGATTCAAGTAATGACATTAGGTCATTCTTGGTCATTGCACTTCGTGATCCCGATGAGAGTCCTAAACTTCATCCTAGGTATAGCTGGTGTTTACATCAGCCTACGAATGAATGAAATGAATAATGTGAAGTACGAATGAACGAATGAAGCAGACTCTGTGTTTGCTAAAGAAGGACCTCGGGTTGAGGTCCCATATGTTGGGTCCTCACTTGAAATGTCTTACTGCTATATCAACGATTCCAAGGTGTCGTGTATATGAAATATATATTATATAAAAAATGAAAGTAATGAAATCAATGGCATAATCAATAGATAATGACTTATGAATGTAATGAATACTTGATGTAATGAATAACTTGTTGTAAGGATAGTCAAATCGTGTCCAATAAAGTTTACAATAAGTAAAGGGCATAACTAATAATGAATCCTCATGTTATGAAAATGATAAAGACAAATAAATTGGCTTATAATGATTTTATATAATGGCAAAAGATATTAGCCAAATAAGATTGCCTTATAATGACTTCTTACATTAGGCCAATAATACAACAATAGGAATAGTCACTAAAGATTGGTTTATAAAGAATTCATGCCCAAAGTAAGCAAGATCATAAGCTTTAATGATATGCCCCAAGATCTATGCACATTATGCAATCAACTAAAGAATGAGTATAGTCAATAAGTATTGACTTATAAATATATTCATGCCCCAAATTGTAGTTAAGTCATTTCCTTAATCTCTTGAATTACTTACTTGATTCATTGTGGGTATGGGACTACAAAGAATCATTGCACTTGTAAGTAAAACATAGGACCAAAGGAGTTATTGAACTACACAAGAAGAAGAAGAAAGACTGAAAAATAATCTAAGTGTACAAAGAGGAGCTCTCGGGTTTGGAGGATCAAAAATTTAAATCTTCGCCCGAGTGGTTCTAAAATTATGTTGATGATACTAATGTCTTGTAATCATATAGAAAATGAGTTGTGTGCTTTTAATGCATTAAAATACATCATATTCATACCACAATTCACAACTAACGAATTAGGAAAGTCTAATGACTGTCATGTTGCTTAGGAAGAGCTTTCATTGATCATGCATAGCTTTATGTGTATGTGTGCATACAACCATACTTAGTACAAGTGGTGTACTAACCCCCTACTATTTACTATTTTAATAGGTGCAGGTCAAAGAACATGTTGACGACACTTGCAGCGGTTTGGACTTCAGCGTTT
>CM040618.1:66157960-66317097 GCA_022817965.1 Solanum lycopersicoides | reverse complement strand
CTCCAAACCAATTTGTAGGTCCTCATGATTTCGAGGATGCACAGATTTAGTCTAGCCTTAGTTTAGACATAGCTAGTGGATGTTGTCCCTAGCGTTTCCTTCGTACCTTCATTTTGAAGCTTTGTAATAAGGCCGTGTTTGGCAAACTATTTAGATATATTCATCTTCAGTTTCGAATTGATTCTTTATGTTAGATGATTGTTCTCTTATGTTGAGCTTAGTATATGATGTATCTAGTTAATAATTATATGAAGTCTATGTATACTTCAACATATAAAAATTTAAATTTCCGCAAATTTAACTAGATGACTGCAAGAGGGCTTGTCTGCGACCTCTGAGAGGTCAATGACGCCGGTTGCGATCCGGATTCCAAATCCGGGTCGTGACACAAGGGTCTAAGTAACTTAACTAAATATCTAACTAACCTAGGACCAACTAAAATTAACTAGCTGTGTGCCGACATCCTAAGACCTAATCGGGTGACACTAGCCGAGTAACTAACTAAAGAACATCCTAGTACCTAACCTAGGATGGTCCAAAGTGGTTAGTTATGGTCCTAGCAACTTAGGGGTACTTAGTAATTATACTAGGTCATTTAATTAATTAAATAGCAACTTAATTAATTAATTTAATTCATGGTCAACCGAGACACTTAGAAATTTTCAGAATTTGGCTAAGTCAAATGCTCTCTATTTTAGTCAATTTAGGAGGGCATTTTGGTAATTTACAATTTATTTATTTAATTAATTTAGTTAGCCTAAGTTGAATTAGTCAATATTAAGTTCCTCACGTATCCAGTAAAACCTACGACTGAAAAACAGTGAGCAAACGTAAGAAAAACCTTAGGCGATTTCAAGGTAGTTCTTCAAAGTTTTCGTGCAAAGTACAGGGTGATCTTCGTAGATTCAATTCTACAGAGGTATGGGTTCTCTCTTGTAATACCATCTTGATGAAGTCTGAGTAATCAAGAGTCCTCCGTCGTGCCGCGACGTTAAATCAAGCGCTGATTGGGAGGCAACCCAATATGTATCCTCTAGCCGACTATAGGTATTTCGTTATTTTCTAGGAATAGTTGCATTATTTTTGCTTTTATTTATTTAACGTTCCGTGTGACTGCTGTTTTCTTTTTCGCTAGTAGTGTTGGCTAGAGCATAGATTAGGGTCCGTGTCCAAAAAGTATCCAGAAAGTACAAAGAGATTATCTTAATGGGTGTTAAATGTGCAGGTATCAAATCTCCAGAAATTTGCAGAAAATTGTTCTGCTGCACCCATCGACGGAACCATCGACGGACCGTTGTGCTACCGACGGACCGTCGGTGGTATCCGTCATGCCCAGGTATGTCGTTTCAACTTTTCCAAGTTAGGGCACCATTGAAGGACCCCCATGACGGACCGACGGACATGTTACGGTCCGTCGACGGGGAATCGTCGCAACTTTACCCATCGACCCGACCCGACCCGTCCGACTGAATATTAAAAGTTTTAAACTTTTAAACTTCCCACCTCTTCATATAACCCCTCATAGCCATTTATCTCCTCATTTACTACCATTTCCCCCACTTCCTCACCATTAACTCCCATTCCTTCTCCTATCTTCTGATTTCCATCACTTTCCCCATATTCCCACAGTCCCTTTCTCTTCCATATTCTCCAAGTTTCTTCAGTCCATTGGCGGTCGGTGTTCGTGGTTTTTGAGTTGCTGTTCAACTACCAGTGCCTTACTTCTTTCTACTCTACTCCAGTTATCAAGTATGTTCTTCGAATCTGTCAATTAACTATCGTAAATTGTTGTTTGCTTTTTGATTAAACTTGCCATCTTACTGTATGGGTCTCAAATTTTGGACCCTCATTTCATGCTAGAACTCTCCCCCATAGTGCTAAGTTCCTGTAGATTACGGCTATTGTAAAGGAATGGGGTTATTTTGTTAGAAATGGCATGTGTTTCCTAATTCTGTTTCTGACCTAGGGTTGCTACACTGTAGAAAATTGAATGCTAAAACTCAATAAAATTCTTGTCCTAGGGATGATGGGATGATGGGTATATGTTTGGTACACTTAGGCTTCAAAAAATAGTACATAGGGAACCAATGTGGCTTCAAAACCAGGTCCCTAAAGGTCAGTACGAGACCCCGTTGATGGACCGTCGATTTTGCGATGGACCGTCGTTGGGGTCCGTCAAGCCCAACCCCCTTGGTTTCCCTAAGTGTCCATCGACGGACACTTATGAAAGACCGTCGTGCCTTCGACGGTTTGTCCTACACAACCGTCGACACTGTCAGAACCATGGTTTCTGACGATCATAAAATTTATTCTAAGTATCCCTCAACTGAAACTCACGACGGACCGTCGTGCCTTCAACGGTCCGTCCTTCATATCCGTCGTATCTGTCAGAACCTTGGTTTCTGATGGTTTATAAAAATAATCTAAGTGTCCATCGATGGACCCTTACGACGGACCATTGTCCCTTCGATGGTCCGTCCTGCATGTCCGTCGTCTCTGTCAGAAACTATTGTTCCTGATGTTTTGAAAAATTTCTCCAAGTGTCCCTCGACGGACCCCTATGACGGACCGTCGTGTCTTCAACGGACCGTCGATGGGTCCATCCTGCACTCTATACTTCTGCACTACCATTTTCTTTTCTACGTTTTCATGCTTCCACTGGTACTAACTACTTCTCTTTGCAGGTACTCATGGCTACTAAACACGACCGCGTCTACTCACGAGGGAGTTCCAAGTCCGTCGCCCCGTCCAATCGACTGGTCACAGGCTCAGACGATGAGCGTGACCCAGAGTACGTGCCACCTGGCACCCGGACTGCTACACCTGCTGCCTTCCCCACAAGATCCACTCCCACGAGGGTGGCGCCTGGCGTAGTCACTGCCTCCCAGTCTGACGAGGAGCGCATACTGACCGGCACACCTTATGGGTCAGCTACACATTCAGAGGGAGCGTCTGGCTCCGTGGAGGCATCCGGTTCTGAGGAAGCTTCTGGTCTTGATGAGGTCTCCGGATCTGTGGAGGCCTCTGCTTCTGCCTCGGCTGATGAGGCTGATAGTGCTGACTCTACTCCAACACCCCAGACTGGCGTCCCCGCTCCGGTGGCTGATCAGCCCAACCGGTGGTGTGTTGAGGGGTAGTATCAGGTATACACAGACGCCAAGATGCCGAATGACAAGGGGGTCATGACCCGGACACTGACACTTGATCGACGGGTTCTCACGGGTAGCCTTTCCAGCATGCCAGCCATACATGAGTTGTTCACCAGACATCGGCTGGAGTGGACGGCCCGGGATGTAGGCCACTACAGTGAGGAGATGGTCCGAGAGTTCTACGCCTCCTATGTGGCGACTCTCCGATTTCATCTAGACAAGCGGGTAGCCCCCACCAATCATGCTCCTTTGGATTATGTCCTAGTCCGTGGCAAGCGGGTTGACATTTCTTGCCGCCATTTAGCAGTTTCTCTATGGTGCGGATGTTGATGCCACTCGGACACCTCTCACCGCCGAGTTCGACTATCGGTGGAAGTTGATTAAAGATGGACGATTCCAGCGTGAGCCAGAGTTGAGAGAGACCACCAAGCGGTGGATTGCACAGTACTTTCTGTTGATGGTGAGGCTGCCGATTGTGTGCTGGAGCCCAAGGGAAGTATCAAGAAGGCTAAACTCACCTTCCCAGCCAGGTTTTTGTGGTTACTAGTCCGACACTGCCTTTCCCCCACTGCAGCTACAACATTGTCACTTGGGATTGTGCGGTACTAATGGTGGCGATGATTGCGGGGATCGAGGTGGACTTCACATGGCTACTACAGGCGGTGATGCACGAGAAGGACTTCTAGGCCACTACTATTTACCCCTTCCCGTGCATGGTTTTTGCTTTGTGCAGGTTAGCAGTAGTGCCCGTGTGGCACATTGATGTGCTCAAGATCCCGCCGGGCACAGTAGATATCGGATGAGGCCAATGAGTTGTCTCCCCACAGAGGGCCCCGTCCGATGGTGCAGCCGCTTGGTGAGACCTAGCGGCAACGATTTATCATGACCAAGCGGCTAACCCGGCTACTTTTGAGCCCACTGACACCACTCTGGTCGAGTCTATCCCGGGTGGTAGCACCGCTCCTAGCTCCTCACGATCGACTCCACCTGCTACTCTGGTCCCACTTGCTCGGGTCCACAAACTTGAGGCCTAGATGGCCACACTTCTGCACCACATCCAGCCTTGGATGCAGAAGTCTATTGCCGAAGCAGAGGAGCGCTTAGAGAGGAAGATGGCCCAGCACACTGAGCGGAAGGTCATGGAGGTCCACCAGCACTTGGACGCTTTTGAGCTGCGGTTTCTTGCCTGACTAGCCCCTACTGTGGATGTGACATCTCTTCAGGATGCTGTGGCGAGTCTGCGAGCCAACTTAGATACTATACTAGAGGCTCGGGTGCCAGAGTCTGAGGCCCCTTCTGCAGAGCCTGCTGAGGACACGGTGATGGCTGCTCTGTTCGCCACTACTGATGAGCCACCACCTCCACCACGAGAGCGTGCCAAGAGGCACCGGACTAGAGATAAGGATGAGTCCTGGGCTCGGAAGAAGGAGCTACATGAGTTGGAGGCTGCGAGGAGAGCCTCGCTTATTGATGAGGAGGCCCGCCAGTTGAGGGTTATGGAGGTGGCTGCTGGAGCGTCTAGTTCCAGAGTTGCAGAGGCTGAGAGGATCACTACTGATGGTGCTGTCATTGCTGAGGACACTACTGAAGGTGTCCCTACTTCAGAGGGAGTGGGTTCTGGGAAACCGGACCCGCCTGCTTGTTGATCACCGGCGCTTTGCGCCTCAGGTTTGCTTCACCTACCACTCTATTGTACATACTTTTATGCATTGGGGACAATTGCATGTCTTTTTTGTTGGGGGTGGGGTAAATGGAAAGTGAGTGTTAGGGTGAAGTCTGATTAGCCTAACTCACGATCCTTTCTTGGGGTTTTCTTGCATGTGTTCTTTTCCCCCAAGAAACTAGTTACATTATTGTTGAACTGGCATGTTGGTATCTTTTGTACATAGTATAGAAATGGACTCTGAAGCATGATGGCTAAACAAAAATGATATCCTAATTTTAACGAAAATGATGCATGACTAGGCATAGTAACTGATAAATGTATGGCTCTAAGCATGACACAGAGATACACTACTGCATGACCCTAAATCTAAGACTCGAACTAGGTGCCTGAAAATCTGGTAGAGTAATGAAATGTCAAGTGAGTGTGAGGAAATTCGAATATTCCACCATTGATACTGAGCTAGAACTTGCCTGGTTAGTCCTGCTAAAAGTAAGTCGGAATAGACAATTAGGAAAGGATCATAGGCCCTTGTTTAATATAGCCAATCTTTAGCCTAAATAACAGAAAACCGAATGAAAATAATCCCTTTTTAATCCAAATAATTTGAGCTTAAAATAGACCTTTCTTTTTCAACCCAACTAATCTTCTTTGGGAACAATGTGTTGGCCCTGGTCCCTCCTTGGACATGTGCACCTCAGCTTATGCCAAAAGCATAAGTTGAGGGTGGCTAATGCAGCAAACAACCTTGTTGTGGCCCTGACCCAACTTTGGGTATTGTGTACCTTGACTCACGGCAAAGCCATGAGTTGAGGGTGGCTATTATGAGGAATGCCCCGGAAAGTGGGGTTGAAAGAATAAAGAGAGAGAAAGAATAAAAGAAAAGTGACTCAAGAAAAGTGAAAAATTAGAAAATTTGAAAATAAAAATAAAAAATAAAGAAAGAAAAGAGTCACTTACACAAAAGGAGAAAGAAGGGAGAATGGCAAGGTGAAAGAATTCAAGAAAATTAAGAAATAGGGCGGAATAAAACGATGAAAAGGTAGGACGCTTAGTCATTATGTCAAGGAGGGAAATAAGTCACTATAAATACACCTAAATGTACCCAAACTGACCCCGAGCCTAAGTTACAAGCTAAGAAAGTCCTATCGTGATTCTAAGAGTCTATTATGGTGAAATTAAAGCAGTGAAAATAAGGGCAAGCTTATGGCAATAAGTATAAATGAGGTGTGAAGTTGTTGTGAGAGTGAGTGTTGAAAAATAATTCTTATACTTAAATTAAAATCATTGTGTGAAAAATGAGGATGTTGTTTTGAAGTGAGGACACTAGTTGCAATACCGGAAAATTGGTACCTTGGTGAGAGATCAAAGAGGATAGGTGTCGGTGTGTGGTGAGTCTATGTCATGGTCTGATCCACATGATCAAGCCTAATATGATAGCATACATAAATCAATTTGAAAATAATCGAGATTGATAGCCAGATGATTGCACAAAGCTAAAATAAGGATACTCTTGTACAAAGATTTTGTGGTTTGTCATAGTGCGTCGCTTGAGGACAAACAACGAGTTGAGCGTGTTGATGTACCGTGACGGTACTTTCAATGCTTTTTCCGTAAGTTTAGTGTGTGTCTAAAGCCTTTTTGTACTGGTTTTAATTTAGTTTTCTCTTTGTTTGCAGGAAATATGTCCAAAAGGAGAACGTGGGAGTATTATGCTGAAAATTGCAGAAGTGACGACCTACGGAGCCATCGACGGTCCGTCCTGACCTCGACGGCCCGTAGGTGGCCACCGTCGTATGTGGGAAAAACTTCTAAATGAAGTTGGGGAATTCTGACTAAGTGTGGGGTTACGGAGGCTCTCGATGGACCGTCATAGCCACGACGGACCGTCCTGCACATCCTTCAAGGTTAACAGAAAGTAGCCCCAGTACCCATCTTCGAAAGATTCTAAGTATGGAGGAACGGAAGCCATCGACGGACCGTCACAGCCACGACGGACCGTCCTGCATGTCCGTCGATGGTAGCAGAAAGTGGGTGAAGAAAGCAGAAAAAGATGTTAAGTATGGCACGACAGAGGGCCTCGATGGTCCATCGTGACCTCGACGGCCCGTCGCTCCAGTCGGCGATTCAGACGCGTTTTTTGGATAGATTTTCCTTAAATAGATTTCCCTCTTTTGTTAGGATTCTAGTATTATAAATACTGGTAAACACCTCGTTTTTGGGGTTAGACTCTTGGATATTTTTTAGTATTATTGTTCTAAGTATTGAATTTTGGGATTTTGGAAATCCCTTTATTTTCCGGAATCGTTTGTTGCAAGTTTTTGATTAATTCAAGTAATTTTCTGGATTATCTTCAATCTCATCAAAGTAAGTGCATAAATTCTTATCTAATTAATATGAATTGTGTGATTATTAACATGGGTAACTAAACTCCATAACTAGGGTTGTGGGAACCATGGGTAAATAACAAGGTAAAACCTAGCTAAAATAACAATTCTCAAATAATGTCTTGCATGTATTGATAATTCTTTTGTTTAGAAGTCTTTTTAACGGTGGCCAACGTTAGAACTCGCCTTATTGCTACTTGCCGGACCAAGGAGGTAGATAATAAGAAAATAATTATCAACGTAGATTTAGTATATACTATCTAATAAGCTAGTGTTGGTTGGTGCGAAGTAACAACTAAGCCAAATATCGATTATTATGCTTAATATGAGGTAAAGGTAAGGTTTAGTAAAGCATACACACGTAGCTGGACCAAGGTGCGGAGTGAAATTTCCTAGTTGCCGGACCAAGGAATTAGGGATACATAACTTACCACTTTGCATGCAAGATATTAGGAAAGGATTGTTATAGCTAGAATTACCGAGTTATGAACCTATGAGGAACACTTAAGCCCTAGTTACTTTCATTACTTGATAAAAATCAAATCTTTGAACTTGTCACTTGTTTACGTAGAATTAGCTAATTACATTTGTTATTCAAAAACCCCTTTTTGTTATTTGTTTTCGGAAAGGACTTGACTAAATAAAAGTAATAGTAGGTCAAAGTTGAGTCTAAATCATTTTCCTCGTGGAATCGACCTCAACCTCATAATTGGGTTCTTTACTTGATACGACCGCTTATACTTCTTTTCGAGAAGTAAATTTGAGTGTATCATAAGTTCAAAGTGAACTAAGTAAGCAAAAGCATAAGAATATCAAATCATCAGTGTTTGATAAGAATGAAGTTTTAATAGTTATTAGTTTATGCAAATAAAGGGAGCAAAACTTAATGACTCATCAATTGGAGTATGAATATATGCCCCAAGCTCTATATATTATGCAAATAATCAAATAATGGGTATAGCCAATAAAGATTGTCTTATAAAGACTTCATGCCCAATTTAACAAGAATAAAAAGAATAACTTGTGAGTAGGGTAGTCAAATCTTTTCCTTAGTCTTTTGGATTACTGACTTGATTTTATTGTATGTATGTGACTACAATGAATCATTGCACTCGTAATTAAAACATAGGATCAAAGGAGATCATGAACTACACAACAAAAAGAAGAAAAGACTGAAAAATAAACTAAGTCCGAGAAAGGGAGCTCTCGGCCTAAGGGGAGCAAAATTATTACATTTTTGTTTGAGTTGTTCTAAAATTATGTTCATGATTCCAAGGTCTTATGTTCATATAGAAAATGAGTTGTGTGCTTTAAATGCATGAAAATATGTCATATTCATAGCATGATTCACAAATAACGAATTAGGAAAGTGAAGTGACTTCACTTTCCAGAAATGGCATGTTGCTACAGCAAGAGCTTTCCTTGATCATGCATAGTCATTATGTGTTGATTTGCATACACCTATACTTTGTACAAGTGTGTACTAACCCATATACAATTACTATTTTTATAGGTGTTGGTCATTGAAGAAAATTGAAGATCGTTTGAAGCTGTTGGGACTAGTACCTCCAGACTTTGGTAGGTTCTCTTGAGTTCGAGGATGCCTACATTTTATATTCTAGCTTTTGAAGATTAGACATAGCTAGTGGATGTTGTCCCTAGTGTTTCTTTCAAACATTTGTTCAAGATTTTGTATTAAGTCCGGTTTGGAAAACTATTATTGATATTATGATTTCTTCATTTCAATTGTTTAATCTGTTGATAGATGGTTGTTCAGTTTGAGCTGTTAGTATATTATTCTTATGCAGTCATATGAAGTCTAAGTACACTTCAGTAAGGTTTTAAATTTTCCGCTAAATTTAACTGTATGATTGTGATGAAAGCTAAGAAGAGGCTTGTCTGCGACCTCTTAGAGGTTAACGACGTTGGTCTCATCTGGGGTCTAGGATCCGGGTGTGACAAACTTGGTATTAGAGGATGACGTTAAATTACCTAGGAACTAAGGCTTAAAACAACCACGTTTCGTAGTTTCTAGCTTATGGTTGCATCACAACCATGACTTAGAGACTTAGTGATGTTAGGAATTTTCCCTTCTTCTACTCTTTATCGTGCTGTGTAGAGCTTTGCCATTTGTTCATTCTAGCATCTAACTTTCTTCTTGTGTGTGCGTGTAGAAAAATGAACACAAGAAGAAACGCAGGCAGGAGAGTTGGAGAAGCAGCTACTGGAGGAAACCAAGCTCCTCCTCAAGCCCCAGCTGCTGGAGTGCAAGAGCCTGTCGACCCATATGCATTGACAGATGGAGAAGTGAGAGCAAAACTATTTGAGATGGCCCAAGTTATCACTGCTCAGGCACAGGCTATCTCAGCCCAGGTCACTAGAGAGGGTGCTCCCAGGGAGAACCCACATGCTAGCACCATGGCTAGTAGACTAAGAGATTTCACCAGGATGAATCTTCCAGTCTACTTCGGGTACAGAACCAATGAGGATCCCTAGGAATTTGTGGATGAGGTCCATAAGATTCTCTGTGCTATGGGTGTTAATGAAGAGGAGAGGGCTGAGTTTGCTGCATACCAATTCAAGGATGTGGCTTAGGTATGGTACAAGATGTGGGGAGATGGCCGAGCACCACGAGAAGTCCCCATCACTTGGGACATTCTCAAGACTGCATTTCTAGAGAGGTTCTTTCCCAGAGAGCAGAGAGAGGCTAAGGTTGAGGAGTACATCAACCTACGTCAGGGAGTTATGTCAGTCAAGGAATACTCTTTGAAGTTTGTTAAACTTTCCATATATTCTTCTTCCCTGGTGTCCAGTAGCAGGGATGAAATGAGCAGGTTTGTGACGGGTGTATCAGAAAATTGAGAGGAGGAATGTCGGGCAACCATGTTGCATGATAACATGGACCTTGCTAGGTTGATGGTACATGCACAACAGGCGGAGGAGAGTTGTCGAAGGAAGAGAGGCCGAGAAGGCAAGAAGCCTAGGCCCTCAGATCAGGCTGGTTCTAGCACGGGTAGCAGTTCGTTTGGAGTCCAGGACAGGCCCAAGTTCAAGAAGGGGCACCAACACTCAGGTAATCCTACTCCTTCCAAGAACACTAATGCCAAAAGGGACAAGTCTGGTGCCAAGAAGAGCAATGATAGAAATGCCCAGCGTGACAGAAAGCCGTGTGGTAAGTGTGGCCGTTCGCATGGAGGTGAGTGCATAGTAGGTTCTAATGCCTACTATGGGTGCGACAAGAGTGGGCACATGATCAGGACTGCCCACATGTGAGGAATCAAGACAACGTAGATACTCAACCTCGGTCTAATCCTACTGCTGCAGCCGAGCCTTCCAAGAGGAACATGTTCTATGCTTTGAAAGGTAGAGAAGAGCAGGAGAAGTTAGCTGATGTGGTCACTGGTAACTTGCTTGTCTTTTATTTTCATGTGTATGCATTGTTAGATCCAGGATCCACCTTGTCTTTTGTTACTCCTTTAGTAACTAGTAAATTTGACTTGCATCCTGAGATCTTGCATGAACCTTTTCTAGTTAGTACTCCCATAGGAGACAACATTAGAGCTGAAAGAGTATATAGAGATTGCCCAATAACTGTTCTTGATAGAGTTACTTATGCTGACCTAATAGAATTAACCATGCTTGACTTTGATATAATTTTGGTTATGGATTGGCTCCATAAATGCTATGCTACCATAGACTGTCGAAATAGGGTAGTAAGGTTTCAGTTTCCTAATGAGTTAGAGCTGGAATGGGAAGGGCGTAGTTCAAATCCAACAGGCCAAATAGTTTTCCATCTTAAAGCCAATAAGATGTTATCTAAGGGGTATTTATACCACTTAGTCATAGTCAATGACTTAGAACATGAATTTCCTTCCATAGATTCTGTGTCCATAGTGAGTGAGTTTCAAGATGTCTTTCCGGAGGATTTACCAGGAATCCCTCCTGAACGCGATATTGACTTTGGTGTTGACTTACATCCCAATACCAAACCAATTTCCCTTCCTCCCTATAGAATGACTCCGGCTGAACTCAAAGAGTTGAATTTGCAGTTAAAAGATCTACTTGATTAGGGCTTCATCCATCCGAGCATATCCCCATGGGGTTCTCCAGTGTTATTCATTAAGAAAAAAGATGGAACCCTTAGAATGTGTATCGATTATCGGCAACTCAACAAAGTCACTATAAAGAACAAATACCCTCTTCCCAGAACTCATGATCTATTTGATCATCTCCAAGGTTCAAGTTTCTTTTCTAAAATAGATCTTCGGTCAAGATATCACCAGCTTAGAGTACGACAAGAGGACGTTCCTAAGACTACCTTTCGTACTAGGTATGGTCATTACGAGTTTCTTGTCATGTCATTTGGTCTCACTAACGCACCAGACGCATTTATAGACCTTATGAATATGTTCTTCCGTGAATACCTTGATTCTTTTGTCATAGTATTCATAGATTACATCCTCATATATTGAAAGACCAGAGAACAACATGAACAACATTTGAGAATGACATTGCAAGTACTGAGGGAACATCAGTTGTATGCAAAATTCAGCAAATGTGAGTTTTGGCTGAGATCAGTGACCTTCCTTGGTCACGTTGTGTCCGACCAGGGTGTAGAGGTTGATCCAAAAAAGATTGAGTCAGTAAAGAACTGGCCAAGACCCCTCACTGCTACAGACATCCGGAGTTTCTTGGGTTTGGCTAATCAATATCGCAGGTTTGTTGAGGGCTTTTCCGCTATTGCTGCTCCATTGACAGCTTTAACAAAGAAGAAGGTAAAGTTTGAGTGGTCTGAAACTTGTGAAAAGAGCTTCCAAGAGCTCAAAGACCGACTCACTTCAGCCAAGTTCTTACATTGCCGAGGAGTAGTGAAGGGTATGTGGTGTACTATGATGCTTCCCGAGTAGGTTTGGGATGTGTTCTTATGCAGGATGGCAAGGTAATTGCATATGCATCAATACAATTAAAAATCCACGAGAAGAATTACCCTACCCATGATCTTGAGTTAGCTATTGTGGTATTTGCGTTAAATCTTTGGAGACATTACTTATATGGTGTACATGTTGATTTATTTACTGACCATAAAAGTCTTCAGTATGTTTTTACATAGAGAGAATTGAATCTTCGTCAGAGAAGATGACTAGAGCTGCTTAAGGATTATGACATGAGTGTCCACTATCACCCAGGTAAGGCCAATGTAGTAGCCGATGCTTTGAGCCGATTGAGCATGGGCAGTGTGTCTCATATTTATGATGATAAGAAGGAGCTGGTTAAAAAGGTACACCAATTGGCTAGGTTAAGTGTACGACTGGTAGATACACCAAATGGGGGTGTTTCAGTTCATTCCAGTTCTGAATCCTCATTCGTTGTAGATGTTAAAGCTAAGCAGCATCTCGACCCAGTACTCTTGGAGTTGAATGACTCAATGTTGAGTAAGCTGAATGAATAATTCTCCGTTGGGGGGAATGTTTTGCTTAGATACCAGGGCAGATTGTGTGTGCCCAATATTGATAATCTGAGACCTAATATTATTGCAGAGGCTCATGGCTCCAGGTATTCCATTGATGCAGGTTCCAGCAAGATGTATCATGATCTCAAGGAGATCTATTGGTGGGAAGGTATGAAGCGAGATATCTCTAAGTTTGTGGAGGAGTGCCCCAATTGCCAACAGGTTAAGGCCGAACACCTTAAGCCTGGAGGTCTTACACAGTCGATTGAGATCCCAACATGGAAGTGGGAGGCTATTAATATGGACTTTGTGGTTGGTGTGACCAGGACCAGGAAATTGCATGATTCCATTTGGGTCATTGTTGACAGGATGACTAAGTCTGCTCACGACATTCCTGTGAAGTCTACTTACACGGCCGAAGATTATGCCAAGCCGTATATTAATGATATAGTGAGGTGGCATGGGATCACTTTATCTATCATTTTGGATAGGGGAGCCCAGTTCACTTCTCACTTTGGAGATATTTCCAAAATATCTTGGGTACACAGGTCAAACTTAGCACTGCTTTTCACCCTCAAGCGGATGGACAAGCAGAGCGTACCATTCTAACCCTTGAAGACATGCTGAGAGCATGTGTTATTGACTTCAAGGGGAGTTGGGATGATCACTTGCCACTGATTGAGTTCTCTTATAATAATAGCTACCATTCCAGTATTGGGATGGCAACTTTTGAAGCACTGTATGGCAGGAGATAGAGGTCCCCATTTGGGTGGTTTGAGGTAGGAGAGTCTTTCATACATGGCCCTGAGATCCTACATAAGGCTATGGAAAGGGTGAGAATGATCAGGGATAGATTGGCTACTGCTTATAGTCGTCAAAAATACTATGCTGATAATAGGAAGAGGGCTCTTGAATTCAAAGTAGGTGATCAAGTCTACCTGAAGATATCACCCATGAAAGGGGTGATGAGGTTTGGTAATAAAGGGAAGTTGAGTCCGAGGTATATAGGTCCTTATGAGGTCTTACAGCGAGTAGGGAATGTTGCCTATGAACTAAAGTTACCAAATGACTTGGCTTCTGTTCATCCAGTATTTCACGTTTCGATGCTTAAAAAGTGTATAGATGATCCAGCATCCATCCTGCCTGTTGAGGGGTTAGGGTCAATGGGAACCTTTCTTATGAAGAGGTTCTAGTTGAAATTTAGATAGCTAAGTGAAGCGACTGAGGAACAAGGAGGTTGCACCGTTAAGGTGTTATGGAGGAACCACCTTGTTGAGGGAGCAACATGGGAGGCCGAGGCCGACATGATATCCCGTTACCCTCACTTGTTCAGTTCTTGAGGTTAGATATACTCTTCCTAAGTCTGATTTTATTTAGGAAACTCAAATTTTTAGTGCATTAGTCGGTTTTGGTATTTTAAGTCCATAACTGTGTGCTTTATACTTGCACTATATGAGTTAATATGAGTTCATTCTTGCATTCATGTTTTTGTTTTTGTATAGTGTTGACATGATTTTTGTGTCTCATGAGTTGTGATGTGCATTGAGTTAAAGTGAGATTGAGAAGGAAGTTCCTCAATCTCAAATATGAAGCTTCAGATAAGCTTTGAGTAATGTGCATCATCAAGAGTAAGTTGTGAATAAGATATTCACAAAGAGTAAAGTTTCAAGTATGTTGATGTGGTTTTCGAAAATACCCTCTTTGATTCAAAATGATGTGTAGTGTCATTCGGGGACGAATGATCCTAAGGGGGGGGGGGATAATGTAACATTCCAAAATTTGTACTTGTCTAGTGAAGAGTCTATTAGATTTTAATAATATGTATTGGGGTACATAGGCATCCCAATGCCCAATATTGAGTGATATTGGTCATGTTAGAGAATATTGGCTTAAGGGTGTTAGCCAATTTCTATGTATTCACAATTAACTTAAAATACAATCCAAGTTTGTTTAGGAATTGTACCTGCAATGAATACCCCAAGCTAAAATTCTTATATTCCTCGCTTACTCACATTAGGTACGAGACATCCAAGTGTCAAGCCTAGGTACCATAGCACATGATCATTTAAAATGATCATGTAGATTAACCAGTGTCAAAGGACATAGTGAGGATTCTTGGGGACAAGAAGTGAACTTTCTAGAGTGCACGGTTAGTAAAGTGCACGGCAACACATGTGCAAGAACCTGTGCAAGAACATGTGCTACCGCCTGAGAGACCAAGCCCCACTGATTCTGTTTGGGCGGTTAGGGGACAGGCACACGTCGGGTCAAGCCACGTGGGGTCGAGTTTCCTAACCAGTCCTAGGCTCTAACTAACTTAACTAACTAGATAACTAACCTAGGACTAACTAAAATGAACTAGCTAGTGTGCCCGACATCCTAAGACCTAATCGGGTGACACTAGCCGAGTAACTAACTAAAGAAACATCCTAGTACCTAACCTAGGATGCTCCAAAGGGGTTAGTTATGGTCCTAGAGACTTAGGGGTACTTTAGTAATTAACCTAGGTCACTTAATTAATTAAATTAGCAACATAATTAATGAATTTAATTCATGGTCAAACCGAGACCCTTAGCAATTTTCAGAATTTCGCTAAGTCAAATGCTCTGCTATTTGTAGTCAATTTAGGAGGGGCGTTTTAGTAATTAAATAATTGATTTATTTAATTAAGTTATTTAGCCTAAGTTGAATTAGTCAATATTTAGTTCCTAAGACTTAGAATCACGTTTATCAAGTAGAAACCTATGACTGAAAAACAGTGAGCAAACGTAAGAAAAACCTTAGTCGATTTCAAGGAAGTTCTTCAAGTTTTTTCGTGCAAAGTACAGGGTGATCTTCGTAAATTCAATTCTACAGTAAGGTATGAGTTTTCTCTCTTGGATTCCTTTCCCCAGTAGGCTTTTCAAACGTCTTGAATTCAAGAAAACTGAAAGTAGGGTTGTTCCCACTGAAATTGTCGAATGTTCATCTCCCTAGTTCTCCCTATTTCCGATTCTAGTATTATGTATAATGCAAATCTCGAGCATGTTGTTGGTATGTGGTGCTAACTGATCATTATGTGTAGGTTTCTGTGATTTATAATGTCGAATGAGACCTATAGGTTAGATCCATATGATTTGAGTATTATATACATGAGATAAAATATGTTGTAATGCCTTATTGTATTCGAGATGATGAAATTGTTATAAGTCGTTTATGAAATTCAGTTTACTGTTGAAAGGAATGAGGGTTTCGATTACTGTGTGTGTTTACAGTAGATATGTTTGTAAGTGTTTGGAATGCCATGTTTCCAAGAAGAAATAAGAATGAGAATCAAAACTAATTAATGAATCTTCAATGCCAAATCAACTTCATAGCTTGGCCAAACTAAACACTGAATTGTTCTTATAAGCTAATCAATGGTTAAAAGTTGGTCTGCTTAAAATGATGAGATTACTATGTTGTATTCATGAAGTAATTGACTTGGCTAGTGATAATATCATGATAAGTGTCTAGTGAAAGTTTGATTTATGCCAATAAATTGGCCAGCAATATTATTTCCAAAAATATGAACTCATAACCTAGGATATGCCAATGATTGGGACAAGTCCCAACATACCCTATCTAAATGAACATTGTGAACATAGTTGCACATTGAATAAGTCCTTATAACATTCATAAAGAATGGTACAAGACTACCAAATAACGTTGAACCAGATAAGGTGAGTAATGAAATAACTAAAAGCTTATGAGTTATGTAATCGACCGAGAATGGGGTGTTAAAGGAAGTGAGACAAGTCTCACTTGCACCTAAACAATTTTGTCAAAGATACTCACATTAGAGGGTGTTAGAAATTGTGAGACAAGTCTCACACACACCATGATGATAATGTAAGATTTAAGTTCACATTCATCAAGTATAGAAAGGGATGACAAGTCATCCATTGAGATAAGCATACCTCATACTAGAAGCAAGCTTCCATAATGTATGAGTCAACTCTAAAAGTTGTAAAGTATAATAAATATGAGCTAAACACCGATAGACTAGCAATGAGCTTGTGCAAGCACATGTAAGCCTCATGAGACGAGACTACCACCAAGGTGGATCAGGGTCTCCAAAGTCTTCTAGTCTTTGAATTATGTCGCCAACATAGGTACTAGCTAGTGGATTCCACCTAAGAAAGCTAGGAAGTATTCTGTTTCACTTTGGCCGGTGAACCACCTCTTTTCGGTGTGGGGAAGACACTGGATTTCATGTTAGCTCACATGATCTATGTTGGTTAAATGCTTAAGAAAGTATTCGGTTTCACTTTAGCCGGTGAACCACCTCTTTTCGGTGTGGGGAAGACACTGGATTTCATGTTAGCTCACATGATCTATGTCGATTAAATGCTAAATATTTCTTTAAGAAAGTAAGAAAGAAAGAAAATAGCATGTTCAAAGTGAAAATCAGATCAAAGAATAAGAAATGTAAGTTCAAAGTGAACTAAGTAAGCAAAAGCATAAGAATATCAAATCATCAGTGTTTGATAAGAATGAAGTTTTAATAGTTATTAGTTTATGCCAATAAAGGGAGCAAAACTTAATGACTCATCAATTGGAGTATGAATATATGCCCCAAGATATATATATTATGCAAATAATCAAATAATGGGTATAGCCAATAAAGATTGGCTTATAAAGACTTCATGCCCAATTTAACAAGAATGAAAAGAATAACTTGTGAGTAGGGTAGTCAAATCTTTTCCTTAGTCTTTTGGATTACTTACTTGATTTTATTGTATGTATGCGACTACAATGAATCATTTCACTCATAATTAAAACATAGGATCAAAGGAGATCATGAACTACACAACAAAAAGAAGAAAAGACTGAAAAATAAACTAAGTCCGGGAAAGGGAGCTCTCGGCCTAAGGGGAGCAAAATTATTAAATTTTGTTTGATTTGTTCTAAAATTATGTTCATGATTCTAAGATATTATGTTCATATAGAAAATGAGTTGTTTGCTTTAAATGCATGAAAATATGTCATATTCATAGCATGATTCACAAATAACGAATTAGGAAAGTGAAGTGACTTCACTTTCCAGAAATGACATGTTGCTATAGGAAGAGCTTTCCTTGATCATGCATAGACTTATGTGTTTATCTGCATACACCCTTACTTAGTACAAGTGTGTACTAACCCATATACAAATAATATTTTTATAGGTGCAGGTCCTTGAAGAAAATTGAAGATCGTTTGAAGCTGTTTGGACTAGTACCTCCAGACTTTAGTAGGTCCTTTTGAGTTTGAGGATGCCTACGTTTTATATTCTAGCTTTAGAAGATTAGACATAGCTAGTGGATTTTGTCTCTAGTGTTTCATTCAAACATTTGTTTAAGCTTTTGTATTAAGGATGGTTTGGCAAACTATTATTGATATTATGATTTCTTCATTTCAATTGTTTAATCTGTTGATAGATGGTTGTTTAGTTTGAGCTGTTAGTATATTACTCTTATGCAGTTATATGAAGTCTAAGTACACTTAAGTAAAGTTTTAATTTTTTTGCTAAATTTAACTGTATGATTGATATGAAAGCTAAGAAGAGGCTTGTCTACGACCTCTGAGAGGTTAACGACGTCGGTATCATCTGGGGTCTAGGATCCGGGTGTGAGACTTCTTGGATTACCCTTTCCTTATATACACTCACACTTTACCAAAGTGATTAGGGTAAAGGATTGCTTGGTAGTTCCAATTTTACCTGCTCCCACCGGTACATTCAGATAGTGGAACACTTTGGTAAGGAAATAGTCATAGCCCATGCCATGCTTGCCCTTGTGGTCAAACACAGTCTTGCACATATGCTCCATCATAAGGGAAAGAAGATCTGTGGGTTCAAACTTGCACAATGATTCCATGATTAATAGATCAGTTGCAGAGGCAGAAGTCCTTTTCTCTGTCCGAAGAAGAAAAACTTTTTTGACAAATTGGAACACCAATTCATACTCTCCTTTCATGAGTTTCTTATGAACAACAACACGAAGAATGTTAGGGATTTTAGAGCATTCCTTCACAAATTCCATAGTGCAGGTTCTTCCAACTACAGACCTGATCCCTTCTCTGGGTATGTCTAGTATTTGTCACAGTAGGTCCTCATCCAGATGCAAGCTTTTGTTTCCTACCCTTGTGTGTATGCTACCATCCTCACAAAATACAATGTTATAGTAAAATTCTCGTGCCTCTTCCTCATGGAGAATGGGAATTTGGTCTCAAACAAGTGTCTCCAAGACTGAATTTCCACAAGCTCATGCAACGAGTCCATCCTTGGCTTGTGAATGATATCTGATCTTGGGCAAATTTATAGGCCCATAGTACTATTTATTCCTACATGAGAACTTGTTTTGAAAATCGATAAGTGTAGATTAAAAGTCTTATTCAAGTAAATTATGGATTTCCAAACAAACCAACATGATTACCTATGCAGGAACGCTAGTTTCAAGAGACTTACATCAAAAAGGAGCAAAAAGAGGCAAAGTGGAAATCTGTGGAATAAAACAAAGCAAAGTGAAGTTGAGAAATGATGCAAAGGCATGTTCGTGATAGCTCTGCGATACGCAGAAGGCGATAAAATCTTGAGAGTGAAGTAAAAATCCAAACAGAACACTCTGTGTCAGCCTCGCGTCACAAGCTTGAGTGCCAAAATTTAATTGGAAAAGAAGCCGCGAGACAGAACACTTCTTGTCAGCCTTGCATCGCGCGACGCAGAATCGTAAATAGGAGATTCGGAATTTAGTATAAATAGGACCTTAATGTAATTTTATAAATATTCTTTTTCTAATTTTTAAAAGAGAGACGTCAAGAACGATTCTGGGGAATTCTAGGGTTTGATTATATTCCTTCTTTACTGGTAATTGTTGGAGAATGATGCTAATTATGTCGAATGTTATTATGAGAATTATGAGTAGCTAAATACCCTAGATCTAGGGTTGTGTCTACATGATGAATGTAGTTTGCTTGAGTTGTTAAGGGTTTATCAAAAGTTATCTATTTCGTTCTTACTTTCTTATTTTTTGTATTTCATGACTAGCCACCATAGAAATAAAGCCATTGTCCAAATTGAACTATAAAGAGGAATAAGAGGATAGAACATAGGAAGTAAGAAGTTTGGTTGACTCTAAATAGCTAGGGTTGATTCGTTTTTAGGATAGAGATATGCCTGAAAAACCTTACTTGGACTATGTTACACGAAGATAACTTCATGCTCAAGTCTTATTCATCTTATCCCCGCTCAATGATGTAGTTAAGGTTGTAATAGTTGTAGGCGATTAGAGGTCGAGACACCATAATCATATATTCAACACTGTGGTTCATCGATGAGATAACGTCAGAAAAACCTTTATTAAACGATGACAACTTCATGAGTCCTGAAAAAAGCTACAATCATGGATTTCTTCATTAATAATTGTTTCAAGTTAATAAATTGAATCATCGTACTTAGTTTAAGTAACCATAAATCTTAGTATAGTGATCTATAGAATTTTAGACATTGCGTTTGTTATAAGCTAAGAATTGGTAGAGTTAATATAGTCTGATTTTTGGTCCCTGTGGGTACGATACCCGGCTCCTTAACAAGAGTCATTGTATTGCTTGTACGATCACGTGCACTTGCGTGTGGGATTAGACCGCAACAAGTTTTTGGCGCCGCTGCCGGGGGCTGCAGTAACTAGAATACATTTAATTTTTGCTATTTCTAAAAGCCAATCACAAGTGTTGACAACTTGATCTTAGCGTTTCATTGTTGTAGGTGTGTAAAGACTCTAAAAACTGGATGACGATCGTGACCTGCTGTCACCACTCTCAGAACCTGAAAGATTTATACATAGGAACAGAGACAAGCAGATCATTCAATTCCTCTAGAGTTTGGGGAATCATACTTCAATTTATAAAACTGAAGAAAGAGAGTTGATAACTGTACCAATGGCTGCTAACGAAATGAGAGTTAGAGATGTGGCAATCCCACGACCCACCAATGGTACGTCTTGTATTCAGAAGCCTGAGGCTGGTGGAAGGTTTGAACTGAAACAGAGTATGGTGCAAATCTTGCACTCAAATGGGCAGTTTACTGGCCTCTGTCATTAGGATCCCACAGTTCATATTCAAAACTTTTTAGAGATCAGTGACACATATACTCCAACTGGAGTAAATAACGATTATGTGAGGCTCACCTTATTCCCCTTTTATCTGTTAGGGGAAGCCAAAAGATGGTTGAATTCAGAGCCCGCTAACTCAATCACCACTTGGAATGATCTTGCCCAGAAATTCCTCATTAGGTTTTTCCCGTCTAGGAAGACCGCTAAGTTAAGAAGTGATATTCTTAGCTTTAGGCAGAAAGGTGGTGAAAACCTATACCAATCTTGGGATAGGTTCAAATCAATGTTAATGAGTTTCCCTCATCATCATCAAGCAAATGAAGTACTAGTGCATACATTCATTGAGGGTTTAGAGCCTAACACCAACATTCTGCTGGATTCAGCTGCAGGTGGACAAGCATTAGAGAAGACTTATGCAGAGCTGTACACCCTGCTGAATAGGATATCTCAAGGTAACCCGGAATTGAATGGAAGTGGGTTAAAGCCAATGGTACAGAAAACCGCCGGGGTGTTAGAAATTGATATTGTAACAACTTTAACTGCCCAAATTTCAGCCATGCAAAATATGATGAACACTCACTTCAGTAATATGGCACTGGGACAACAAACATCTCAAGTTAATGCAGTCCAGCAAACACCAACATGGTGTGAGATTTGCAGTGGAAGTGATCATATTGCGGATACTTGTGGAGCAAATCCAGATTCAGTAAATTTTGTGGGTAATGCGCAAAAAGGGGGAGGCCAACAAAACTATAGGAACTCTTACAACCAGAGTTGGCAAAATCACCCAAACTTCTCGTGGGGTGGAAATCAAGGTCAAAATCAGTACAGATCTCAGAGAAACTCTCAAAGTTATCAAGGGAATATTCAAAGATAACAACCTAAACTACAATCTGGTAATATGAGTGTAGAAGAGATGTTAAAGAAAATCACGGCAGATCAAGCTCAGCTAGCGGCTGATGTGAGAAAAAATCAGTTAGCTAACCAGAATTTAGAAAAGCAATTCGGGCAATTTGCCAGTGCCTAAAATTCTATACCACAAGGAGGGTTGCCTAGTAACACAGATCCAAATCCTAAAAAGGTCAATGTTCTGAGTACTCATAGTGGACTAAAATTGGAGGAATTATCTCCAAGGAGCAACATTATATAAGTGGTCAGTAGAGATGGTGAACCAACAAAGAGTGCACCCCAGAACAATGAAGAAGTGGCGCCTACAAAAAAGGTGCAACCAATACTAAGACCACCTCCTCCATTCCCTCAGAAGTTTGGGAAGAAATGAATGCTTAGGTAAGTTTCTATCTTTGCTTAAACAAGTTCATATTAACTTGCCTTTGGTATATGTTTAGCAAGGTATACGAAGGTATGCGAAGTATGTGAAAGAAATTGTAGCAAACAAAAGAAGATTGACTGAATACGAGACAGTTGCACTTACTGAAGAGTGTAGCTTAAGGATCTAGGACAGGTTGCCCATGAAGCTAAAAGATCCGGGGAGCTTTACGGTACAAATCACCATCGGCCAAAGTATCCATGCGCGAGGTTTGTGCGATTTGGTGTCCAGCATTAATTTAATACAAACTTCGTTGTATAAGAAACTGGGTTTGGGCAGTCCTAAGCTAACCACCGTAATATTACAATTGGCTGATAGATATGTAGCCAGACCTGAAGGGATTGTAGAATATGTACTAGTGCAAGTGGGATGTTTAATTTTTTTGGTGGATTTTGTGGTACTTAATTTCGAGCCAGATCCATAGGTTCCATTCATCTTAGGAAGCCCATTTTTTGCCACTGGGAAAGAAATGATTGATATAGCTGCTGGTCAACTTACTATGAGAGCTCACGATAAGGTAGAAGTTTTTGATATATACAGAGCATTGAAAATTTCTCCGGTGTATGAGGAGTTATCTGCCATCACTGTGGTCAATCTGGAGGTAGATAGTAAGCACATAATGGCTAAAGATCCTCTTAAACGAGTGATGAGGGTGATGAGATATACGGAGATGTCGAGGCACAGGAAATGGTGCAGATGTTAAACTTAGCAGTGATTGAAGAATTTGGGAGAAGATGGGAACCATTGAACGGAGTATTAGGGCCTCCACCTAATCCCTCCATTGAAGAAGCTCCTAAATTAGAATTGAAAGACCTTCCAACACATCTAAGGTATGCATTTTTAGGTGCAAATGATACTTTACCTGTTATTTTGTCTGCATAATTATCTGATGAACAGGTGGAAGCAACATTGATAATTTTGAAGAAGCGCAGAGCAATAATAGGATGGCAGATGTCAGTATCCAAGGTATAGTCTTGCTTTGTGTATGCATAAGATCTATATGGAGGACGGATATGAAGCAAGTGCTCAACAATAGCGAAGATTATATCCTTTGATGAAGGATGTGGTACGAAAAGAGGTAATCAAGTGGTTAGATGCAGGGATAGTGTATCCAAAATCGGACAACAAATGGTTAAGTCCAGTGCAGTGTGTGCTTAATAAAGGGGGGATGACTGTAGTGACAAATGACAGAAAGAAATTGATCCCCACAAGAACAGTAACCGGGTGGAGAATATGTATGGACTACAGAAAGTTAAACGAAGTCACTAGAAAAGATCATTATCCAGTTCCATTCACAAAATGTTGGACAAATTGGCAGGTCAAGAATACTATTGCTTTCTGGATGGATATTCAGGGTATAACCAGATTGTGATTGCACCCGAGGATCAAGAGAAGACAACATTCACATGCCCTTATGGTACCTATTCCTTCAAACGCATGCCATTCGGGTTATGTAATGCCCCAGCTACTTTTCAGATATGTATGATGGCAATCTTTCAAGATATGGTGGAAGATTTTGTAAAAGTGTTTATGGATGACTTCTCAGTTTTTGGCGAGTCATTTGAGCTATGCTTGTTAAATCTTGACAGAGTCTTAGAAAGATGTGAATAAACAAATTGTCTTAAATTGGGAAAAATACCACTTCTTGGTGAGAGAAGGAATTGTTTTGGGTCACAAGGTGTCAAAGAAAGGGTTAGAGGTGGACAAAGCCAATATAGAAGTAATTGAGAAATTACCATCTCCAATATTGGTTAAAGGGGTTAGAAGCTTTTTGGGCCATGTAGGTTTTTATAGAAGGTTCATTAAAGATTTCTCCAAAAATGCAAAACCCATGTGCGGCCTGTTAGAAAAGGAGGCGAAATTCAAGTTTTACAAGAACTGTTTAGAGGCCTTCAAAATATTGAAACAAAATTTAATAGAAGCCCCTATCCTTGTAGCTCCAAACAGGGAGTTGCCATTTGAGTTGATGTGCGATGCAAGTGATATTGCAGTTGGATCAGTATTAGGACAAAAGTGAATCAAAGTGTTTCACTCCATATATTATGCAAGTAAGACACTAGATTCAGCCCAAGCTAACTACACTGTCACTGAAAAAGAAATGATGGACTTAGTGTTTGCGTTTGATAAATTTAGGTCATATATGGTGGGAACAAATGTGATAGTCTACACTGACCATGCTGCCATTAAATACCTTTTCAATAAGAAGGATGCAAAACCACGATTGATCAGATGGGTCTTACTTCTACAGGAATTTGATTTAGAAATTAAAGATAGAAAGGGTTTAGAAAATCAGATGGGACCATTTGTCCAGATTAAAAGATTCATCTCATGTGTCAGAGCAAGGAAAAATCCTAGAAGAATTCCCTGATGAACAGTTGTTAGCACTGGATATTACACAGGTACCCTGGTATGCAAACATTGTGAATTATTTGGTGAGTGGTTTATTTCCACCTGGGGCATCAACACATCAGAGGCAGAGATTGAGGTACGATGCTAAATTCTATGTATGGGATGAGCCATATCTGTTTAAGCAGGGTCCGGATAAAATGTTGAGAAGATGTATAACTGAGGAAGAGGTCTGAGAGTGTTAGAAAGCTGTAACTATTCACCATATGGTGGACATCATGGGAGTGAACGAACCGTGCATAAAGTATTAAAATCTGGATTCTTTTGGCCTACCTTGTTCAAAGATGTTGTGTTGTTTGTAAAAAGATGTGACCAGCGCCAACGAATGTGCACCATTTCAAGAAGGCATGAGATGCCTCTACGTAATATTCTGGAGGTGGAAATCTTTAATGTCTGGGGGATCAATTTTATGGGAACATTTACATCATCTAGAGGGAATCAATATATTCTAGTAGCAGTAGATTATGTGTCCAAGTGGGTTGAAGAAGTAGTGTTACCAACCAATGACTCCAAAGTGGTTGTAAGGTTTATAAGGAAACACATTTTTACCAGGTTTGGCACTCCAAGGGAGATTATCAGTGATGGAGGTAAGCATTTCATAAATAACTCCATTTATAACTTATTGTCTAAGTATGGAGTAAGGCACAACGTGGCGACTGCATACCATCCTCAAACAAGTGGACAGGTTGAAGTGTCTAACAAGGAAATTAAGCAGATTCTGTAGAAAACCATAAATGCTCAAAGGAAGGATTGGTCATATAAGCTAGATGATGCTTTATGAGCATACAAAACTGCGTATAAGACACCGATAAGGACCTCTCCCTATCGAATGGTGTTTGGAAAAGCATGCCATTTGCCCGCCGAGTTAGAACATAGAGCATATTGGGCAATAAAGAAGCTAAATCTGGATGCTGAATTAGCTGGGCGGACAAGAGTAAACCAGCTGCATGAGTTGGAGTAGTTCAGGCGGCATTCATATGAGAATGAAAAGTTGTATAAGGAAAAAACATAAAAGTGGCATGACAAGCACATAGTGTCCTACACTTTTGAGCCAGGCCAACTAGTGTTGTTGTTAAATTCCAGGTTTTTTCTAGTGAAGCTCCGTTCAAAAATGGAGTGGTCCGTTCGAGGTGATGTGAATGACCCAACATGGAGTAGTAGAGTTACGAAACCAAGGGGACAGTTCCATTTTCCAGGTGAATGGACAAAGGGTCAAACACTATGTAGGAATGAATGTAGACTGTGAGGTTGAAGAGATCACTCTGAACGAGGAATGAGTTCCAAGATGGGTCGTGCCGCAATGTTAAATCAGGCGCTCCACGGGAGGCAACCCATGAATTAATTATAATAGTTAGGTTTCATTTCAATAAAAAAAAAGGGGGGGAGGGAACATGGAATCACAGGGTGAATAAGCAGTGGACCTCGTGTCACTCTCGCGTCGCGACGTGACATGTTATAAGTTGAGGCAGAATACCTCGTGTCAGCTCCGCATCACGTGATATAGGTGGGAAAATGATTTCAACGGTAAACGTAATTTACGTCAAACAACTACACTACCGCGTGTCAGCTCCGCGTCGTGCACTGGGAGAAATTTTTGGGTGAATTAGAATTTCAATTCCAGTGGACCTCGTGTCACTCGCACGTCGCAAGGTCCAGGTAAGTTTTGTGATTTTCATTAATTGGAAATGGGTTTTACCCATTTCTAAACCGATTAAAACACCCGACCCATACCATAATTCCTCCTTTTCCTGAAATAAAACATTCCCAAAAGCCCTACCCCCTTTCCCTCATCGCGCCTCCCCCTTTCAATTCTCTAAAATTTTCCATCCAATTCTTCTTCACACGTCGCCCAGGCTTCGTACTACTTCTCTATTGTTCTTACAAGTAGAAAAGGATCAACTATACATGTATGTCCTTCTTTATTTGTTCTTGATTGGAAAGTTTGAAGTCGAAATTGTAAGGCGAAATAATGGGGGTAGTGTTTATGTGTGGGGTTGTTAGAATTTTGATTTCTTGAGTCAAAATTCGGATGCCTACACGAATGGATTCAACAAAAAGTAAAATAATTCGGGAGGATTTAAGGTTCTCATCACTACAATGTTGAAATTGTTGATTTTTAAGTGAAAGGGTGATTAAGTATGTGGTTGGTGAATTATTGAGTATCCAACAAAATTTGCTAAATTAATAGGGCATCTGTGGTGCCATTGTGGGAAGGTATGACTGATTGTTGAGGAGAAGGGGTAGTTTTTTTGGGTTATTTGTTAATATCTGATAGTGGTAAGTGGGAGACTATGGGGCTCCCCCGTTAGCCATTGTTGGTTATCAATCGGGAATTGGTTTAAATCTGAATTATATTGTGTTTCCTGTCGCAAATACAATGTCTTCATAGCAAAGGTCAGGACACGCCGTTCCTCATGGGACTCAGAAGAAGCGGCCTCGAAGTAGGAATGTCCCACTTGCACCACCTGCTCCCAGAGGGCAAACCCGCATCTATGGGTCGAAAGCAGTCGCCAAGGAGGGGAAGACGTGTTATAGGGAGCACACCGAGTGCTCATATTTCTCGGATGTGTGTGTTGATTGTCACGACCAGGATTCTGGAATCCGAATCGCAACCGGCGTCGTTAACCTCTCAAAGGTCGCAAATAAGCCTCTTCTTGCATTAATCACATTCATATAATTAAATTTGGGAAAATTTAAAACTTTTTAAACGTATGAAGTCTACTTAGACTTCATATAGTTGTTACATAGATTCATTATATACTAAGCTCAAAGTAAAGAACAACCATATATCATTAATGAACCAATTCGAAACAAAAGATTAATATATCATAATAAGTTACCAAAACGGCCTTACATCCAAAAGCTTCGAAAAAAAAACATTTGAAGGAAACTCTAGGGACAACATCCTCTAGCTATGTCTAAATACTAGGCTAGACTAAAACTATAGCATCCTCGAAATCAAGAGGACCTACTAAATGGTCTGGGGAACGCTGAGCCCAAACCGCTGCAATAAGTCTTCAATCTGCTCTCTGACCTACACCTATAAAAAGTAAATGTATAGGCTTAGTACACCACTTGTACTAAGTATGGGTGTACGCACACATACACATAAGGCTATGCATGATCAAGGAAAGCTCTTCCTATACGACATGCCATTTCTGGAAAGTATAGTCACTAGACTTTCCTAATTCGTTAGTTGTGAGTTGTGGTATGAATATTATGTATTTTAATGCATTCAAAGCACACAACTCATTTTCTATGTGTTTACAAGACATTAGAATCATCAACATAATTTTAAAACAACTCAGGCGAAGATTTGAAAATTTGATATGCCCAAACCCGAGAGCTCTTTCTTTTGGACTTAGTTTATTTTTTAGTCTTTTTCTTCTTGTTGTTGTGTAGTTCAATAATTCCTTTGGTCCTATGTTTTACTTACAAGTGCAATGACTCATTGTAGTACCATACCCACAATGAATCAAGTAAGTAATCCAAGGACTAAGGAATGATTTCACCATCCTTGCAACAAGTCATTCATTACATTATGTAATCATTATGCAGGATCACTTCATAAGCCAGTCTGTATTGGCTATGCCACTTATTTCATCATTTTCATATTATGGAATTTATGAGACATTTATTGGCCCGTACATTTTACTCCCCTTTATTGGCATCATATAAGAAGTCATTATAAGCCAATTTTATTTGGCCTTGCCCATTATCTGTTGAAAACTTCATTGGTATTAATATTGTCAATTAAAATTCTTAAGATCTTACTTTCATAGCTCACTTTGAACCTACGTTCCATCATCTTTCTTTCTTGCTTTCTAGAGACATCTTTAGAAGTAAGATCATGCGAGATAACATGAAATCCAGTGTCTACCCCACACAGAAAAGAGGTGATTCACCAATCAAAATGAATCTAGATCATGTGAGCTAACATGAAATGCAGTGTCTTCCCCACACCGAAAAGGGGTGATTCCCGGCTAAGGCGAATCCGTATCAAGTGCTTACTCCACACCGAAAAGGAGTGGCTCACGGCTATAGTGAACCAAGAACATTCTTTTGAGCATTAACCGACATAGATCATGTGAGATAACATGAAATCCAGTGTCTACCCCACACCGAAAGAGGTGATCTCACTGGCCAAGATGAGATCGAAACATACCTAGATCTCTTAGGTGGAAACCACAGGCTAGTTCCTATGTTGGCTAGACATAGTTCGAAGACTATGAGACATAAGGAGACTACTTATCCACCTCGGTGGTAGCCTCATCTCATGAGATTTACACGTGCAAGCACAGGCTCATAGCTAGTCCATCGGTGCTCTGCTCACTTTCATTATCTTCTTATTTATTAGAGTTGACTCAAACATTATGGAAGCTTGCTTCTAGATTGAGGTTTACTTACTCTATTGATAACTTTTCATACCTTTCTTTACATTGATGAAATGTGAATTGTCCTTACATAACATCTTTAGTGTTAATGAGACTGGTCTCACACATTCTAACACCTTCATTCGTGAGTATTTTTAACATAGTAACTTAGGTGTAAGTGAGGCTTGTCTCACTTCTTTTAACACCTCATTCTGGCCACTTTCTTAACTTAGACATACTTAGTTATGTTAATACTCACTTTACTTGCTTACTTTCGTTTAGTAGCTTCATATCATCGTTTATGGACGATGAACACTTCATTCAATGAGTTACATATGTTCATAGTTCATTCGTTTAGGGCATGTTGGGACTTGTCCCAATGAATGGCATGCCCTTGGATATGGATTCATTGAATTACTTTAGGAGTTCTTGAGTTGTCATTTCAATCTTTGGCTATGTATGATTGGCATAAATTTAGTATTGGCCTAGAAAATATGGAAAAAGATTTCATAACCATCTTAATTGGCATAAGCCAAATTTCAATTCGTTCATGTTTAGTTTGGTATGTATATTATTCATTAGCCAATCTTTCAATTATATAAAGATTACATTATAGCCAATCCCATTCAAATTTCGACCAATGTATTGTTAGCCATTTTATTTGCAAAAGGCAAGCAATTCATTCAAGTATAATTTCATGGAGATCTTTTAAGCCAATCTAATATCATAGCTTTAGCATAACGTGATAAGCCATTTTGGACAGCATCATATTAACATTTTAATGAACATAACATCTTCATAAAGTCACGTTTAACTGTAAGTACACATAGCGCCGTAACACATCAACCCTTAACATTTTTGGATACAATTTAACATAGCATCATTCTTTAAATCATGTAATGAACACTTAACCTCAAACGAGTACAACTTAGGTTCATTCAACATTTACAAATCAAGAACCTTACACATTAATATCAGTCAGCACCACATACCAATAACATGATCAAGAATAATCTATACAACATTCAAATCGTAACAAGGATACTAGGAAAAAGAGAAGTTCGACGAGAACCTTGGGTAACAACCCTAGTTTCGAGATTTCATTGATTCGTTACGATGGAAAGTACTCTTGGATAACGAATTCCAGGAGAGAAACATAACTTAAGTAGAACTTAATCTACGAAGACCAAGTTGAACGAAACCTTGAAGAGACCTTGAAATCTCCCTAGAACGTCTATGATAGTTTATGCCTTTTTGCGTATCGTTTTAGCGTTGTGTTCTCTGACTATTTGATCATAAGTTTTTAGGTTTAGGAACTGATCTTGACTCATTAAACTTAGGCTAATTTAGTAAATTAAATAAATTAATTAGTTAATTACTAAAACGCCCCTCCTAATTTGACTAAACATAGGAGAATGTTGACTTGACCGAATATCTGGAAATTGGTGTTGACTATGGTTTCGGTCAACATTTGGAATTTATATTAATTAATTAAATCCTTAATTTAATTAATTAAGGGACCTAGGGTAATTACTCAAATACCCCTAAGTCTTTGGGATCATAACTAACCTTTTTGGACCATCCTAAGTTAGGTACTAGGTTTTCTCCTCAACTAGTTACTAGGTTAGTGTCAACCCGGTTTAGTCCTAGGTTGTCGGGTGCACTAGTGGGGCCATTTCAGTTAGTCCTAGGTTAGTTACCTAGTTAGGACAGTTAGTTAGAGCCTAGAGTTGGTTAGGTAAGTTGGCCCCACGTGGAGGGACCCGTCCGCACATGTTTGTCCCTAAACGCCCTAATCAAATTCGGTTAGGGTGGTTGCATGGTCCCCCTTGGCCGATTCCCACATGTCTTGCACATGTGCTTGCACATGGGTTGGTTGTACTTTCCTAACTAACTATTATTGATGGCTCATTTGGAATATATATTTATTTTCCCAAGGACCCTAACCATGTCCTTGGGCACTGCTTAATTTACATGATCATTTTAAATGATCATGTGCTATGGTATCTAGGCTTGACACTTGGATGCCTCTTACCCAATTTGTGAGTTAAAGGAAAAATAATTTTAGCCTAGGGTCTTTATACACGTACATTTCTTGTCCAAGCTCATTAATGTTAGAAAATTGGCTAACAGCCTTTAAGCCAATATTTTCTAATATCCAATATTTTACTTATTTGGGTATTATATAGAAATTGGTTAATACCCCTTAGCCAATTTTCTATACTATGCCCAATATTTCTCAATATTGGGCATTGGGATGCCTATGTACCCCCAATACACATTCTTAAAGACCTATTGGGCTCTTAACTAGATATGTAATTTTCCGTAATGTTACATTATCCCCCCCCCCCCTTAGGAACATTCGTCTCCGAATGACACTACAGATCATTTAAAATAAAGAGGGTGATTTTCTAAACTACTTTAACATGCTTGAACTTTACTCTTTGTGAATATCTGATTCACACTTATTTGGATGAGGCATATCATTCAAAGCTTGTCTAAAGCTTCATATTTGAGATTGAGGAACTTCCTTCTCAACCACACTTAACTTAATTCACATCACAACTCATGCAACACAAAAATCATGTCTACGCTATACAAACACCGCAACATGAATGCAAACATGAACTCATTTTAACTCGCATAGCGCAATTATAATACATACGATTATGGACTCACAATATCAAGATCGACTAATGCACTAAAACTATGAGTTTTTTTAAGCAAAACCAGACTTAGGAAGAGTATATATGACCTTAAGAACTGAACAAGTGAGGGTAACGGGATGTCATATCGTCCTCGACCTCCCATGTTGCTCCCTCAACAAGGTGGTTCCTCCATAATACTTTAACGGTGGCAACCTCCTTGTTCCTCAGCCGCTTCACTTGACGAACTAAAATCTCAACAGGAATCTCTTCATAGGAATAGGTTCTCATCAACTCCTAACCCCTCAATAGGCAGGATGGATGTGGGATCGCCTAGACACTTTTTAAGCATTGAAACGTGAAACACTAGATGAACAGAAGCCAAGTCTTGTGGTAACCTCAGTTCATAGGAAACATTTCCTACTCTCTGCAAGATATCATAAGTACCTATATACCTCTGACTCAACTTTCCTTTCTTATCAAACCTCATCACCTTTTTCATGGGTGATATCTTCAGGTAGACTTGATCACCATCCTCAAATTCAAGAGCTCTCTTTCTGTTATCTGCATAGGATTTTTTACGACTGTAAGCAGTAGCCAATCTATCCCTGATCATTCTCACCTTCTCCACAGCCTCATGTATGATCTCAGGGCCAAGGATGGAAGACTCTCCTACCTCTAACCACCTAACTGGAGACCTATTTCTCCTACCATATAGTGCTTCAAAAGGTGCCATCCCAATACTGGAATGATAACTATTATTATAAGAGAACTCAATCAGCGGCAAGTGATCATCCCAACTCCCCTTGAAGTCAATAACACATGCTCTCAGCATGTCTTCAAGGGTCTGAATAGTACGCTCTGCTTGTCCATCCATCTGGGGATGAAAGAAGTACTGAACTTCACCTGTGTACCCAAGATCTTATGGAAAGATCTCCAAAAATGAGAAGTAAATTGGGCTCCCTTATCTGAAATGATAGATTGATAAATCCCATGCCATATCACTATCTCATCAATATACAGCATGGCATAATTTTCAGCCCTGTAAGTAGACTTCACAGGAATGAAGTGAGCAGACATAGTCATCCTGTCAACAATAACCCAAATAGAATCCTGTAGTTTTCTGGTCTTTGGCAGACCAACCACAAAATCCATATTGATAGCCTCCCACTTCCATGTTGGGATCTCAATCGACTGGGTGAGACCCAAGGCTTAAGGTGTTCGTCCTTAACCTGATGGCAATTGAGGTACTCCTCTACAAACTTTGAAATATCTTTCTTCATACCTTCCCACCAATAGACCTCTTTAAGGTCATGGTACATTTTGGTAGCACCTGGATGAATAGAATATCTAAAGCCATGGGCCTCTGCAATAATGTTAGGCCTCAAATTATCAATATTGGGTACACATAATCTGTTCTGGTACCTGAGTACACCATCCCCTCCTAGGGAAAATGATTCATTCAGCTTACTCAACACTGACTCTTTCAACTACATGAGTATTGGGTCGAGATGCTGCTTAGCTCTGACATCCACAACGAATGAGGATTCAGAACAAGAATCAACTGAAACACCCCTACTTGGTGTATCAATCAGCCGTACACCCAACCTAGCCAGTTGGTGTACCTCTTTAACCAGCTCCTTCTTCTCATCATCAATATGAGACACACTGCCCATGCTCAATCGGCTCAAAGCATCAGCCATTACATTGGCCTTACCTGGATGATAGTGGACACTCATGTCATAACATTTGAGCAGCTCCAGCCACCTTCTCTGACGAAGATTTAATTCTCTCTGTGTAAAAACATATTGAAGACTTTTATGGTCAGTAAATACATCAACATGTACACCATATAAGTAATGTCTCCAAAGTTACAACGCAAAGACCATAGCAGCTAACTCAAGATCATGAGTAGGGTAATTCTTCTCGTGGATTTTCAACTGTCTTGATGCATATGCAATCACCTTGACATCTTGCATAAGAACACATCCCAAACCTACTTGAGAAGTATCACAGTACACCATATATCCTGCACCACTACTCGACAACGTGAGAACAGGGGCTGAAGTGAGTCGGTCTTTGAGCTCTTGGAAGTTCTTCTCACATTTTTCAGACCACTCAAACTTCACCTTCTTCTTCGTCAAGGCTGTCAATGGAGCATCAATAGTGGAAAAACCTTCCACAAACCTGTGATAATAATTAGCCAAACCCAAGAAACTTTGAAATCTGTAGGAGTGAGGGGTCTCTGCCAATTCTTCACTGCCTCAACCTTTTTGGGATCAACTTCAACACCCTGGTTGGTCACAACAAGATCAAGGAAGGTCACTGATCTCAACCAAAATTCACATTTACTGAACTTTGCATACAACTGACGTTCTCTAAGTACTTGCAATGTCTTTCTTAAGTGTACTTCATGCTCTTCTCTATACTTAGAGTATATGAGGATGTCATGTACGAATACTATGACGAAAGAATCAAGGTTCACGAAAGACTCTATTCATAAGGTCCATAAACGCGGCTGGTGCGTTAGTGAGACCAAATGACATAACCAGAAATTCATAATGTCCATATCTAGTACAAAAAGCAGTCTTAGGGACGTCTTCTCGTCTCACTCTAAGATAATGATACACTGACCGAAGGACTATTTTTGAAAATAAACTGGAATCTTGGAGTTGGTCAAATATATCATCAATTCTCGGAAGAGGGTACTTGTTCTTTATAGTGACTTTGTTGAGTTGTCGATAATCGATACACATTTTAAGGGTTCCATCCTTTTTCTTTATGAACAACACTGGAGGACCCCATAGGGATATGCTAGGCCGGATGAAGCTATTATCAAGTAGATCTTTTAACTGAAACTTCAACTCTTTTAGTTCAGCTGGTGCCATCATATATGGGGTAATACAAATTGGCTTGGTGTTGTGATCTAAGTCAACACCAAAATCAATCTCACGTTCAGGAGGGATTCCTGCTAAATCCTCTAGAGTGACATCTTGAAACTCATTCACTATTGACACATCTATGGAAGGGACTTCTATTCTAAGTCATTGACTCTAACTAAGTGGTATAATTACCCCTTAGCTATCATCTTATAGGCTTTTAAATGTGAAACGATTTGGCCTACTGGATTTGAACCACGCCCTTCCAATTCCATCTCTAACTCATTTGGAAATTGAAACCTCACTACCCTTTTTCGACAATCTATCGTAGCATAACACTTATGGAGCCAATCCATACCCAAGATTATATCAAAATTGAGCATGGTTAACTCTACTAGGTCAGCGTGAGTAATTCTATCAAGAATGTTAATTGGATAATTTTTATACACTCTTTCTGCTCTAATGTCGCCCCCTATGGGAGTACTGACTAGAATCGGCTCATGCAAGATCTCAGGAAGCACATCAAATCTACTAGCTATCAAAAGAGTAACAAATGATAAGGTGGATCCTGGATCTAACAATGCATACACAGGGAAAGAAAAGACATGCAATGTACCCGTGACTACATCAGCTGACTTCTCTTGCTCTTCTCTATATTTCAGTGCATAAAATATGTTCCTCTTGGGAGGTTCGGCTGCAACATTTGGATTCGGCCGAGGCTGAGCATCTGCCTTGGCCTAATTCCTCAATTGAGGACAGTCTCTGACCATGTGTCCACTCTTGCCACACCCGAAGCAGGCGTTAGTACCTACTAAACATTCACCTCCATGCGAACTCCCACACTTACCACAAGGCTTGTTGTTTCGCTAGGCACATCTATCATTGCCCTTTTTGGGGCCAGACTTGTTCACTTTGGCATTCAAATTTCCTCAAGGAGCAGAATTACCTGAATACCTCTTGAACTTAGGCCTATTCTGGACTCCAAATGAGCCCCTACCAGAGCTATAACTAGTCTGGTCCGCAGCCTTAGGCTTCTTGCCTTCATGAATTCTTCTTTTTTGATGGCTCTCCTCTACTTGATGAGCATGCACCATCAATCTGCCCAGATCCATGTTGTCATGCAACATGGCTGCCCGACAATCTTCTACAAGATCCTCTGACACGCCAGTCACAAACCTGCTCATTTTGTCCCTGCTATTTGCCACCAGAGAAGAAGTAAACTTTGAGAGTTTAACAAATTTCAAGGAATACTCCTTGACCGACATACCTCCCTGTCTCAGGTTGATGAACTCTTCAACCTTGGCTTCTCGTTGCTCTCTGGGAAAGGATCTCTCCAGAAAGGCAGTCTTGAGAACGTCCCAAGTGATGTGGACATCTCCTAGTGCTTGGCCATCTCCCACATTCGGTACCACACCTGTGCCACATCTTTGAGTTGATATGCAGTCAACTCAGCCTTCGCCTCTTCTTCAACTCCCATGGCACATAGAATTTTGTGGACCTTATCCACAAACTCCTGGGGATCCTCATTAGTCTTGGACCCGTAGTAGACTGGAGGATTCATTCCGGTGAAGTCCCTCAGTTTGCTAGCCATGGTGCTACAATGCGGGTTCTCCCTTGGAGCACCCTCTCGTGTGGCCTGAGCCGTGATGGCCTGCGCCTGAGTAGTGATGGACTGCGCCATCTACAGCAATGCTTCGCTCACTTCACCATCTCTCAACGCAGCTGGGTTGACAAGCAATTGAACTTCAGCAGTTGGGGATTGTTGAGAAACTTGATTTCCTCTAGCAGCTGCTTCACCAAATCTCCTGCCTGCATTTCTCCTCGTATTCATTTTCTACACGTATATACAAGAAGGGATTTAGATACTTAAAATCACACAAGATGTCACAATTCCACATAGCACGATAAAGAGTAGAAGAAGGTAAGATTTCCTATCATCATATAGTCTCTAAGTCATGATTGTGGCGCGCTTCACAACCATTATTTAGAAACTACGTAACATGGTTATTTTGAGCTTTAGTTCCTAAATAATTTAACCTCATGCTCTGATACCAAGTTTGTCACGACCCGGATTCTTGAATCCGAATCGCAACCGGCGTCGTTGACCTCTCAGAGGTCACAGACAAGCCTCATCTTGCATTCATTACATTCATATAGTTAAATTTGCGGAAAATTTAAAACTTTTTAAGCGTATGAAGTATACATAAACTTCATCTAGTTGTTACATAGATTCATTATATACTAAGCTCAAAGTAAAGAACAACCATCTATCATTAAAGAACCAATTCGAAACAAAAGATGAATATATCATAATAAGTTGCCAAAACAGCCTTACATCCAAAAGCTTCGAAAACAAAACATCTTAAAGAAACTCTAGGGATAACATCCTCTAGCTATGTCTAAATACTAGGCTAGATTAAAACTGTAGCATCCTCGAAATCAAGAGGACCTACCAAATGGTCTGGGGAACGCTGAGTCCAAACCGCTGCAATGAGTCTTCAATCTGCTCTCTGACGTGCACCTATAAAATAGTAAATGTATAGGGTTAGTACACAACTTGTACTAAGTATGGGTGTATGCACACATACACATAAGACAATGCATGATCAAGGAAAGCTCTTCCTATACAACATGTCATTTCTGGAAAGTATAGTCACTAGACTTTCCTAATTCATTAGTTGTGAGTTGTGGTATGAATATGATGTATTTTAATGCATTCAAAGCACACAAATCATTTTCTATGTGATTACAAGACATTAGAATCATGAACATAATTTTAGAACAACTCAGGCGAAGATTTGAAAATTTGATATGCCTAAACCCGAGAGCTCTTTCTTTTGGACTTAGTTTATTTTTCAGTCTTTTTATTCTTCTTGTTGTGTAGTTCAATAATTCCTTTGGTCCTATGTTTTCTTTACAAGTGCAATGACTCATTTTAGTCCCATACCCATACTGAATCAAGTAAGTAATCCAAGGACTAAGGAATGATTTCACCATCCTTGCAACAAGTCATTCATTACATTATGTATTCATTGGGCAGGATCACATCATAAGCCAGTCTGTATTGGCTATGCCACTTATTTCATCATTTTCATATTATGGAAGTTATGAGACATTTATTGTCCAGTACATTTTACTCTCCTTTATTGGCATCATATAAGATGTCATTATAAGCCAATTTTATTTAGCCTTGCCCATTATTTCCTGAAAACTTCATTGGTATTAATATTGGCAATTGACATTCTTAAGCTCTTACTTTTATAGCTCACTTTGAACATACGTTTCATCATCTTGCTTTCTGTATTTCTTAGAGACATCTTTAGAAGTAAGATCATGCGATCAAACATGAAATCCATTGTCTACCCCACACCAAAAAGAGGTGATTCACCGATCAAAATGAATCTAGATCATATGAGCTAACAGGAAATCCAATGTCTGCCCCACACCAAAAATGGGTGATTCCCGGCTAAGGCGAATCCATATGAAGTGTTTACTCCACACCGAAAAGGAGTGGATCACAACTATAGTGAACCAAGAACATTGTTTTGAGCATTAACCGACATAGATCATGTGAGCTAACATGAAATCCAGTGTCTAACCCCCACAACGAAAAGAGGTGATCTCACTGGCCAAGCTGAGATCGAAACATACCTAGCTCTCTTAGGTGGAAACCACAGGCTAGTTCCTATGTTGGCTAGATATAGTTTGAAGACTAGGAGACATAAAGAGACTACTTATCCACCTCGGTGGTATCCTCATCTCATGAGACTTACACGTGCAAGCACATGCTCATAGCTAGTCTATCAGTGCTCTGCTCACTTTCATTATCTTCTTATCTTTTAGAGTTGACTCAAAAATTATGGAATCTTGATTCTAGGTTGAGGTTTACTTACTCTATTGATGACTTGTCATCCCTTTCTTTACATTGATGAAATGTGAATTGTCCTTACATAACATCTTTGGTGTTAATGAGACTAGTCTCACACGTTCTAACACCTTCATTCGTGAGTATTTTTAACATAGTAGCTTAGGTGTAAGTGAGTCTTGTCTCACTTATTTTAATACCTAATTCTTGTCACTTTCTTAACTTAGACATATTTAGTTATGTTAATACTCACTTCACTTGCTTACTTTAGTTTAGTAGCTTCATATCATCGTTTATGGACGATGAGCACTTCATTCAATTAGTTACATATGTTCGTAGTTCATTCGTTTAGGGCATGTTGGGACTTGTCCCAATGAATGGCATGCCCTTGGATATGGATTCATTGAATTAATTTAGGAGTTCTTGAGTTGTCATTTCAATATTTGGCTATGTATGATTGACATAAATTTAGTATTGGCCTAGAAAATATGGAAAAAGATTTCATAACCATCTTAATTGGCATAAGCCAAATTTACATTCGTTCATGTTTAGTTTGGTATGTATATTATTCATTAGCCAATCTTTCAATTATATAAATATTACATTATATCCAGTCCCATTCAAATTTTGAACAATGTATTGTTAGCCATTTTATTGGCATACGGCAAGCAATTCATTCAAGTATAATTTCATGGAGTTCGTTTAAGCCAATCTTATATCATAGCTTTAGCATAACGTGATAAGCCATTTCGGACAGCATCATATTAACATTTTAATGAACATACCATCTTCATAAAGTCACGTTTACCAGTAAGTACACATAGGGCCGTAACACATTAACCCTTAATATTTTCGGATACAATTTAACATAGCATCATTCTTTAATTCATGTAATGAACACTTAACCTCAAACGAGTACAACTTATAGGTTCATTCAACATTTACAAATAAAGAACCCTACACATTAAGATCAGCCAGCACCACATACCAACAATATGATCAAGACTAATCTATACAACATTGAAATCGTAACAAGGATACTAGGGAAAAGGGAAGTTCTACGAGAACCTTGGGAAACAACCCTAGTTTTGACATTTCATGGATTCATTACGATGGAAAGTACTCTTGGATAACGAATTCTAGGAGATAAACTCATACCTTAAGTAGAACTTAATCTACGAATACCACCTTGAATGAAACCTTGAAGAGACCTTGAAATCGCCCTAGAACGTCTATGAAAGTTTCTGCTTTTTTGCGTATCGTTTTAGCGATGTGTTCTCTCAGTGTTTGATCATGAGTTTTTAGGTTTAGGAACTGATATTGGCTCATTCATCTTAGTCTAATTTAGTAAATTAAATAAATTAATTAGCTAATTACTAAAATGCCCCTCCTAAGTTGACTAAACATATGAGAATGTTGACTTGACCGAAAATCTTGAAATTGGTGTTGACTATGGTTTCGGTCTACATTTGGAATTTATATTAATTATTTAAATCCTTAATTTAATTAATTAAGGGACATAGGGTAATTACCAAAATACCCCTAAGTTTTTGGGATCATAACTAACCTTTTTGGACCATCCTAGGTTAGGTACTAGGTTTTCTCCTCAACTAGTTACTAGGTCAGTGTAAACCCGGTTTAGTCCTAGGTTGTCGGGTGCACTAGTGGGTCCTTTTCGGTGAGTCCTAGGTTAGTTAGCTAGTTAGGACAATTAATTAGAGCCTAGAGTTGGTTAGGTAAGTTGTCCCCACGTGGAAGGACCCGTCCGCACATGCTTGTCCCTAACCGCCCTAACCGAATTTGGTTAGGTTGGTTGCATGGTCCCCCTTGGTCGATTCCCACATGTCTTGCACATTTGCTTGCACATGGGTTGGTTGTACTTTCCTAACTAACTATTCTTGATGACTCATTTGGAATATTTACTTATTGTCCCAAGGACCCTAACCATGTCCTTGGGCACTGCTTAATTTACATGATCATTTTAAATGGTCATGTGTTATGGTATCTAGGCTTGACACTTGGATGTGTCATACCCAATTTGTGAGTTAAAGGAAAAAGCATTTTAGCCTAGGGTCTTCATTGCAGGTACATTTCTTGTCCAAGCTCATTAATGTTAGAAAATTGGCTAACACCCTTTAAGCCAATATTTTCTAATATGCCCAATATTTTACTTGTTTGGGTATTATATAGAAATTGGGTAATACCCCTTAGCCAATTTTCTATATTATGCCTAATATTTCTCAATATTGGGCATTGGGATGCATATGTACCCCGAATACACATTCTTAAAGACCTATTGGGATCTTCACTAGACATGTAATTTTCCGGAATGTTACATTGATAGAGATAGTCTACTCAGGGAGTTCCCCCAAATTGTGAGGCGTATACAAGAGCTGCAGATGGGGTTTATTTCTCAAGAGCCAGATGAGTGTAACCTTAGCATGGTTCGCGAATTTTATGCCAACTGGATTCCTGACACTTGCTCTCACTTTGTCACGGTACGTGGTCGAAACGTGCCTATCACTCCAACCATTATAAATGAGATTCTTGGATCAGCTGATGGTACCAACCCTTTGGTGTTAACTCAGTTGAACATCCGACCCCCATATCAAGAAATCCGCCATTTAATGTGAGGACCTCAATCCACTGGTCAGTGGACTTATCATAGTCGGAAGCGCCATCACAAGACGCTCTCGTATGTTTACATGATCCTCGAGACTCTTGTTTGTGTGAAAATTGTGATGAACTGTTTGATACCCGAGCTGCACTACACTGACCTTACACGTGACCTGGTGTGTTTGGTTTATGCATTTATGATGAACACGGAGTTGAATATCGGAGCAATTATAAAATTGGCTATGCGTAAGGCTAGAGTGCATAAGGGTCACCGATATGCATTTGAGGGTATTATTACTAACATGTGTCACCGTGCAGGTGTTCCTAAAGAAGCTTTAGATTATATTGACCATTTATACCCTGTACCTATGGATGTTACTCGGGTCAAAGGGCCTGACACTGAGTTAGGTCCCACTCTCACCACTGTAGAAAGACATAGAAGGGACGAGTTAAATATGGCGCGGATGTACGATTTAGAGATATTGCGGCACAAAACCGGAGGGAGACCATAAAATTGGTTTGATCTTGACGAGGTCAGCCGCCAATATCCCTTGAATGCACATGCTAATGCACTGTTAGGGATCGGACCGATGTTTGCAGAGCCATTTGGGGATGATGTTCCAACTGATGAGGACAATTTACGAAATGCTTCGATGTTGAGTCTGACTCGGAGGATGAAATCGAGCCTCTCCCCATCGGAGATGATGATGAGGTGGAGGATTAGTCAGGAAGAGTTTCCCTTACCTTGTTATCTGATTTAATTTGTTTTTGTGGAAGCACTGGGAGAGTGTTTGTGTTTAAGTATGGGGTGGGGTTAGCATTTTCTGTGTATGATGTTAGTTGTTTTGTTTATGTTTGAAAACTATGTTTTTGTGTTTGAGTTTCATGGTAGTTGTTTACGGATCTTTTGCCAAGGAGAGTCCCTTTGAACCGTGCAAAAAACAATAATTTAAATTAATAATAATATATTTTTATTTGTTAGGAGTAAGTCTGTAGTAGTCATAAATTAAGTCAGACCACCCAATGAAAGATGGATGAATATCGTCTTAAGGGTGAATGTCATAGATCGAGTCTAGGACGGGTCATGCTAATATTGTAAGCCCTTCAGAAAAGCTATGTACGTAATGCAACTGTTTGTCTTGCTATAGAAAAGTACAACTTAAGCTTAAATGACCCTTTCGTGTAACACATAGTGTGCTGAGTTGATCTTTCTGAATGCTACATGTACCACGAGTTATGAGTTATTGTATAGTCACTGATATGTTAATTGATTCTAGAACTTGCCCAGGTTATGATTGAAGTGATAGATGATTGTGTGGTACTCAAAAAGATGATAGCAGACTTTCTTTAGAATTATTGTAGAAATGCAGCCTCATCTTACCCTTAGTCAGCCCCTTTGAGCCTTTACTCATCCTTTTTGTTGAAACCTTGAAAATGAGTTGTATCCCATTTATTGAGCCCCTGAGATTGATCCCGATCCTTAATGCACTATGTAAGGACGAGGGACTAAAACATAGAGATCTATCCAAAGGAATAGAGAAAGTATTTGGGAAGGGGAAATAAAAGGTAAAGGCAAAAGAATGCCCGTGAAAAATTTGAAGATTTGCTTTATAAAGAAAAATAATATAAAATTTAATAATAATGAATAAATATAGAAAAGGGGGAGAGAAAAGTTGAAGAACACATGGCAAAAAGGAAGGATGAAGAAGAAAAAGGTGATCTACAAAGTCAAGGTCAAACATAGTGCATTAGGGAGAACAAGTCACTATTTCCATAAATACAAATCTCTCGTGACCCTGAGGCAACATTACAACCTTAACAAGTCCTGGTTGATCTTTGAGTATAACACGTATCAGCAGTAGAGATATACATAATGGGCAAGCTTATGGTTCTCAATGCATACAAGTGATTTCTTTTTGGGAGAGTTAGATACTTTGCTGATTAAATTTATCAATGAAAGTGAAATAATGTTGTGAGTAATCGGATTATTCCTTTGCATGAGAGGTACTTCTTGCATGAGGTAAAGTGATACAAGAAGATACATAGTGAGTTACTAGGATGGGTGCATAAATTGTTCTTAGCGTGATCAAATCAGTGGCAGGTCATATACAGAAGAAGGAAGAAATAATGATAGAAGCCCGATCTGAGTAGTGTTCACATCTAGGAGTCATTAGAAGTTGTTCGAGGACGAAAAAAGCTTTTAAGTGTGGGTAGTGATCTTGGGCAAATTTACATGCCCATATTACTATTTATGCCTACATGAGAGCTTGTTTTGAAGTTGATAAGGGTAGATTAAAAGTCTTATTCAAGTAAATTTTGGATTTCCAAACTAACCAACATGATTAGCTATACAGGAAGGCTAGGTGCAAGAGACTTACATAAAAAATGAGCAAAAAGAGGCGAAGAGGAAATCTGTTGAATAAAAGAAAGCAAAGTGAAATGGAGAAATGATGTAAAGGCATGTTCATGATAGCTCCGCAACGCGCAGAAGGAAATAAAATCTTGAGCGTGAAGTAAAATTCCAAATAGAACACTCCGTGTCAGCCTCGCGTCGCAAGCTTGAGTGCCAAAATTTAATTGGAAAAGAAGACGCGAGACAGAACACTTTGTGTCACTCTCGCGTCGCGTGCTGCAGGATCGTAAATTGGAGATTCGGAATTTAGTATAAATAGGACCTTAATGTAATTTTATAAATATTCTTTTGCTAATTTTTAAACGAGAGATGTTAAGAATGATTTTGGGGAATTCTAGGGTTTGATTATATTCCTTCTTCTATGGTAATTGTTGGAGAATGATTCTATTTATGTTGAATGTTATTATGAGAATTATGAGTAGCTAACTACCCTAGATCTAGGGTTGTGGCTACAGGATGAATGAAGTTTACTTGAGTTGTTAAGGGTTTATCAAAAGTTATCTCCGATTCGTTCTTACTTTTTTATTTTTTGTATTTCATGACTGTCCACCATAGAAATAAATCCATTGTCCAAATTGAAATCGAGAGAGGAATAAGAGGATTGAACATGGGAAGTTAGAAGTTTGGTTGACTCTAAATATCTAGGGTTCATTTGTTTTCAGGATAGAGATATGCCTGAAAAACCTTACTTGGACTATCATACGGGTAGATAACTTAATGCTCAACTCTTATTCTTCTTATCCCCTCTCAACAATGTAGTTAAGGTTGTAATAGTTGTAGGCGATTATAAGTCGAGAGACCATAATCATATATTCAACCCTGTGGTTCATCGATGAGATAACGTCAGAAAAACCTTTATTAAACGATGGCAACTTCAGGAGTCCTGATAAAAGCTACAATCCTAGATTTCTTCTTTAATAATTGTTTCAATTTAAGAAACTTAATCATCGTAGTTAGTTTAAGTAACCATAAATCTTAGTATAGTGATTTATAGAATTTTAGACATTGCATTTGTTATAAGCTAAGAATTGGTAGAGTTAATACAGTCTAATTTGTGGTCCCTATGGGTACGATACCCGGCTCCTTAAAGAGAGCCATTGTATTGCTTGTACGAACACGTGCACTTGCGTGTATGATTAGACCGCAACAATATCCATGTCAAACACCCAGCAACCCAAAACCCTCTGTAGGTATAGATTGTTGATGATTATCTACTTGTTCACTTCTTGGTCATCCTGGTTCTTGGTGGAACCTGGTCCTAGTGAAGAGTTTTTTGTAAATTAGGAGAGATTTCTCTCGTCTTTGTGGATGACTTCCTTCTTCTTTTTGAACATTTACCCTTATCCTTTTCAGAATAACCCATCTTGGCCACAACTATTTTTGACTTACTTTTACTCTTTCCCTTGCTGCCCTTCTTGATTTGTTTTTCCCTTTTTTCTCCAGAACCTTCTATCACACCTGTTTCTTCAGACTCCTCAATAAAGACATCTACCATACTAGTAACTGCATTTTGAAGAGGGCATCATCGGTTTTCCTCTTCTTCGAATTTTCAGCAACAGTGATTGAACTAGACTTCATAGCATCCCCTATAAGTTTCCTAGAGTTAGATCTTGTAAAAGTCATTCTCTTAGTTTTCTCTTCAATGACATATTCCTTTCCTTTTATGGATATGGGAACCATTTTCTTCTGCACCATCTGTTTGAGAGGGAGATTATCCTCATCTTGTCCGTAGAATCAGATGACGGATAGCCACCAATCTCAAGGGTTTGGTCGAAAATGGGTTGAGACCCTCCAAGCATGTCTTCCACAAAACGTTTGTCTTCTTCATGCATTACCCTTCCCTCATCAGTGTTTGACTCTCAATAACTAGGTTTTCCCTGACAGGAAGAATGTTGGACTTAGATATCTTATTCTAGGGAAGATCCCCCTCAAACAGATGATCAGATAACATATCAGAATAGGGAACAGGTTTACGTGAGGTTACTGGGTTATTGAGGTCAAAGGGTGACTAGGGATTAAGAGCACTCGTTTCACTAATGTTGACCGGAGAGAGGGTCGACATTTTGGATGAAGATGTGTAGAATACCACTGGGTCTATTTGTAAGACCCCCAAAATGAGTTAGGGTTTATAGATCCAAAAATGTATGTATTAATGTTCCAAGGTCCTAAAATGACTTATAATATGGTTTATAGGCAGTGTGTAAGGTTTGAGGTTATTTGGAAGTCATACGTCAAGGGACGACCAAGACGTTCGATGACTAGTCACCTACGTGCCTCATATGTCTATACATGTTTATAATTGTATGAAATGAGATTATGAAGTGTTAAAATGAGTTATAATGATGTTTAATGGTATTATATGAAGTTTCGTGAAGTTTGGAGGTCAAACGTCCAAGAACGTCCAAGACGTTCGAAAGATACCCTTGTGACATGCATGTGTGTGTCTTGATGGGGCCTTGCGTGTTTGGATGAGTTGTGAGTATTTGTTTTGAGTGAAACTCATGTGGGAGGTCTAAAACTTGTTAAGGTTTGTATTTACATGGGAAACGTCCTTGTACTACTTCTAAAGAGCCCTTCAAAATGGCCCACAAGAAGGACCCAAGGCTGGTCGAGACACTGCCTTGGCAGTGTAAATCGACTGAAACAAACGACGGCTAGTTGGTTTACCAACTGCCCGTAGGTGAGGTTTCGTCGATTGAAACTTTGAATGGGAAGGTATCAACCCGAAAATAGGCCAAGGACCAACCGACGGAAACCAAAGGACGCAGTCGATTGACCAACGGCCTGTCAATTGTGGTCCTTCGATGGTGGCCTGCAACACTTTCTTGCACACTGTTTTATTTAAGGGGTGAATGGGAAATTCACCCCAAGTACGAAACTGACTGTAATTGATTAATTTACCTAATTTTGGGTATATTTAAGGGATCAGACATGTGAACAACCCATTCCCAATACCTTCTCACAAAATTGAACCTTCCCTCCAAAACAAATTCTCTCTAGAAACCCCACTGTTGTTGAAGCTCAAGAACAGCTTATAGATTGGATTCTCATGGATTCTTCACCAATTTTTAGAGGTTTTCAACTATACAAAGGTATGGTGATCCTTCATCTCTAGTTATCCTTCCATCTAGAAGTTTAATCTCAATGCTTCAAAAGAGATTTCATGATCCAACTTCTCCTTCTTCAATCTAGCCATGGGTTCTTTCTAAAACCGTTTTTAATGATTAAATCATGATGAATTGATGTTATTGTATTGGTTTGAACGTGATTTTAATCCAATTTCATGATGAACCCTTGTCCCCATCAATTTAGCCCTTGCATGGGCATTGTGATCATGGCTTGTTCTTGACTGAATTGTAATTCTATTACGTTGAATTGCTTATATATAATGTTATTCATGTATATTGAGGTTAAATTATTGATGAATGATCCAATTGGATCAATGTATGAAGATTTGATCAAAACTAGACTATGTTATATGAGTTCACTGTAAGTTTGGTTTCATGGTGATTGTTGTAGGATTTCGATTGTGTAAAGATTATTGTAGCTACCGTATTAGATTGATATTTTTAATAAGTTGTGGGCATGAACCCTTGGTGATCAAATTAAAGGAATTTCGGTAAGATTTAGCTACATGCTTTACCCTATAGATTGATGATTTTAGCATGCTTATTGTGAGATTCAATTATGTTTAAATGATGGTTAGCTACTGCCTATGATGTAATGTGACTTTTAATTTCATGTAATGGATCCAAGGTGAATAAATGCATGATAGTTTGAATAGGATTAACCTATGTAAATTTTATCTTCCGTGAATGCCTAATATGAAGCACGTTTACAGTGATCTAGAGTTTATGGGTAATTGTAGTAGTATCTCGTCTAGGCAATGATTTTATTTTAGCTACTGCCCCATATGTACATTATTAATGAAGTTTGATTGATTATCAATACTAGGGAAATTTGGTGATGATCTATGTCTATCTATCCTCTAGAATAAGGGTGGTGTTTTGCACTAGTTGTATCATGATCTAGTAGCGACTTGTACATGGTTTCTTTTATGATTAAAGTACATATATCTACTGCCCTATATGTGAATTGTTGATGAACAAGGTGTATTGATCAATGATGATCAAAGGGTGAGAAATTGGTAAGAATGCTTATCTCTTCTACTTTCTATAGTATTGTAGTTGATGAAGCCTTGTATTGCATTGTGTGGTAAGGTCCACTTATAGTGGCGGTGTTTAATTTATTGTCAATATGTATGTTTTTACCATGTAATTGAAGGCAAATCGATTAATACATGAATGAGTGGTTATGATGATGACCTTATGTGTAACTTATGCCTAGTCTTCTATTACAGTTGTGAATCTAGGTTATGTTACTATTGTTATGAGCATGTAAATGGCTATGTTAAGATCATGTGTAGGTGCTGCCATTAATGAAGTGTTAAAGATGGATGACCCCTACTCATGTACCCCTATGTGGATGTCTGAATATCTAATGTTAGGAGTCTTAAAGTATACCATGAAGTTAGCTTGTCTCCTATGCTAAATTGTGTTGTGTGGTCTATACTTTAAAGTTTAATATGGTCTTAAGAGGGTGGCTACCTCAAGGTGTTGTTGATAGCCATTATGTGATCATGTTGACCAATGTACACACACACTCACACTTCATGCATGCTTAAAAGTAGTAAAAGTTCATGGTGTCTAAATAAAAGGTAGTTCTCATATTCACTAGTGTCATTACTATGCATGTTAAGCTTATGTATATGATGAAGTATGAATGTGCATAGAGTCTTTGTGGGTTTATATGAAAGGATTGCTCATATAGTTATACCTATAGACTTATGCATTTATATATGGGCATGTGTGATATTTATGTGTTATGTGAAAGGTTTTCTCACATATATGTACATACACACACATGGATGATGATATAGTGAACAGAGGGTCCTTGAGAGGGGTGCCCAAGATTACTCTAAAACTATATAGGTTCTTGAATATTCTATAAGCATATAAAGAATGAATATCTTAAGCCTATGTTTTATGAAAAATGCAAAAAGGCTTTTCAATAAAGGGAACTTAGCTAAGCCCGAGTGAACTTGACATTGAGAGGTGTTGACTTCCCTTGGAGGAAGATTCACCATTTGTCCGTTATAGAGTGTTCACTTCCTTTAGAGAAATACTCACCTATGGATGCACATGAGGTGTTGACTTCCCTTTGAGGAAGGGTTCACCATGTCTTCTCATGCGATTAGGCCCCAATTTCAATGGCATTAGAGAGAATTACCTATCTCTTAGTTCCATAAACTATGCTTGCCACATAGGATCTAGCAAAGTGAATTCACTTAGATTCTAGGATGTATGTTAATGTTCTACCTTGGCTAGGTAGGAATACCTTCCATTGGTGTAAGGCTCTACAACACCAAATTCCATGTTTAGCAACCCATGTCTAGTGTCGTTAAGGCTATAGTTTCCAAAAGTAAAATGGACAATGGAAGTAAAGAATTAGGATCCTAACTAGGATGACTTAAGGGAGGTTAATTAGGATAGGTGGAAGTAATGAACACATCTAGACATTGCACAAGTAGCTCCTTAGGAAGACTTGGAAGGTGACCTAATGTGTGTGATTATGTTTATATCCTTATGCATGACATTGTATTATCTATCTACTTGTTATGAAGATGTTCATGGTATGAATCTATATAATGTGACCTTATCCCTAAATGCACTATATTGGTCTAAATGACTATATGATGAAGGTCTTGTATTCACATGAATGAAGTTGTCTTTACATGTTATGAGGATGTATGAATTGTATGTTAAGGTTTGTGGTCTCATGAAGAGTTTACTAAGTATTTGTGAGGTTATGGGCTTCACATGTACATTGCACTAGTAGACTAAGATTGGTGTCATGAATAAGGTCTTATAATGATGTATATGAAAAGAAGTAAAAGTATGTGTAAGTTGATGTAGCTTACTTTAATGTCCTATATCCTTGACTTGAATGTGTCTTGTAATGGGCTATACTTCTATGATGATATGTGTTGGCTTGTGTAGGTGTATGTATGCTTCTTTTGTGGCCTTAAAGTGATGCATTGCACCAAGTGTCACTAGAGGGTTACTTGTGAGGTTAATGAATAAAAGAAAAGGGTAGTCCACTGTAAAGAATAATGAGCTCACTATAAAGTGACCTCAAATGGGACTTAAATGCTATATGTGATTTTATGTTATGTTTGGCCTTTGATTATGTTTCTATGATTTATGTGAATGATATGAATGCTATTGTTCAAAGGTTCTATGAATATTTACTCAAAATAGCATGAAGTATGATTTTAAAGAAATGTCCCTTTTAAATGCATGTTTTTGCATGGTTGCCATACTTAGTACATTCTTCTGCTAACTCCATTCTTCTCTACTTTTAACAAAAGGTGTAGGTTATGGATGCTTAAAAAATGCCTTGAATGGTGAAGATCTTGATAGATGATTTCCAAGCTCCATAAAAGGAATCCTTAAGTTCAAGGATATCCTACTTATGTTTATTGTAAAGTTTTATGAATTATATACTTATGTTTTATGTCTTAAGGGTCGTGTCCCTAATGTACTCTAATGTTGTTGAGTCTAAGATGACAAACAGACTTAAGGTCTAAATATGTATTAAGAATTATGTTTTATCTATATAGAGATGAAGTTTCTAGCATATAGTGTGCTATGAAAAGTTTTAAATTTTCTGCTAAATTTACTATGTGATTGCGATGAATAATAACTATGGGCTTGTATAGGACCTTCGAGAGGTCAAGTACGCTATGTTACTTCTAGGGGATGCTCCCCGGATGTGACAAACGTGGTATAAGAGAATGAGGTTTATAAAGTGGATTTAGGTTCTAAAAGTCTTATATTGCTACGTCTAGTAGAGTCTCGTGTTCATTGGTGGTAAGTCTTGACATCATCAAATGATATGAGAGGCTATAAGACAATAGAGTTTCCCTTTTTCATCATTCTCATATCGTGCCATAGAACTTAATTCTATAAGATCTCTCTCTTATGTTTTCTTGTCCGGTGGTTCTTTAGATGTTATTGCTTGGATGAGATGGTATCTTATATACTTGAGCGAGAAAAGGTGAGTTAATGCATATCTTGGTTGTATGGTTTTATTGAGTATGCGTGAAGGTGATTTTTGACATGTTTGGTTTATATGATGCCTTTTGATGCTGTATGTGATGTCTATGTGAAATAACATGTTGTGTTGAGAGAATGTACATCATGACATAGTTAAAGCATGTTATAAGTTATTATGGTTAAGATGAGTTTCTTTTGAAAGATGTGCTACTATATGATTTTGCATGATGGTAGCCTAATGACTTGATTTGACCTTAAAATGCTTGAGGAATATGTTAAATTGTAAAGAAGTATCCTGCCCTTTGGATATATGTACGTTGATAGTTCAATGTGGCTTTATATATGTTTTAATCGTTTAAATGTTGCCCATATATATGTGTGGTTCTTTATAGTTGCCTAGTATGGATTCGAGTCCTTTTGTATAGACTTGATCCTAAGTGTGAAGGTAGTATGCTTGTCTTGGTTGGGTGATGATGTGGGTTTTAGTGACCTAGAAGTCACCTTACTGTAATGTTCAAGGGAAAGAAAGAAATTTTATGGCTAAGTCTCCTTGTTGTTTTCCCGTAATGTTGTATGACCTTGGTATTTATTGTATTGAATTAAAATCTTATCTCGTTGAATGGTATGACATAACTTGATGATTGGGGATAAATTGCATAGGTGATAAAGTATAGAATGCCTTTGAATCCCTTATGGTAAGTTACTGTAATTCCCTTGTTGGTTGAAAGGCTAAGATCCTCTTTAGGTTGGATTAAGTTAATCTTAATTGGGTTTACCCTAAGTGGGGGATGGTGATGAAATAGTAAGGTTGTAGAAATTTTCTACCTTGTCCTTCTATTTTTGCAATGAATTCTTAGTAAGATTGTTTATGAATATAGTCTTGCATAAAGTATGAATTGCATGACCTCTACATGTTTGGTATGTATTGCTTGACATTACCTTAAATATATGTGAAGAGTCCAAAGTGCATGAATGAAAATTGATAAAAATCCATGTTTTCTCATGTTGAATTTCATCTTAACATGGTGATTGTGCATTTGACTTCATGAGATAAGGTAAGAAACATGGTTCTAGTCACTTGTGAGGTGTAATACTAGGCCTTATAATGAAAAGTTGTGTCTCTTTAAAATGAGAAGTGTAGAGACTCTTGAAAACTAGGTGACTTGTATGGTTTGGAAAGCATGATTGTAGGATAACTTTTGAAACGTGAAAGCATGTTTAGCTAAGTTGTCTTGTGTGTGCCTATGATTTGTATTGTTGTTCCTAAATGATGCTTACTATGAAGGTGAGTACTATGTTAGAAATTGACATTTTTGTGAAATGGCTTCATATTTGTTGTGATGCATTTGGTGTGACCTACCATTTAGACTTCACTAGGAAGAAAACATGAACATGTCTTGGTTTTAATAGTTGAGAATTTCTCATATTACAGTAAAGATGACCTTTGTGCATTTGCTTGGGTGTTAACTCATGATACATGTAAGTGTGTTGAGAAGAAGGAAATTCCTCCATGAACACCACTAACAATGGTATGGTTGAATATGATCTTCATGACACTAGGTCTAACTAATAAAGGTCTTTGTGGATTCAATTAACTCAAGTCTTTGTGCATTGAAGTATGAGTGCCTACTTGTTTTGAGTGTTATTGGAATCTGCCTTAGTATGATTTAAAGAAGAGTGTATGATGAGATCATAATAAAGTGAAGTGTAATGACCTTGTTATGATTTGGAGAAGGATGTTCCTCCCATGAACATGATAAGAGCGTTGTGATGCATGTATTAAAGAGTGAATGAATTGAAGTTTTGCTTGCTTGTGTGCATTGAGTGCTTAATGATATAAAGTTGTGTTCCTTGTAAGTTTGGTGCATTAACTTCTATGTGAATGATGTTATGAATATTATGAACTGCTCTATGATGCATTGATGTCCTTGTTGTGATTAAAGTGTTCTAAGTGTCAATCAAGGACGAATGTTCCCAAGTGGGAGATATTGTAAGACCCCTAAAATGAGTTAGGGTGTCTAGAGCCTAACATGTTTGTCTTAATTTTCTAAGTTCCTAAAATGACTTATAATATGGTTTAGAGGCAGTGTTTAAAATTTGAGGTGATTTGGAAGTCAAACGTCAAAGAACGACCAAGACGTTCGACGAGTAGTCACCTATGTGCCTCATATGTCTATACGTGTTTATAATAGTATGAAATGAGCTTATGAAGTATTAAAATGATTTATAATTATGTCTAATGGTATTATATGAAGTTTCGGGAAGTTTGGAGGTCAAACATCCAAGAACGTCCAAGACGTTCGAAAGATAGCCTTGAGACATGCATGTGTGTGTCTTGATGGGGCCTTGCGTTTTTGGACGAGTTGTGAGTATTTTTTGGGAGAAACTCATGTGGGAGTTCTAAAACTTGTTAAGGTTTTTATTTACGTGGGAAGCGTCCTGATACGACTTCTAAAGGGCCACACAAAAGGGCCCACAAGAAGGACCCAAGGCTAGTCGAGACACTGCCTTGGCAGTGTCAATCGACTAAACCAAACGACGTCCAGTTGGTTGACCAGCGGCCCATAGGTGAGGTATCATCGATTTACACTTAGCCTGGGAAGGTCTCAACCCAAAAACAGTCCAAGAAACAATCGAAGGAAGCCAAAGGACGGCCAGTCGATTGACCAACAACCTGTGGATTGTGGTCCTTCGATGGTGGCCTGCAACACTGTCTTGCGCACTGCTTTATTTAAGGGGTGAATGGGAAATTCTCCCCACGTCCTAAACTGACTAATTGATTAATTTTACCTATTTTTGGGTATATTTAAGGGATCAAACACATGAACAAACCATTCCCAATCCCTTCTCACGAAATTGAACCTTCCCTCCAAAACCAATTCTCTCTAGAAACCTCCATTGTTGTTGAAGCTCAAGAACAGCTTGTAGATTGGATTCTCATGGATTCTTCACCAATTTTTAGAGGTTTTCAACTAGACAAAGGTATGGTGATCCTTCATCTCTAGTTATCCTTCCATATAGAGAGTTAATCTCAACGTTTCAAAAGAGATTTCATGATCCAACTTCTCCTTCTTCAATCTAGCCATGGGTTATTTCTAAAAACATTTTTAATGATTAAATCATGATGAATTTATGTTACTGTATTGGTTTGAACGTGATTTTAATCCAATTTCATGATGAACCCATGTCCCCATCGATTTATCCCTTGCATGGGCATTGTGATCATGGCTTGGTCTTGACTGAATTGTGATTCTATTACGTTGAATTGCTTATATATACTGGTATTTATGTATATTGATGTTGAATTATTGATGAGTGATCCAATTGGATCAATGTATGAAGATTTGATCAAAACTAGACTATGTTCTATGAGTTCACTGTAAGTTCGGTTTCATAGTGATTGTTGTAGGATTTCGATTGTGTAAAGATTATTGTAGCTACCGTCTTAGATTGATAGTTTTAATAAATTGTGGGCATGACCCCGTGGTGATCAAATTAAAGGAATTTTGGTAAGATTGATCTACATGCTTTACCCTATAGATTGATGATTTTAGCATGCTTATTGGGTGATTCAATTATGTTTAAATGATGGTTAGCTAATGTCTATGATGTACTGTGACTATGAATTTCATGTAATGGATCCAAGGTGAATCAATACATGATAGTTTGAATAGGATTAACCTATGTAAATTTATCTTCCATGAATGCCTAATATGAAGCACGTTTACATTGATCTAGAGTTTATGGGCAATCGTAGTAGTATCTCGTCTAGGCTATGATTTCTTTTAGCTACTGCCCCATATGTACATTATTGATGATTTTTTATTGATGATCAAGACTAGGGAAAATGGGTGATGATCTATGTCTATCTATCCTCTAGAATAAGGGTGGTGTTTTGCACTAGTTGTATCATGATCTAGTAGCGACTTGTACATAGTTTCTTTTATGATTAAAGTACATATATCTACTGCCCTATATGTGAATTGTTGATGAACAAGGTGTATTGATCAATGATGATCAAAGGGTGAGAAATTGGTAAGAATGCTTATCTCTTCTACTTTCCTATAGTATTGTAGTTGATGGAGCCTTGTATGGCATTGTGTGGTTGTTTTATCCGTTTTTAGAAAAATATATGTTTTGTAAAGTTTTTGACTTTTTTAGAGTCGCCACTTAATTTTGTAACTATCTTCCAACTGACTAAAACCGAAAATCAAATTTGAAAGATTTAAAAGGGGGGTTCGGGGATTCATATTAACGTCTTAGGAAGCTTTTGGAAAGCACCTAAGACGTCCGCTTACTTGCGGTTATCCTACAACTAACTTATTTGGGATAAAACTTAATTTTATTTTGAGATAAAGTTACTTGGAGTTGTTTGAAAAAGTGAAGTATTTAATTTTATCATCTAAGTAAGCAATTGGTTTGCAAGTTATTTATCCTTTTGAAATCCATTTTTTGAAATTAAATTTAAGTCGATAAAACATTTATGACGTTTGCGGGGATTTGGATTCTTTAACTTTAAAACTACCGACAAGTAAAAAACAGATAAATAAATGGAAGTGAGAGAGAGAGAGAGAAAGGGTTGGGTCCAAATCCGGGTTATCTGTCTGCCTGAACCGGTATTTGGACCCATTTTCATTGGGTTTTTGACCCATTTATCTTAATACCTGTCCTAGTCTAATCAGATAATAATACAAAGCGATAAGGGCATAGGCCCAAAAATAACAATATTTTTAAAATAAAAAAGTAGGCTTATTAGCCTCGACTTCTTCAACTTCTTGGTTTGTTTGGGAATTCTCCAACTCCGAAACCTGTACGTCTATTTTTTGTGGGATGACCAACTCGAAGGATAAAAGTTTGAGCCTTTGTGACTAGACTAGAGGATGCGAAGAGGGGGAACGGAGTCCAAATGAACTCGAGAGGAATGTCACATGCAACAAAAAATGAAGGAGAGGAATTAGTATACAAAATAATAAACTTGGAGATATAACTTAAATTGAATAATTACCCAATTGAAATGGAAGACACTTAAAAAATTTAAACTAGGACTATTAGCATTTCAACTACTGGACCCAAAGTGATAGGTAACTTGAGAAAGCATAACCGAATCAATTTAAATAAAAATAATTAAAAATTGGACAACACTAGAGTGCCTAATTATACCAAGCATGCGCTTATGAGCAACAAATCCTAGGAATTATATATAAAAGGAAAAGGGAAAGTAGGATCAAATTTATGCACAGTCAATAATTAACATTGAATCAAGAATGTCGACAAAATGTTGCATAATCAATAGGTTTCACACCTCATGCTCATATATATATATAAAAGATACGATGTAGCCTAATGTAGTTAGCTTATCAAGTTTATAGGACAAAAAAAAATGAAGATAGTGGCAGATCAACTCACTTTAGAAGAAACTATCATTATACTCAAACCGCTAAACATGGCGAAGACATTATTAAACGATACCGGCAACTATGCTAACACATGTCACACCCGAGATAATGTTGTGACCCCTAATGTGCTTAAACAAACATAAAGAAAATATGTACGAGAATAGGCTTACAATGGCTAAATCGGAGCTTGAAAATATAAACAGTGACCTAGTCTATAGAAAAACAATGCTAGACGTATATATAAAATTAAAAAAAAAACACATTAATGCATGCCGAAAACAATCAAGCTCGAAATACAAGGGAAGGGGAAGTTAGCAAAGTTTTGAACGAAATCATCAGCCACAAATTTAAGAATACAATTATAAAATACCAAATGAATTCAAAAAGATGATGTCTTGCTTCATCCTTCAACTCGAGGTAAAAGAATGACATCAACATCAAAATAATAATGCAAACCCATGCTAAAACAGGAACTAATTGAGACTAAAACAGTCAACTAGCGACACGACTATTCTATGGAAACTAAAACAACAATGACAACAAGGGTTAGATATCGACTCTCCAAACAATTAAACAAGTGCCTCCGAATCAAAGTTATTCTTATCAGTTCAGCCTAACAGAGTGTTTAGGAAAGAAAAGGAAACCCAAATTTTGTAATGTTCTTTTCCAAGGAAAGCAGAACGAGATGCTTGACTTTAGAGTAAATCCCAATACAAGCTCAAACAACAAGAAAATAGCCTATCTCGGTTTCCGTGGAATGAAGACTATGAAGACACTAAAATGCAACAGAATGTGAATGCGAATTTCAAGTCAACAAGCTTGTCAAACTAGTTTCGAATAGTGTCACAACCCAAAAATCGATACAGGCATACTTAAACAAACAAGGCGCATTAATAGGTAAAACAAACGAGTTAAAATAAGAAGGTAACAATGCTTCTAACACCACAAGAGATGAATAGTGATCCAAGAAAAGGACACAACACTAAATAGGCACACATTACTTCAGCGGACAGTCAACAACAAACTTCAGCCGAAAAGAAGAAGAAGCTAAACATCTTAAACAGTAAAAGCGCAAGCAACTGGAAGTTTGAACAAAGAAACAGAGATGACCGATTTTTACCTCTTCTCGGTGCGGCGAACTGAAACTCGAGCAAGGGAACGATTCCACCAACTATGTATATTTTGACGAACCTCAGCAAATCCCAATGAACCACAAACCACGAATAATGTAGAGAGAAAGGTGTCTAAGGCGTATTTAAGATGATAAATTTCTGTATCCTTTCAATTCCTTTCTCTGTAAGCCCCAAAAAATTTCTCGTTTTTTTTAAAGCTGCCAAGAATAAGAATATTTATAGGAGTGGATTAGGGTTTTCGAATTTGGGGGGAAAAGGGTAAAATCGAGATTCCAATTTCAGTCCCAAAATTTGAATTTTTTTTCAGAAAAGGAGAACATATGGGTTCGTACGAGATTCAACCTTCAAATCCCGCAATATCCGGGTTCAGCAGTGACGCGGAATGCTGGGATCATCCCAATTGTCCTTGCGTGCTACATGGCATCTTCTTCTAGATGCAAGGACGAAAAAATGGCAGGCGTTGCAGCCTGCTGAGAGACAGCAAAAGGAGATAGGAGACGTGCCTCACGCTAGGAGCAAACTCGCGTCTAAACTAACACGAATGAGGTGCAGTCGCTGGTCGTTGTGTTCCCCTCGTCACGCCGCCTGGGGTCGTTTGGTTCGGACGCGCTGCTGCTGTCGTGAAGAAACGCGTGAGGGAGAGAGCTCGAGGAAGACAACAAAGGGAGAGAAAGACGATCTGCTCTTTTCACTGCCTTTTACTCTGAGAAAACACGCTTTAGCTGGAGGGGAGCAGCACACGCTGAATTGGTTTTTCTTTTGTTGGATTTTGGGTCGGGTCGGGAAAAAAATTGGGTTAATGAAATAGAAGAGTTGGGCTGATAAAAGTTTTAAGGGATTTGGGCTTGGAATGGGGGATTGAAATCTGATGGGCTGGGATTTCCTGCGGGGCTTCTAAAAATTTGAATGGGGGGAATGGTCTGGATGATTGGAAATTGGCTAATAAATGGTCCAAAATTTGGTCTTTTAGAATATTACCAATTTAGCCAAATTGTAATTGGCCAACTAGATTAAAATTTTAAAAATAAGATAAATAATATAATTAATTAACAAGCTTCTTAAAGTTAATAAAATAATTAATTCGAATATAAACTAAAGATTCAAAATATAAGCTAAAATAATTAACTAAATATTTATATAAAACAAAGTAGCACTATTATTATTATTATTATTATTATTATTATTATTATTATTATTATTTTGAATACTTATAAGATTATAACAATTATACGAATAATTATGTGAGACATATACATTAGCTAAAATAATTAAAGAGTGTCAAAACCTTATTTAAAATAACTTGCAAGCTAAAATTTTATTTGTTTACTATTTTTTTTTGAAATTTATGAATTAATTATTTTAAAATGTTTAAACTCGAGAAGCTCGCTAGTTAATTACTATCGAGGAGGGTCAAAATTGGGGTGCCAACAGTGGTATGGTCCACTTATGGTGGCGGTGTTTACTTTATTCTCAATATGTATGTATTGACCATGTACTTGAAGGCAAATTGATGAATATATGAATGAGTGGTTACGATGATGACCTTATGTGTAACTTATGCCTAGTCTTCTATTATAGTTGTGAATCAAGGTTATGTTATTATTGTTATGAGCATGTAAATGGCTATATTAAGATCATGTGTAGGTGTTGCCATTAATGAAGTGTTAAAGATTGATGACCCATACCCATGTAACCCTATGTGGATGTGTGAATAGCTAATGTTAGGAGTCTTAAAGTATACCATGAATTTAGCTTGTCTCCTATGCTAAATTGTGTTGTGTGGTCTATACTTGAAAGTGTAATATTGTCTTAAGAGGGTGGCTGCTTCAAGGTGTTGTTGATAGCCATTATGTGATCATGTTGACCAATGTACACACACACTCACACTTCATGCATGCTTAAAAGTAGTAAAGGTTCATGGTGTCTAAATGAAAGGTAGTTCTCATATTCATTAGTGTCCATTACTATGCATGTTAAGCTTATGTATCTGGTGAGGTATGAATGTACATAGACTCTTTGAGGGTTTATATGAACGAATTGCTCATATAGTTATACCTATAGACTTATGCATTGATATATGGGCATGTGTGATATTTATGTGTTACGTGAAAGGTTTTCTCACGTATATGTACATACACACACATGAATGATGATCTAGTAAATAGAGGGTCCTTGAGAGGGGTGGCTAAGATTACTCTAAAACTATATAGGTGCTTTAATATTCTATAAGCATATAAAGAATGAATATCTTAAGCCTATTTTTTATGAAACATGTAATTAAAGGCTTTTCAATAAAGGGAACTTAGCTAAGCGCCGAGTGAACTTGACATTGAGAGGTGTTGACTTCCCTTGGAGGAAGATTCACCATTTGTCCCTTATAGAGTGTTGACTTTCCTTAGAGAAACACTCACCTATGGACCCACATGAGGTGTTGACTTCCCTTTGAGGAATGGTTCATCCATGTCTTCTCATGAGAGGAGGCCCCAATTTTCCAATGGCATGTAAAGGGAATTATCTATCTCTTAGTTCCATAAACTATGCTTGCCACATAGGATCTAGAAAAGAGAATTCACTTAGGATGCTAGGATGTATGTTAATGTTCTACCTTGGCTAGGTAGGAATACCTTCCACTGGTGTAAGGCTCTACAAAACCAAATTCCATGTTTACAACCCATGATCTTAGTGTCGATTAAGGCTATAGTTTTCCAAAAGTAAAATGGACAATGGAAGAAAAGAACTAGGATCCTAACTAGGATGACTTAAGGGAGGTTAATTAGGATAGGTGGAAGTAATGAACACATCTAGACATTGCACAAGTAGCTCCTTAGGAAGACCTTGGAAGGTGACCTAATGTGTGTGATTATGTTTATATCCTTATGCATGACATTGTAGTATCTATCTACTTGTTATGAAGATGTTCATGGTTTGAATCTATATGATGTGATCTTATCCCTAAATGCACTATGTTGGTCTAAATGACTATATGATAAAGGTCTTGTATTGACATGAATGAAGTTGTCTTTACATGTTATGAGGATGTATGAATTGTATGTTAAGGTTTGTGGTCTCATGAAGAATTTACTAAGTATGTGTGAGCTTCACATGTACATTGCAGTTGTAGACTAATATTGGTGTTATGAAGAAGGTAATGATGAATATGAAAAGAAGTAAAAGTATGTGTAAGTTGATGTAACTTACTTTAATGTCCTATATCCTGGACTTGAATGTGTCTTGTAATGGGATATACTTCTATGATGATATGTGTTGGCTTGTGTAAGTGTATGTATGCTTCCTTTGTGGCCTTAAGGTGATGAATTGCACCAAGTGTCACTATAGGGTTACTTGGGAGGTTAATGAATAAAAGAAAAGGGTAGTCCACTGTGAAGAAGAGTGAGCTCACTGTAAAGTAACCTCAAATGGGACCTAAATTCTATATGTAATTTTATGTAATGTTTGCCCTTTCATTATGTTTGTATGAAGTATGTTAATGATATGAATTCTATTGCTCATAGGTTCTATGAAGATTTACTCAAAATAACATGAAGTATGATTTCGAAGAAAATGTCCCTTTTAAATGCATGTTTTTGCATGGTTGCCATACTTAGTACATTCTTCTCTACTTTTTACACAAAGTGTAGGTTATGGATGCTTAAAAAATATCTTGAATGGTGAAGATCTTGATAGATGATTTCCAGGCTCAATGAAAGGAATCCTTAAGTTCAAGGATCTCCTACTTATGTTTATTGTAAAGTTTTATGAATTATATACTTATGTTTTTTGTCTTAAGGGTCGTGTCCCTAATGTACTCTAATGTTGTTGAGTCTAAGATGACAAAGAGACTTAAGGTCTAAATATGTATTATGAATTATGTTTTATCTATATATGAGATGAAGTTTCTAGCATATGATGTGCTATGAAAAGTTTTAAATTTTCCGCTAAATTTACTATGTCATTGTGATGAATGATAACTATGGGCTTGTATAAGACCTCCGAGAGGTCAAGTACGCCATGTTACTTCTAGAGGTGCTCCCCGGATGTGACAAACGTGGTATCAGATCATGAGGTGTATAAAGTGGAATTAGGTTCTAAAAGTCTCATATTGCCACGTCTAGTAGAGTCTCGTGTTCATTGGTGTTGAGTCTCGACATCATCAAATGATATGAGAGGCTATAAGACAATAGAGTTTCCCTTCTTCATCATTCTCATATCGTGCCATAGAACTTAACACTATAAGATCTCTCTCTTATGTTTTCTTGTCCGGTGGTTCTTTAGATGTTATTGCTTGGATGAGATGGTATCTTATATACTTGAGGGAGAAAAGGTGAGTTAATGCTTATCTTGGTTTTATGGTTTTATTGATTATGTGTGAAGGTGATTTTTGGCATGTTTGGTTGATATGATGCCTTTTGAGGTTGTATGTGATGTCTATGTGAAATAGCATGTTGTGTTGAGAGAATGTACATCATGACAAAGTTAAATCATGTTAGAAGTTATTATGGTTAAGATGAGTTTCTTTTGAATGATGTGCTACTATATTGTTTTGCATGATGGTAGCCTAATGATTTGATTTGACCATAAAATGCTTGAGGAATATGTTAAATGGTAAAGAAGCATGCTTCCCTTTGGATATATGTATGTTGATAGTTCAATGTTACTTTATATATGTTTTAATGGTTATGTTGCCCATATATATGTGTGGTTCTTTCTAGTTGCCTAGTATGGATTGGAGTCCTTTTGTATAGACTTGATCCTATGTGTGAAGGTAGTATGCTTGTCTTGGTAGGGTGATTATGTGGGTTTTAGTGACCTAGAAGTCACCTTACTGTAATGCTCAAAGGGAAGAAAGAAATTTTATGGATAAGTCTCCTTGTTGTTTTCCCGTAATATTGTATGACCTTGGTGTTTATTGTATTGTATGACAATCTTATGTGGTTAAATGGTATGACCTAACTTGATGATAGGGGATAAATTGCATTGGTGATAAAGTTTAGAATGCCTTTGAATCCCTTGTGGTAAGTTACTATAATTCCCTTCTTGGTTGAAAGGCTAAGATCCTCTTAAGGTTGGATTATGTTACTCTTAATTGGGTTAACCCTAAGTGGGGGATGGTGATGGAATAGTAAGGTTGTAGATATTTTCTACCTTGTCCTTCTATATTTGCTTGAACTTGAAACTAATGAATTCTTAGTAAGTTTGTTCATTAATATAGTCTTGCATTAAGTATGAATTGCATGACCTCTACATGTTTAGTATGTATTTATTGACATTACCTTAAAGATATTGTGAAGATTCCAAAGTGCATGAATAGAAATTTTGATAAAAATCCATGTTTACTCATGTTGAATTTCATCATTAACATGGTGATTGTGCATTTGACTTCATGAGATAAGGTAAGAAACATGGTTGTAGTCACTTGTGAGGTGTAATGTTAGGCCTTATAATGAAAAGTTGTGTCTCTTAAAAATGAGAAGTGTAGAGTCTCTTGAAAACTAGGTGACTTGTATGGTTTGGAAAGAATGATTGTAGGATCACTTTTGAAAAGTGAAATCATGTTTAGCTAAGTGTTCATGTGTGTGCCTATGATTTGTATTGTTGTTCCTAAACGATGCTTACTATGAAGGTGAGTACTATGTTAGAAATTGATATTTTTGTGAAATGGCTTCATATTTGTTGTGATGTATTTGGTGTGACCTACCATTTAGACTTCTCTAGGAAGAAAACATGAACTTGTCTTGGTTTTAAAAGTTGAGAAATTCTCATATTACAGTAAAGATGACCTTTGTGAATTTGCTTGGGTGTGAACTCATGATACATGTAAGTGTGTTGAGGAGAAGGAAATTCCTCCATGAACACCACTAAGCATGGTATGGTTGAGTATTACCTTCATGACACTAGGTCTAACTAATAAAGGTCTTTGTGGATAAAATTAACTCAAGTCTTTGTGCATTGAAGTATGAGTGCCTACTTGTTCGAGTGTTGTTGGAATCTTCCTTAGTATGATTTAAAGAAGTGTGTATGATGAGATCTTAAAAAAAGTGAAGTGTAATGACCATTTTATGATTAGGAGATGGATGTTACTCCTATGAACATGATAACACCCTTGTGATGGATGCATCAAAGAGTGAATGAATTGAAGTTTTGCTTGCTTGTGTGCATTGAGTGCTAAATGATGTAAAGTTGTGTACCTTGTAAGTTTGGTTAATTAACTTCTATGTGATGATGTTATGAATATTATGAACTGTTCTATGATGCATTGAAGTCATTGTTGTGATTAAAGTGTTCTAAGTGTCATTCAAGGACGAATGTTCAAAAATGGGGGATATTATATGACCCCCAAAATGTGTTAGGGTTTATAGAACCTAAAATGTTTGTAATAATATTCTAAAGTCCTAAAATGACTTATAATATGGTTAAGAGGCAGTGTGTAAAGTTTGAGGTGATTTGGAAGTCAAACGTCAAGGGACGACCAAGACGTTCGACGAGTAGTCACCTATGTGCCTCATATGTATATACGTGTTTATAAATGTATGAAATGAGCTTATGAAGTCTTAAAATGAGTTATAATTATGTTTAATGATATTATATGAAGTTTCACGAAGTTTGGAGGTCAAACGTCCAAGAACGTCCAAGACGTTCGAAAGATAGCCTTGAGACATGCATGTGCGTGTCTTGATGGGGCCTTGCGTTTTGGACGAGTATTGAGTATTTTTTTTGGGCGAAACTCATGTGTGAGGTCTACAACTTGTTAAGGTTTGTATTTACGTGGGAAAAGTCCTGGTACGACTTCTAAAATGCCCCGCATAAGGGCCCACAAGAAGGACCCAAGGCTGGTCGAGACACTGCCTTGGCAGTGTCAATCGACTAAACCAAATGACGGCTAGTTGGTTGACCAGCGGCCCGTAGGTGAGGTCTCATCAATTGACACTTAGCCTGGGAAGGTCGCAACCCAAAAACAGGCCAAGGACCAATCGACGGAAGCCAAAGAACGGCCAATCGATTGACCAACGGCCTGTCGATTGTGGTCCTTCGATGGTGGCCTGCAACACTGTCTTGCGCACTGCTTTATTTAAGGGGTGAATGGGAAATTCTCCCCACGTCCTAAACTGACTAATTGATGAATTTACCTATTTTTTTTGTATATTTAAGGGATCAAACACGTGAACAACCCATTCCCAATCCCTTCTCACGAAATTGAACCTTCCCTCCAAAACCAATTCTCTCTAGAAACCTCCATTGTTGTTGAAGCTCAAGAACAGCTTGTAGATTGGATTCTCATGGATTCTTCACAAATTTTTAGAGGTTTTGAACTAGACAAAGGTATGGTGATCCTTCATCTCTAGTTATCCTTCCATATAGAGAGTTAATCTCAAAGTTTCAAAAGAGATTTCATGATCCAACTTCTCCTTCTTCAATCTAGCCATGAGTTATTTCTAAAAATATTTTTAATGATTAAATCATGATGAATTGATGCTACTGTATTGGTTTGAACGTGATTTTAATCCAATTTCATGATGAACTCATGTCCCCATCGATTTATCCCTTGCATGGGCATTGTGATCATGGCTTGGTCTTGACTGAATTGTGATTATATTACGTTGAATTGCTTATATATACTGGTATTTATGTATATTGATGTTTAATTATTGATGAATGATCCAATTGGATCAATGTATGAAGATTTGATCAAAACTAGACTATGTTCTATGAGTTTACTGTAAGTTCGGTTTCATAGTGATTGTTGTAGGATTTGGATTGTGTAAATATTATTGTAGCTACCGTCTTAGATTGATATTTTTAATAAATTGTGGGCATGACCCCGTGGTGATCAAATTAAAGGAATTTTGGTAAGATTGATCTACATGTTTTACCCTATAGATTGATGAATTTAGCATGCTTATTGGGTGATTCAATTATGTTTAAATGATGGTTAGCTAATGCCTATGATGTAATGTGACTATGAATTTCATGTAATGGATCCAAGGTGAATCAATACATGATAGTTTGAATAGGATTAACCTATGTAAATTTATCTTCCATGAATGCCTAATATGAAGCACGTTTACATTGATCTAGAGTTTATGGGCAATCGTAGTAGTATCTCGTCTAAGCTATGATTTCTATTAGCTACTGCCCCATATGTACATTATTGATGAATTTTTATTGATGATCAAGACTAGGAAAAATGGGTGATGATCTATGTCTATCTATCCTCTAGAATAAGGGTGGTGTTTTGCACTAGTTGTATCATGATCTAGTAGCGACTTGTACATGGTTTCTTTTATGATTAAAGTACATATATCTAGTGCCCTATATGTGAATTGTTGATGAACAAGGTTTATTGATCAATGATGATCAAAGGATGAGAAATTGGTAAGAATGCTTATCTCTTCTACTTTCCTATAGTATTGTAGTTGATGAAGCCTTGTATGACATTGTGTGGTATGGTACACTTATGGTGACGATGTTTAATTTATTGTCAATATGTATGTGTTGACCATGTCCTTGAAGGCAAATTGATAAATATATGAATGAGTGGTTATGATGATGACCTTATGTGTAACTTATGCCTAGTGTTCTATTATAGTTGTGAATCTAGGTTATGTTACTATTGTTATGAGCATGTAAATGGCTATATTAAGATCATGTGTAGGTGCTGCCATTAATGAAGTGTTAAAGATTAATGACCCCTACCCATGTAACCCTATGTGGATGTGTGAATAGCTAATGTTAGGAGTCTTAAAGTATACCATGAAGTTAGTTTGTCTCCTATGCTAAATTGTGTTGTGTGGTCTATACTTGAAAGTGTAATATCGTCTTAAGAGGGTGGATGCCTCAGGCTGGTGTTGATAGCCATTACGTGATCATGTTGACCAATGTACACACACACTCACACATCATGCATGCTCAAAAGTAGTAAAGGTTCATGGTGTCTAAATGAAAGGTAGTTCTCATATTCACTAGTGTCCATTACTATGCATGTTAAGATTATGTATATGATGAAGTATGAATGTGCATAGAGTCTTTGTGGGTTTATATGAAAGGATTGCTCATATAGTTATACCTATAGACTTATGCATTGATATATGGGCATGTGTGATATTTATGTGTTACGTGAAAGGTTTTCTCACGTATATGTACATACACACACATGAATGATGATCTAGTAAATAGAGGGTCCTTAAGAGGGGTGCCCAAAACTATATAGGTGCTTTAATATTCTATAAGCATATAAAGAATGAATATCTTAAGCCTATGTTTTATGAAAAATGTAATTAATGGCTTTTCAATAAAGGGAACTTAGCTAAGCGCCGAGTGAAATTGACATTGAGAGGTGTTGACTTACCTTGGAGGAACATTCACCATTTTACCCTTATAGAGTGTTGACTTCCCTTAGAGGATACTCACCTATGGACCCACATGAGGTGTTTACTTACCTTTGAGGAAGGGTTCACCCATGTCTTCTCGTTAGATGTGGCCCCAATTTCCCAATGGTATGTAGTGTGAATTACCTATCTCTTAGGTCCATAACCTATGCTTGCCACATAGGATCTAGCAAAGTGAATTCACTTAGTATGCTAGGATGTATGTTAATGTTCTACCTTGGCTAGGTAGGAATACCTTCCATTGGTGTAAGGCTCTACAACACCAAATTCCATGTTTAGCACCCATGGTGTTAGTGTCGGTTAAGTCTATAGTTTCAAAAAAGTAAAATGGACAATGGAAGTAAAGAACTAGGATCCTAACCAGGAAGACTTAAGGGAGGTTAATTAGGATAGGTGGAAGTAATGAACACATCTAGACATTGCACAAGTAGCTCCTTAGGAAGACCTTGGAAGGTGACCTAATGCGTGTGATTATGTTTATATCCTTATGCATGACATTGTGGTATCTATCTACATGTTATGAAGATGTGCATGGTATGAATCTATATGATGTGATCTTATCCCTATATGTACTATGTTGGTCTAAATGAATATATGATGAAGGTCTTGTATTGACATGAATGAAGTTGTCTTTACTTGTTATGAGGATGTATGAATTGTATGTTAAGGTTTGTAGTCTCATGAAGAGTTTACTAAGTATGTGTGAGGTTATGGGTCTTCACATGTACATTGCACTAGTAGACTAATATTGGTGTCATGAATAAGGCCTTCTAATGAAGAATATGAAAAGAAGTAAAAGTATGTGTCAGTTGATGTAGCTTACTTTAATGTCCTATGTCCTTGACTTGAATGTGTCTTGTAATGGGATATACTTTTATGATGATATGTGTTGGCTTGTGTAGGTGTATGTATGCTTCCTATGTGGCCTTAAGGTGATGCATTGCACCAAGTGTCACTAGAGGGTTACTTGTGAGGTTAATGAATAAAAGAAAAGGGTAGTCCACTATAAAGAAGAATGAGCTCACTGTAAAGTAACCTCAAATCGGACCTAAACTGTATATGTGATTTTATGTATTGTTTGGCATTTGATTATGTTTCTATGAATTATGTGAATGATATGAATGCTATTGTTCAAAGGTTCTATGAAGATTTATTCAAAATAGCATGAAGTATGATTTCAAAGAAATGTCCCTTTTAAATGAATGTTTTTGCATGGTTGCCATACTTAGTACATTCTTCTGCTAACTCCATTCTTCTCTACTTTTAACAAAAGGTGTAGGTTATGGATGCTTAAAAAATGTCTCGAATGGTGAAGAGCTTGATAGATGATTTCCAAGCTCCATAAAAGGAATCCTTAAGTTCAAGGATATCCTACTTATGTTTATTGTAAAGTTTTATGAATTATATACTTATGTTATATGTCTTAAGGGTCGTGTCCCTAATATACTCTAATGTTGTTGAGTCTAATATGACAAAGAACCTTAAGGTCTAAATATGTATTATGAATTATGTTTTATCTATATATGAGATGAAGTTTCTAGAATATGATGTACTATGAAAAGTTTTAAAGTTTCCGCTAAATTTACTATGTGATTGCGATGAATGATAACTATGGGATTGTATAAGACCTCGGAGAGGTCAAGTACGCCATGTTACTTCTAGGGGGTGCTCCCCGGATGTGAAAAACGTGGTAATAGAGAATGAGGTTTATAAAGTGGATTTAGGTTCTAAAAGTCTCATATTGCCACGTCTAGTATAGTCTCGTGTTCATTGGTGGTGAGTCTAGACATCATCAAATGATATGAGAGGCTATAAGACAATAGAGTTTCCCTTGTTCATCATTCTCATATCGTGCAATAGAACTTAACTCTATAAAATCTCTCTCGTATGTTTTCTTGTCCGGTGGTTCTTTAGATGTTATTGCTTGGATGAGATGGTATCTTATATACTTGAGGGAGAAAAGGTGAGTTAATGCTTATCTTGGTTTTATGGTTTTATTAAGTATGTGTGAAGGTGATTTTTGGCATGCTTGGTTGATATGATGCCTTTTGAGGCTGTATGTGATGTCTATGTGAAATAGCATTTTGTGTTGAGAGAATGTACATCATGACATAGTTAAAGCATGTTAGAAGTTATTATGGTTAAGATGAGTTTCTTTTGAATGATGTGCTACTATATGGTTTTGCATGATGGTAGCCTAATGATTTGATTTGACCTTAAAATGCTTGAGGAATATGTTAAATGGTAAAGAAGCATGCTGCCCTTTGGATATATGTATGTTGATAATTCAATGTTGCTTTATATATGTTTTAATGGTTTAAATGCTGCCCATATATATGTGTGGTTCTTTCTAGTTTCCTAGTATGGATTGGAGTCCTTTTGTTTAGACTTGATTCTAAGTGTGAAGGTAGTATGATTGTCTTGGTAGGGTGATGATGTGGGTTTTAGTGACCTAGAAGTCACCTTACTGTAATGTTCAAGGGGAAGGAAGAAATTTTATGGCTAAGTCTCCTTGTTGTTTTCCCGTAATGTTGTACGACCTTGGTGTTTATTGTATTGTATGAAAATCTTATGTGGTTGAATGGTATGACCTAACTGGATGATTGGGGATAAATTGCATAGGTGATAAAGTTTAGAATGCCTTTGAATCCGTTATGATAAGTTACAGTAATTCCCTTGTTGGTTGAAAGACTAAGATCCTCTTAAGGTTGGATTAAGTTAATCTTAATTGGGTTTACCCTAAGTGGGGGATGGTGATGGAATAGTAAGGTTGTAGATATTTTCTACCTTGTCCTTCTATTTTTGCTTGAACTTGAAACTAATGAATTCTTAGTAAGCTTGTTCATGAATATAGTCTTGCATAAAGTTTGAATTGCATGACCTCTACATGTTTGGTATGTATCAATTGACATTACCTTAAAGATATTGTGAAGATTCCAAAGTGCATTAATGGAAATTTTGTTAAAAATCCATGTTTTCTCATGTTGAATTTCATCTTAACATGGTGATTGTGCATTTGACTTCATGATATAAGGTAAGAAACATGTTTTTAGTCACTTGTGAGGTGTAATATTAGGCCTTATAATGAAAAGTTTTGCCTCTTTAAAATGAAAACTGTAGAGTCTCTTGAAAACTAGATGACTTGTATGGTTTGAAAAGCGTGATTGTAGGCTCACTTTTGAAAAGTGAAAGCATGTTTAGCTAAGTGTTCATGTGTGTGACTATGATTTGTATTGTTGTTCCTAAACGATGCTTACTGTGAAGGTGAGTACTACGTTAGAAATTGAAATTTTTGTGAAATAGCTTCCTATTAGTTGTGATGCACTTGGTGTGACCTACCATTTATACTTCACTGGGAAGAAAACATGAACTTGTCTTGGTTTTAAAAGTTGAGAAATTCTCATATTACAGTAAAGATGACCTTTGTGCATTTGCTTGGGTGTGAACTCCTCATACATGTAAGTGTGTTGAGGAGAAGGAAATTCCTCCTGAACACCACTAAGCATGGTATGGTTGAGTAGGACCTTCATTATACTAGGTCTAACTAATAAAGGTCTTTGTGGATTCAATTAACTCAAGTCTTTGTGCATTGAAGTATGAGTGCCTACTTATTTTGAGTGTTGTTGGAATCTGCCCTAGTATGATTTAAAGTAGAGTGTACGATAAGATCTTAAAAGATTTAAGTGTAATAACCATGTTATGATTAGGAGAAGGATGTTCCTCCCATTAACATGATAAAAGCCTTGTGATGGATGCATTAAAGAGTGAATGAATTGAAGTTTTGCTTGCTTGTGTGCATTGAGTGCTAAATGATGTAAAGTTGTGTTCCTTGTAAGTTTGGTGCATTAAATTCTATGTGATGATGTTATGAATATTATGAGCTGCTCTATGATGCATTGAAGTCCTTGTTGTGATTAAAGTGTTCTAAGTGTCATTCAAGGGCGAATGTTCCCAAGTGTGGGATATTGTAAGAACTCCAAAATGAGTTAGGGTTTCAAGAGCCTAACATGTTTGTGTTAATGTTCTAAGGTCCTAAAATGACTTATAATATTGTTTAGAGGAAGTGTGTAAAGTTTGAGTTGATTTGGAAGTCAAACGTCAAGGGACGACCAAGACGTTCGACGAGTAGTCACCTATGTGCCTCATATGTCTATACGTGTTTATAATTGTACGAAATTATCTTATGAAGTCTTAAAATGAGTTATAATTATGTTTAATGGTATTATATGAAGTTTCGTGAAGTTTGGAGGTCAAACATCCGAGAAGGTCCAAGATGTTCGAAAGATAGCCTTGAGACATGCATGTGTGTGTCTTGATGGGGCCTTGCGTTTTTGGACGAGTTTTGAGTATTTTCTTTGGGCGAAACTCATGTGGGAGGTCTAGAACTTGTTAATATTTGTATTTATGTGGGAAAAGTCCTGATACGACTTCTAAAGAGCCCCGCAAAAGGGCCCACAAGAAGGACCCAAGGCTGGTAGAGACACTGCCTTGGCAGTGTTAATCGACTATACCAAATGACGGCTAGTTGGTTGACCCGCGGCCTGTAGGTGAGGTCTCGTCGATTTAAACTTATCCTGGGAAGGTCGCAACCCAAAAAGAGGCCAAGGACCAATCGACGGAAGCCAAAGGACGGCCAGTCGATTGACCAACGGCCTGTCGATTATGGTCCTTCGATGGTGGCCTGCAACACTGTCTTGCGCAGTGTTTTATTTAAGGGGTGAATGGGAAATTCACCCCACGTTCTAAACTTACTAATTGATTAATTTACCTATTTTGGGTATATTTAAGGGATCAAACACGTGAACAACCCATTCACAATCCTTTCTCACGAAATTGAACCTTCCCTCCAAAACCAATTCTCTCTAGAAACCTCCATTGTTGTTGAATCTCAAGAACAAATTGTAGATTGGATTCTCATGGATTCTTCACAAAATTTTAGAGGTTTTCAACTAGAAAAAGGTATGGTCATCCTTCATCACTAGTTATCCTTCAATCTGGCGAGTTAATCTCAAAGTTTCAAAAGAGATTTCATGATCCAACTTCTCCTTCTTAAATCTAGCCATGGTTTCTTTATAAAAACATTTTTAATGATTAAATCATGATGAATTGATGTTAGTGTATTGGTTTGAACGTGATTTTAATCCAATTTCATGATGAACCCATGTACCCATTGATTTAGCCCTTGCATGGGCATTGTGATCATGGCTTGTTCTTGACTGAAATGTGATTCTACTATGTTGAATTGATTATATATACTGTTATTTATGTATATTTATGTTGAATTATTCATGAATGATTCAATTGGATCAATGTATGAAGATTTGATCAAAACTATACTATGTTCTATGAGTTCACAGTAAGTTCGGTTTCATAGTGATTGTTGTAGTATTTCGATTGTGTAAAGATTATTGTATCTACCGTCTTAGATTGATATTTTTAATAAATTGTGGGCATGAACCCTTGGTGATCAAATTAAAGGAATTTTGGTAAGATTGATCTACATGTTTTACCCTATAGATTGATGATTTTAGCATGCTTATTGTGAGATTCAATTATGTTTAAATGATGGTTAGATACTGCCTATGATGTAATGTGACTATGAATTTCATGTAATGGATCAAAGGTGAATGAATGCATGATAGTTTGAATAGGATTAACCTATGTACATTTATCTTCCATGAATGTCTAATATGAAGCACGTTTACACTGATCTAGAGTTTATGGGTAATTGTAGTAGTATATCTTCTAGGCTATGATTTCTTTTAGCTACTTCCCCATATGTACATTATTGATGAATTTTGATTGATGATCGAGACTAGTGAAATTGTGTGATGATCTATGTCTATCTATCCTCTAGAATAAGGGTGGTGTTATGTAGTAGTTGTATCATGATCTAGTAGCGACTTGTACATGGTTTCATTTATGATTAAAGTACATATATCTACTACCCTATATGTGAATTGTTGATGAACAAGGTGTATTGATCAATGATGATCAAAGGGTGAGAAATTGGTAAGAATACTTATCTCTTCTACTTTCCTATAGTATTGTAGTTGATGAAGCCTTTTATGGCATTGTGTGGTATGTTCCACTTATGGTGGCGGTGTTTAATTTATTTTCAATATGTATGTGTTGACCATGCCCTTGAAGGCAAATTGATTAATATATGAATGAGTTGTTATGATTATGACCTTATGTGTAACTTATGCCTAGTCTTCTATTATAGTTGTGAATCTAGGTTATGTTGCTATTGTTATGATCATGTAAATGACTATGTTAAGATCATGTGTAGGTGCTGCCATTAATGAAGTGTTAAAGATTGATGACCCCTACCCATGTACCCCTATGTGGATGTGTGAATAACTAATGTTAGGAGTCTTAAAGTATACCATGAAGTTAGCTTGTCTCCTATGCTAAATTGTGTTGTGTGGTCTATACTTGAAAGTGTAATATGGTCTTAAGAGGGTGGCTGCCTCAAGGTGTTGTTGATAGCCATTATGTGATCATGTTGACCAATGTAGACACACACTCACACTTCATGCTTGCTTAAAAGTAGTAAAGGTTCATGGTGTCTAAATGAAAGGTAGTTCTCATATTCACTAGTGTCCATTAATATGCATGTTAAGCTTATGTATATGATGAAGTATGAATGTACATAGAGTCTTTGTGGGTGTATATGAAAGGATTGATCATATAGTTATACCTATAGACTTATGCATTGATATATGGGCATGTGTGATATTTATGTGTTATGTGAAAGGTTTTCTAACATATATGTACATACACACACATGAATGATGATCTAGTAAATAGAGGGTCCTTGAGAGGTGTGCCCAAGATTACTCTAAAACTATATAGGTTCTTGAATATTCTATAAGCATATAAAGAATGAATATCTTAAGTCAATTTTTTATGAAAAATGTAATTAAAGGCTTTTCAATAAAGGGAACTTAGCTAAGCACCGAGTGAACTTGACATTGAGAGGTGTTGACCTCCCTTGGAGGAAGATTCACCATTTGTCCCTTATAGAGTGTTGACTTCCCTTAGAGGAATACTCACTTATGGACCCACATGACGTGTTGACTTCCCTTTGAGGAAGGGTTCACCCATGTCTTCTCATGAGATGAGGCACAATTTCCCAATGGCATGTAGAGGGAATTACCTATCTCTTAGTTCCATAAACTATGCTTGCCACATAGGATCTAGCAAAGTGAATTCCCTTAGAATGCTAGGATGTATGTTAATGTTCCACCTTGGATAGGTAGGAATACCTTCCATTGGTGTAAGGCTCTACAACACCAAATTCCATGTTTAGCACCCATGGTCTTAGTGTCGGTTAAGGCTACAGTTTACCAAAAGTAAAATGGAAAATGGAAGTAAAGAACTAGGATCCTAACTAGGATGACTTAAGGGAGGTTAATTAGGATAGGTGGAAGTAATGAACACATCTAGACATTGCAAAGTAGCTCCTTTGGAAGACCTTGGAAGGTGACCTAATGTGTGTGATTATGTTTATATCCTTATGCATGATATTGTAGTATCTATCTACTTGTTATGAAGATGTGCATGGTATGAATCTATATGATGTTATCTTATCCCTTTATGCACTATGTTGGTCTAAATGACTATATGTTGAAGGTCTTATATTGACATGAATGAAGTTGTTTTTACTTGTTATGAGGATGTATGAATTGTATGTTAAGGTTTGTGGTCTCATGAAGAGTTTAATAAGTATGTGTGAGGTTATGGGGATTCACATGTACATTGCACTAGTAGACTAAGATTGGTGTCATGAATAAGGTCTTATAACAATGAATATGAAAAGAAGTAAAAGTATGTGTAAGTTGATGTAACTTACTTTAATGTCCTATATCCTTGACTTGAATGTGTCTTGTAATGGGCTATACATCTATGATGATATGTGTTGGCTTGTGTAAGTGTATGTATGCTTCCTTTGTGGCATTAAGGTGATGCATTGCACCAAGCATCACTAGAGGGTTACTTTCCACCATACCGTTTCATTGAGGTGTTTTGGGTGTTGAGAAGTTATTATTTGTGCCATTTTCTGCACAAAATACATCCAGATTTGCATTTTCAAACTCAGTTTGTTGGTCGGACCTGATCCCAGTAATGGAGCAGTTCAGCTTGGTTTGGATCATTTTGAAAAATATCATCATCACATCATATGTCTCAAACTTTGACTTGAGAAACATAGTCCACGTGAATCTTGAGTAGTCATCCACAATCACCAGGATGTACTTCTTTCCGCTTCGACTTTGGATCTTCAAAGGCCCACACAAATCCATGTGAATCAATTAAAGAACAATTGATGAGCTTACCTTTTTCCTTGGTTTGAAATACGATCTAGTCTGCTTCCCTTTGACGTATACATCACACCTTGTTGTCGCTGAACTTCAACTTTGGCAAAGCACGAACAAGGTCCCTAGAGACATGCTTGTTCAATAGAGAAGATCTCACATGACCTAGCCTCCTAGGCAATAAGTCTGCAATTTTTCACTTTGAGCTCTGAGGTATGTCAGATCGTCTCCATGAGTTGTTTCCAAATCGGCCACAAACATGATTTTTTGCCTTCTGGAAGTAAGGATCCCCTTCTTGGTAGACAAACTGGTGACAATGATTCGTCTGAATAAAACTTGACTTCGTTTCCCTTATCACAAATCTAAGAAACTTTAAGAAAAGTGTATTTTAACCACTCACATAATAAACATTTTCAATGGAGTATTCAAGTTATTTTCAAACCCTGCCAGCTCCAATGATATACCCCTTCTTTTAATCGCCAAAGAGACACCTCCACCTTGTAGTGCCTTGAATGAAAGGAAGTTTTTGTTGTTTCCACTCATGTGTTTCGAGGAACCACTATCCTTAAACCAGAACTGACTACTACTTCCTTCACTCACCTAAAACAGACATCAGTTATAAGACTTGGGAACCCACTTCAATATGAGTTCCCAGTAAGCTGATAAAGGCATAATAAATGAATTTATTGCCCAATGAGGTAGGTTGTTTCTTTTCATGTGTGAGGCCTTACGAACTGTAGGAGCAGGTCCCCTCCTTTTAGATGTTTTCTGTCTATAAGATTTAGAAATGGTATCAACTCTCCCTTATTGATCCTTTTTCTGTCTAGAATAAACTGAATTTTTTTCTGTGAGGCCTTCAGGACAGGACAATCCCCTTTTAGATGTCCATACGACCACAGTGAAAACACAGTATGTTTTCTGAAACAGATACATATTTGATATGGGGATTTTAGGGAGGACTAATGTTTAGACTACCTAATCCCTTTCTCTTGCAGTTTCTTTGACTGGTGATGTTGGAAAGTAGTTTGGTGGAACTGGTCCATTTTAGAGAAGTTTGAAGTTCTTCCTTAAGACGGACCAGGTCCTCTCCATTTGATCATTCCTTTCAAAGTCTAGGGAAAGTATGGTCTCAACAATATTTAGACTGGTTTCTAGCTCTACTTGCAGGTTAGTAGCCTCCCCCTTTCTTTTCCTAGATTTATCAATCATTAGATTCAACTGCTCTTTAAGTTCTAGATTTTCAGATTCTAGAACTATCACTTTTTCTTCAAGAACTGACATCTACACCGTCATCCCTGCCCTTTCTTCACTTAGACTATCAAGACTACTTTTCATAGAGTCCTTTTTAGTGGTTAACTCTATGACATAGTAGATTAAAACATGTGTAAGATTTCTCAACCTTCTAACATAATAGGTATTCAATTTTTGTTTAATATCAAGGAGAGTTGCCTTATCTTAATCGTCTGATTTCGCCATGAGAGCAATAGTCACGACTGGGAAGCACCCCTAGAAGTAACATGGCATACTTGACCTCTCGGAGGCCTTATACAAGCCCATAATTATCATTCATCGCATATTCATAGGTAAATTTAGCGGAAAATTTAAAACTTTCTTAGCACATCATATTCTAGAACATCACTTCCATTATGCATAAAATATATTAATACATAATTAAAGACTCTAGTCTATTTTTGCAATCCTAGACTCAACATCATTGAGCACATTAGGGACACGACCCTTACAACATAAATCATAAGTATATTATTACAAGACTTTACAGTAAAGTAAGACTTAGGAAATCCTTGGACTTAAGGATTCCTTTCCTTGACCTTGGGAATCACATATAAATCTCCTCACCATTAAAGACATCCTTTAAGCATCCATAACCTACCCTTTGTGTAAAAAGATAGAGAAGAATGGTGTTAGTACAAGAATGCACTAAGTATGACTACCATGCAAAAACATGCATTTAAAAGGGCCATTTTTCTTAAAACCATGCATCATGCCTTGTTGTGAAAACTTCATAGAACTTTGATACAATAAGCATTATACCATTTACATACTTCATATAGGCATATTTAATGGTCAAACATCATATAAAATCACACATTGCATCTAAGGCATTTTAGGGCCACTTTACAGTAACTTACAGTGATCTATTGTCCCCTTTACAATGAACTCCTTTTTGTTTAACTCCTTTACTTCTTAACTTACTAAGTAACCCTTTAGTGATACTTGGTTCAATGCATAACCTTAAGGCCACAAGGTACTCATACATTAACCTTACTAATCAAATACATATATTCAGAAAAGTTTAACATACCATAAAAGTGTTTGGCCAACACTCATAATATCATTACAGTAAGCTCTAGTTATTATGCACATACACTAACTTTACTTCACATAGAATCTTATAAGACCTTACTGTAACACCCAGTAAATTCCATGAACTATACTAGAGCTTAATATGTTGAATAATTATGGTTTTAGACCTAAAATAATTGTAAATAACTTGTTTGAGAAGTTTCGGAGCAATAGGATAAAAGAAAAGCCTTAACGTCCGAAAACTAGCGAAATTTAACTAGTTGACGTCCCTATGCTTGGTGAAGGTTTCGGAGGTTCATATGGAGTCCAAAACTTGTAAAAAGACTTTCTTTAGGTAGAATGTAGTATATAGAGTCTAAACGTTTGAAAATGACACCGCAAGGACCATCTGAAGGGTCCTTGGGGAGAACCCGAAGTTGGGCAAGCAATCTGCCAAGGCAGCTTGCGCGCAGGTAGATTCTGATGGCTGCTGCGCGTCGCGCAGCCATCACGTGAGAATCTGGTCTCGGAATCACGACGCGCGGCTGAAACGGACCTCATTGCCTCATCTCAAAATTCGAAAATTAATTGGGGAATTATCCCCGCGACGCGCACCTACTTCCCTGATATCGTAAAAGTCGTATTTTGGGTATTTTGACTTTTCAAATAAACCCATTTAAGTGAGGGGTATTTTGGATAATTTAATGGATGACTATATAATGCATTAGGGGCAGTTTTAGGTCAATTTTATAACTCAAATCAAGTCCCACAAGTTGAAATAAAAAATCTCTCTCTCCCAAATTCTCTCTTCCTCCAAAACTCCATTGAAGACCAATTAGAGCTCCAAGAACAAGATCAAGCCTTCATGTTTTTCAATCTAATTTCGTGGATTTATCCTCTATAAGATATGGTTTCTTTCACTCTTGTGATTTCTTTCCCCAAGAGTTCCTTCAAAAGATGATTTCTAAATCCCCCAAAACAAGGGTTTTCTCCTCACATAGGTCTTCTTTCTAAAACAAAATTGTGAATCAATTGTGATAAAATATGATGAATTAATTTTGTTTAAGTATGAATTAATGGTTAATTGATGAATTCCTATGAGTTTTTCCTTGACCCATGTCTTTCCCCTAGATCCCTAATTTCTTGAATTGATTAAGGTAAATTGTTGAGGATGATGAACATTTCATTTATTTACTTTGATTTTAGTTATGTCAATACTTCATTAATTTACCTATTTCATATGTTGTGTAACATTCCAGAAAATTACATGTCAAGTGAAGAGCATAGTAGGTTTTTAAGAATGTGTATTGGGATACATAGGCATCCCAATGCCCAATATTGAGAAATATTGTGCATAGTATAGAATATTGGCTTAAGAGTGTTAGCCAATTTCTATATATACACAAGTATGTATAATATAATCTAAGCTTGCTTGAGAATTGTACGTGCAAGGAAGACCCTAAGATAAAAATACACATATTGATTCTCAACTCAACGCATTAGGTACTAGGCATTCAAGTGTCAAGCCTAGGTACCAAAGCAAATAACCATTTAAAATGATCATGTATATTAAGCAGTGCCCAAGGACATAGTGAGGATCCTTGGGACAATAAGTAAACATTCCAAATCAACCTTCCAGAATAGTTAGTTAGGGAAGTGCACGCCACACATGTGCAAGCACACGTGCAACCGGCCAAAGGACAAGCTAACCTATTCGGTTAGGAAGGTCGGGACAGGTGTGCGTCAGGGTCAGCCCACGTGGGACCAGGCTCCCTAACTAGTCCTAGACCCTAATTAACTGAACTAAATAACTAACTAACCTAGAACCAACCAAAAATAACTAACGAAGGGACCCGAAAACCTAAGACCTATTCGGGTGACACCAAACCGTGTAACTAACTAAGAGACAACCTAGTACCTAACCTAGGATGGTCCAAAGGGTTGGTTATGTTCCTAACAACTTAGGGGTACTTTAGTAATTACCCTAGGCTACTTAATTAATTAAATTAGCAACTTAATTAATTAATTTAAATGGAAAAAACCGAAACCACTAAGAAATTTCAAAATTCGGTTAAGTCAAGTAAGAGACAACCTAGTACCTAACCTACGATGGTCCAAAGGGTTGATTATGGTCCTAAAAACTTAGGGGTACTTTAGTAATTACCCTAGGTTACTTAATTAATTAAATTAGCAACTTCATTAATTAACTTAATTGGTCAAAAACGAAACCACTAAGTAAATTCCAGATTTCGGTTAAGTCAAAGTGTTCTTCGAATTCTAGTCAATTTAGGAAGGGCATTTTGGTAGTTACATAATTAAGTTATTTTAGTTAAGTTATATAGTCTAAGTTGAATTAGTTAACATACAGTTCTTAAAGAATTAGTCTGACGTTATTCACCATAAAGGCTATAACTTAAAAACAAGTGAAGAACGTAAGAGAACCCTAGACGATAGCAAGCATTCTTCAAGGTTTTTGTTCAAAGTGCAAGGTGATCTTCGTAGATTTAATTCCACATTAAGGTATGGGTTTTCTCTCCTGGAATTCTTTATCCAAGAGGCTTTTCAAACTTTTTGACTCCAAGAATATCGAAACTAGGGTTGTTCCCAACGAATAGCATGTTCATCTCCCTAGTTCTCCCGATTTCCGATTCTTGTAGTTTGTAAGATGTAAATTTCGATGCATGTTGTTTGTATGTGGTGCTAACTTATCATTATGTGTATGTTTTAGTGGTTTATATGTCTAATGAAAACCTACATTTTAGATTCACATACTTAAGGTGTTATTTACATGAACGATAAATGTTGTAATGCCTACTTGTGTTCGAGAAGATGAAATTGTTATAAGTTTTTCGTTGAATTGTTTCATAGGATAATTAAAGGTTAAAAGTTTGCTTTTTAACATGTTAGATTACTATAATGTATTTATGAAGTAATTGAATTGGCTAGTGATAATATTATGACAAGTATATAGTGAGATTATGATTTATGCCAATAAGTTGACTAACAAAACTATGTCCAATCATATTACTTCCAAATCATGTAAAGTCATACTAATATCTACATCAATGAATCATAACATAGGGTATGCCAATCAATGGGACAAGTCCCAACATACCCTATCCACACAAACTTGTGAACGTAATAGCTTTGTATAAGTAGTTATAACTTTTATTAAGAATCGTACAAGACTATCAATATGGAGTGTTAAAAGAAGTGCAACAAGTCTCAATCACACTTAATCAATTATGTCAAAAATACTCACATACGAGGGTGCTAGAAATCCGTGAGACAAGTCTCACTCGCACCATGATGATAATGTAAGACTTAAGTTCATATTTATCAAGTAAAGAAAGGAATGACCAGTCATCCATAGAGTTAAGTAAACCTCTTAACTAGAAGCAAGCTTCCATAATGTTTGAGTCAACTCTAAAACATAATAAAGTAAAATAGATCTGAGCTTAGTACCGATAGACTAGCAATGAGCTTGTGCCAGCACATGTAAGCCTCATGAGACGATATCACCACCCAGGTGGACCAGGGTCTCTAAAAGTCTCCTAGTCTTTGAACTATGTTGCCAGCACAAGCACTAGCCAGTGGAGAAATCAACCTAAGAATGGTAGGTAATTTTAGTTTCACTTTGGCCGGTGATACCACCTCTTTTTGGTGTGGGGGAGACACTGGATTTCATATCTAGCTCACATGATCTATGTCGGTTAAAGATCAGGAAAGTATATGGTTCACTTCAGCCGTGAACCCCTCTTTTCGGTATGGGGGAGACACTGACTCAGTTTCACTTTAGCTGGTGAACCCCCCTCTTACGGTGTGGGGTAGACACAGAACTTGGTTCACCTTAACCGGTGAACCACCTCTTTCCGGTGTGGGGGAGACACTGGATTTCATGTTAGCTCGCATTATCTACTTCCGTTAATGCTAAAGAATTCTTTAAGAGAGTAAGAAAGAATAAAAGTAGCATTTTCAAAGCGAACAACAGAGAAAAGAAGTAGAAACGTAAGTTCATAGTGAACTAAGTAAACAAGAGCTTAAGAATGTCAATCATTTGTGTTTGATAAGAACGACAAGTTAGGGGTTTATGCAAATAGTGGAATATGAATACATGCCTCAAATATTATTATATTACGTTAACAACCAATTAATGGGCATAGCCAATAAACATTGGCTTATAAATATATCCATCCCCATTTAACAAGAATAAAGAAATCTAACTTGTAGGTAATGTAGCCAAATAATTTTCTTAGTCTTGTGAGTTACTTACTCGATTCATTGTAGGTATGGGACTACAATGAATCATTGCACTTGTAAGTAAAACATAGGATCAAAGGAGATCATTGAACTACACAACAAGAAAAAGAAAAGACTGAAAAATAATCCAAGTTTGGAGCTCTCGGCCTAAGAGGATCAAAATAATAAACTTTTGTTTAAGTTGTTCTAAAATTATCTTCATGATTACAAGGTCTTATGTTCATATAGAAAATGAGTTTTGTGCCTTAATTGCATGAGAACATGTCATATTCATAGCATGAATCATAAGTAACGATTTAAGAAAGTAAAGTGACTTAACTTTCCAGAAATGGCATGTTGCTTTAGGAAGAGTTTTCCTTGACCATGCCTAGTCCTTATGTGTTTACGTGCATACACCCATACTTAGTACAAGTGTGTACTAACCCCATATATTATTACTATTTTTATAGGCGCAGGTTCTCAAAAAGAATGAATATTCGATGAAGCAGTTTGTATCAGCGATCTCCAGACTTTGGTAGGTCCTCTTGAGTTCGAGGATGATACATTTATTATTCTAGCTTATTATATTAGACATAGCTAGTGGATATAGTCCCTAGAATTTCAATTCTAACATTTTTTCAAGCGTTTGTAATAAGGCCGATTGACAAACTATTATTATTATTATGATCATTTATTTCAATTGTTTAATCTTTAATAGATGGTTGTTTAGTTTGAGTTATTAGAATGTCACTCTTATGAAGTACTATATGAAGTCTATGTATACTTCTATAAGTATTAAAAAGTTTTAAATTTAACGCAAATTTAATTGTATGATTGTGATGAAAGCTAAGAAGAGGCTTGTCTGTGACCTCTGAGAGGTTAACGACGCCGGTCATATTCGGATTCCAGAATCCGTGTGTGACAAACTTGGTATAAGAGCATGAGGTTAAATTACCTAAGAACTAATGATCAACACAACCACGTTGCGTAGTTTCTAACTTATGGTTGTGAAGTGCACCACAATCATGACTTAGAGACTTTGTGATGTTAGGAATTTTCCCTTCTTCTACTGTTTATCATGTTGTCTAGAGCTTTGACATTTTGTGTCATTCTAAGCATCTAACTTCCTTCTTGTGTGCGCGAGTAGAAGAAATGCACACAAGAATTAGGATGGCCGAGTGGTCTAAGGCGCCAGACTCAAGGTTTGGCCTTCCCAAGGTGGGCAATGATAGGAATGCCCAGCGTGACAGAAAGGTGTGTGGTAAGTGTCGTCGTACGCATGGAGGTGAGTGCATGGTAGGTTTTAATGGATGCTATGGGTGCAGTAAGAGTGGGCATGTGGTTATCGACTTCCCAAACGCGAGGAATGAGGCCAAGGCAGATACTCTGCCTCGGCCTAATCCCACTGCTGCAGCCGAACCTCCCAAGAGAAACCGATTCTATGCGTTGAAAGGAAGAGAGGAGCAAGAGAAGTCGGCTGATATTGTCACTGGTAACTTGCTTGTATTTTCTTTTCCTGTTTATGCATTGTTAGATCCAGGATCTACCTTGTCTTTTGTTACTCCGCTATTAGCTAGTAAAGTTGACTCGCTTCCTAAGATCCTGCATGAGCCATTTATAGTTAGTACTCGTATAGGAGACATCATTAGGGCTGAAATGGTATATAGAGATTGCCCAATAACTTTTCTTGATAGAGTTACTTATGCAGACCTAATAGAATTAACCATGCTTGATTTTGATATAATTTTGGGTATTGATTGGCTCCAAGAATGCTATGTTACCATAGACTGTTGAAACAAGGTAGTAAGGTTTATGTTTCCAAATAAGTTAGAGTTGAAATGGGAAGGGTGTGGTTCAAATCCAACAAAGCCAAATAGTTTCCAATCTTAAAGCAAACAAGAGGTTATCCAAGGGTTTAGGAGTCGATAAGAACCTTTCTTACGAAGAGAATCCCGTTGAAATTTTAGATTGTCAAGTGAAACGGTTGAGGAACAAGGAGGTTGCCACCGTAAAGGTGTTATGGGGGAACCACCTCGTTAAGGGAGGCCGAGGCCGATATGAGATCCCGTTATCCTCACTTATTGAGTTTTTGAGGTTATATATACTCTTCCTAAGTCTGATTTCTTTTTCTGAGACTTTAAATTTTAGTGCATTAGGCGGTTTTGATGTCTTAAGTCCATAACTGTGTGTTTTATACTTGCACTATATGAGTTATTATGAGTTCATGCTTGCTTTCATATTGCTGTTTTTATATAGCTTTTACGTGATTTATGTGTTGCATGAGTGTGATGTGAAATAAGTTAAAGTAAGATTGAGAAAGAAGTTCCTCAATCTCAGATATGAAGCTTCAGATAAGCTTAGTGTAATTTGCATCATCTAGAGTAAGTTGTGAATCAAATATTCGCAAAGAGTAAAGTTTCAAGTATGTTGATGTGTCTTACGAAAAATACCCTCTTTGATTTAAAATGATGTGTAGTGTCATTAGGGGACGAATGTTCCTAGGAGGGGGATAATGTAACATTCCAGAAAATTACATGTCTAGTGAAGAGCCTAGTAGGTTTTAAAGAATGCATATGGGGATACATAGGCATCCCAATGCCCAATATTGAGAAATATTGGGCATAGTATAGACTATTGACTTAAGGGGGTTAGCCATTTCTATATATACACAAGTATGTATAATATTATCCAAGATTGTTTGAGAATTGTACTTGCAAGGAAGACCATAAGCTAAAAATACACATACTGATTCTCAACTCAACGCATTAGGTACTAGGCATCCAAGTGTCAAGCCTAGGTACCATAGCACATAACCATTTAAAATGATCATGTAGATTAAGCAGTGCCCAAGGACATAGTGAGGATCCTTAGGACAATAAGTAAACATTCCAAATGAACCTTCCAGAATAGTTAGTTAGGAAAGTGCACGCAACACATGTGCAAGCACACGTGCAACCGGCCAAGGGACAAGCTAACCGATTCGGTTAGGAAAGTGGGGACAGACGCGCGTCCGGTCAGCCCACGTGGGGACAGGGTCCTAACCGGTCCTAGATCCTAACTAACTGACCTAACTAACTAACTAACCTAGGACCAACCAAATATAACTAACTAAGGGACCCGACAACCTAAGACCTAATCGGGTGACACCAAACCGTGTAACTAACTAAGAGACAACCTAGTACCTAACCTAGGATGGTCCAAAGGGTTGGTTATGGTCCTAACAACTTTGGGGTACTTTATGAATTACCCTAGGCTACTAAATTAATTAAATTAGAAACTTAATTAATTAATTTAAATAGACAAAACCGAAACCACTTAGCAATTTCCAGATTTCGGTTAAGTTAAGTAAGAGACAACCTAGTACCTAACCTAGGATGGTCCAAAGGGTTGATTATGGTCCTAACAACTTAGGGGTACTTTAGTAATTACCCTAGATTACTTAATTAATTAAATTAGAAACTTAATTAATTAATTTAATTGGTAAAAAACGAAACCACTAAGTAAATTCCAGATTTCGGTTAAGTCAAAGTGTTCTTCTAATGCTAGTCAATTTAGGAAAGGGATTTTTGTAGTTAGCTAATTAAGTTATTTTAGTTAAGTTATATAGTCTAATTTGAATTAGTTAACATTCTGTTCTTAAAGAATTAGTCTCTCGTTATTCAGCATTAACGCTACAACTTAAAAACAAGTGAAGAACGTAAGAGAACCCTAGACGATAGCAAGCATTCTTCAATGTTTTTGTGCAAAGTGCAAGGTGATCTTCGTAGATTTATTTCTACAGTAAGGTATGGGTTTTCTCTCCTGGAATTCTTTCTCCAAGAGGCTTTTCAACCGTTTTGACTTCAAGAATATCGAAACTAGGGTTGTTCCCAACGAATCGCATGTTTATCTCCCTAGTCTCCCGATTTCCGATTCTTGTAGTTTGTAAGATGTAAATCTCGATGCATGTTGTTTGTATGTGATTCTAAATGATCATTATGTTTATGTTTTAGTGATTTACATGACGAATGAAAACCTACATGTTAGATCCACACACTTAGGGTGTTATTTACATGAACGATAAATGTTGTAATGCCTACTTGTGTTCGAGAAGATGAAATTGTTATAAGTTGTTCATTGAATTGTTTCATAGGATAATCAAAGGTTAAAAGTTGGCTTGTTAACATATTAGATTACTATAATGTATTTATGAAGTAATTGAATTGGAAAGTGATAATATTATGACAAGTATATAGTAATATTTAGATTTATGCCAACAAATTGGCTAACCAAAATATGTCCAATCATATTACTTCCAAATCATGTAAATTCATACTAATATCTACATAAATTAACTCATAAAATAGAGTATGACAATCAATGGGACAAGTCCCAATATACCCTATCCACACAAACTTGTGAACGTAATAGCATTGTATAAGTAGTTATAACTTTTATTAAGAATTGTACAAGACTATCAATTAACGTTGAACAAGTTAAGGTGAGTAATGAAATAACAAAAAGTGTAAGTTATGAAATTGACCTAATATAGAGTGTTAAAAGAAGTGAGACAAGTCTCAATCACACTTAATCAATTATGTCAAAAATACTCACATAAGAGGGTGCTAGAAATCCGTGAGACAAGTCTCACTCGCACCATGATGATAATGTAAGACTTAAATACATATTCATCAAGTAAATAAAGGGTTGACCAGTCATACATAGAGTTAAGTAAACCTCATAACCAGAAGCAAGCTTCCATAATGTTTGAGTCAACCCTAAAAGATAATAAAGTAAAATAGATCTGAGCATAGCACCGATAGACTAGCAATGAGCTTGTGCCAGCACATGTAAGCCTCATGAGACGATATCACCACCCAGGTGGACCAGGGTCTCCGAAAGTCTCCTAGTCTTTGAACTATGTTGCCAGCATAGGGACTAGCTAGTGGAGAAATCCACCTAAGAATGCTAGGTAGTTTCGGTTTCACTTTGGCCGGTGATACCACCTCTTTTCGTTGTGGGGGAGACACTGGATTTCATGTCTAGCTCACATGATCTATGTTGGTAAAAGCTTAGGAAAGTATCCGATTCACTTCAGCCGTGAACCCCTCTTTTCGGTGTGGGGGAGACACTAACTCGGTTTCACTTTAGCCGGTGAACCCCCCTTTTTCGGTGTGGGGTAGACACAGAACTTGGTTCACCTTAACCGGTGAACCACCTCTTTTCGGTGTGGCGGAGACACTGGATTTCATGTTAGCTCGCATGATCTACTTCCATTAATGCTGAAGAATTATTTAAGAGAGTAAGAAAGAATGAAAGTAGCATGTTAAAAGTGAACAACAGAGCAAAGAAGGAGAAACGTAAGTTCATAGGGAACTAAGTAAACAAGAGCTTAAAAATGTCAATCATTAGTGTTTGATAAGAACAACAAGTTAGTGGTTTATGCCAATAGTGGAGTATGAATACATGCCTCAAAGATTATTATATTAGGTTAACAACCAATTAATGGGCATAGCCAATAAAGGTTGGCTTATAAATATATCCATCCTCATTTAACAAGAATAAAGAAATCTAACTTGTAAGTATGTAGCCAAATCATTTCCTTAGTCTTGTGAGTTGCTTACTCGATTCATTGTAGGTATGGTACTACAATTAATCATTTCACTTGTAAGTAAAACATAGTATCAAAGAAGATCATTGAACTACACAACAAGAACAAGAAAAGAATGAAAAATAATCTAAGTCTGAGAATAGGAGCTCTCGACCTAAGAGGATCAAAATAAAAAACTTTTATTTAAGTTGTTCAAAAATTATGTTCATGATTCCAAGGTCTTATGTTCATATAGAAAATGAGTTGTGTGCCTTAATTGCATGAGAACATGTCATATTCATAGCATGAATCATAACTAACGATTTAAGAAAGTAAAAAGACTTAACTTTCCAGAAACGGCATGTTGCTTTAGGAAGAGCTTTCCTTGATCATGCATAGTCCTTATGTGTTTATGTGCATACACCCATCCTTATTACAAGTGTGTACTAACCCCATATATTATTACTATTTTTATAGGCGTAGGTTCTCAAAAAGATTGAAGATTCGACGAAGCAGTTTGGATCAGCAATCTCCAGACTTTGGTAGGTCCTCTTGAGTTTGAGGATGCTACATTTATTATTCTAGATTTAATACATTAGACATAGCTAGTGGAGATAGTCCCTAGCGTTTCAATTCAAACATTTGTTCAAGCGTTTGTAATAAGGCAGATCGGCAAACTATTATTATTATTATTACGATCATTTATTTCAATTGTTTAATATTTAATAGATGGTTGTTTAGTTTGAGTTATTAGAATATCACTCTTATGAAGTACTATATGAAGTCTATGTATACTTCGAGAAGTATTAAAAAGTTTTAAATTTTCCGCAAATTTAACTGTATGATTGTGATGAAAGATAAAAAGAGGCTTGTCTGCGACCTCTGAGAGGTTAACGACGCCGGTCATATTCGGATTCCAGAATCCGGGTGTGTTATGTTGGTTGTGATTTTTTAGGTATGGAAGTATGAAGTCCCATGAAGGGAAATGAGGTATGATCATGATTCTCCTTTGATCTCAATTATGCAAGGTGAAATCTACTTATGTGATAATGATGTTATAGCTAATTGTGTTGTTGTGATGTTGGTGACAAGGATCCCTCATCCCTAACCCTAGATCTATGAATTTGATATGAAGTATGTAATTATGTTATGATGTGATCATTATATGATTGAATGTAGTTTCTCATGATTATAATGTTGTGTCTAAAGTGAAAGGATAGTTCTCACTTGTGATCATCGATGAGGTATTACGATAAGATGTTTACTTAAAGGTCTAAAAGAGACTAATGTGAAATTGTATGATGTTATATGATGATTACTAAAGGGAATAATTGCTTATCACAAAAAGGGCATGTAAATGAGATGGATGTCTCACGTTAGTAAATCCGGCCTCCCATATGGGTTACTTCACGACTATTAGTGTGGATTCCCCAGATATGTGTTATCTCATGAGATGGAAACCTTAATGAATAGTAGTTAAGGTTTCTAGAAACAATCTCCTTGACCCTTAACTATGTGCCCACATAGAACTCTAGCTTAGTGGATCCACCTAGAATAGCTATGTACGAATGGTTTCACCTTAGGCAAGTGTTAACCCTCTTTTTTGGGTGTGGGGGTAGAACACCGGATTCCATGTAGCTCACATGGTCATGTCGGTTATGGTACTTATTTCCCTAAAGTAAAGGTATGAACAAGTTATGTATGTGAAATTTTATTAGGTTTTTCCTAAAGGTTACTACATAGTGTGAGGGAGGGTATGAGACTTCTCTTACACATTGCACATGTGGGATCCTATAGGGTGATTCTAGTAGTGTTCTATTATGTTTATTATTATGTTTATGATTATGTTGGTAAGCTATGACTATTGTTGATATATGAAACATGTTATATATGAGAATATGTTGTAAGTATGAAATGAGTTACTTAATGTGATACATAGCTTTGGATAGGGTTATGGGGCTTTATTCTTGGCATTGCACAAGTGTTGCTTGAGTTACTTATATGTTGATATGATTATGATGTTCCTTGTAGATATACATTGAATTGTTGGTCATTGTGCATAGTTTTACTAAATTGTGCCTTTTCTCATGCATTAATAATTTTTATGCATAGAGACCATACTTAGTACATGTGGTTTGTACTAAACCATATTTCTTACCTTTTCCCCAAACATTGTAGGTTCGGGCCGTTGAAGTATCATTGAGGCTAAAGCAAGAAGGCTGGGACAAGACTCTCCAAGTTTAGTGTCACAACCCGAGAGTACCCCCAAGAGTACCCCCTAGAAGTTAGGGCATTCTTGAATCGAAACACGGGGTACTCGACCTCTCGGAGGTTTTGTACAATCCCTTTCGTACCATTCATTGCATACATGTATGAGAAGTAGTGCGGAATTAAAACTTTTCACAAAAAATAATAATACTTCCAAATATCTCTTTTATAAAAAACATAATGATAGTCTAAGTCTCAAAGTCGCCATATTAAACATACGAACATATTGGGACACGACCCATACTTCAACATATAGAAAATAGCTAAGTTTATTACAATACTTCAATAAGGAAATCTAAATATAAAGATGTCCTCGAATCTAGTGAGGACATACAACCTCTTTACTTGAATAAACAGTAATCCAAGTTTCAACTGCGAGACTCCTCACGAACGCCACCTACACCTTTAGAGATAGACAAAATGTATGGAATTAGTACAAACACTTGTACTAAATATGGCATAATGCATAAAATCATGATAAACGGACTTTTGTATAAAACATGCTCTTTTTGATTAAAACATGATAGTATAACCATAAGAACAACATTTAACACCTTAGAAACATATAAGATATCACATAAGAATTTTATCAAATAGTTGAGAATATTACAGAGAACTATGTCACTTTACAGTGAACTAAGTTCCACTTCACAGTAACCTCTTTTAGCTTTCACCCCTCTCACCAAAGGTTATCCTAAGACTCAGTTATGTGAGACGAAGAGAGAACGCACATACACCCTCTCTTACCACACCTATATGATCCTTAAGACTACCTATGATAAGATTTTTCCTTTCATTAACTCCCCACCTAAGGTTACTCTAAGATTCACCTAAGTAGGACAAGAAGAGACCGCCCATACACCCTCTTCAAGCTTACCTAAGCAACCCTCAAAGCTACTCTAGATAGAGCACATTATATTCAACATCCATTAGCTAAAGTCATAATCATTCATTAAGTCAATTAGAAGACATTTCATTCATTATAGACTTCACATAATGGTCTTGAAAAGACCTAGGGACTCACATTCTAACATCTTCAAAGTCTAGTCGTGCAATGTGTAGATAGCGTCCCATTCGACTACCTAAACTTCCTAGTACTTATCCAAAACTAGCATGTATCTCATATGATGAGAATAGGTAATAACGGACATAGACCATACTAGCTAGGCATGGAATCCGGAGTCATAAACCTACTCCGATGGAGGGTGTTCTACTTTCCAAGGGTAGAACTAGGACACATCCCATGTAGGCACATCGTTAAGGAATATCAAGGTCTTTTATGCACTGTAGTCTCATTCTCAAGTATAGATTCATTGTACTCTAGTCTGCTTCTTAAGTAGAGCTACAAACCATAACATATTCACTCGGTGCTAGCCTTTGTTCTCATAGAGTAAGTTCAATAAAGAGGGACATATGAAAATGTACCATCTCTTAGTCATTACCTAGTCATAATGCACCTACCAAAGATGGGTCCGCTAGGGCTGCCACTCAATGGTCTATAAGGATAGCTCATTCTTAACCTTATCTCTCGATATAGAATGTTCCACATATTAGTCATGCTTAGAAGGGAACCATTTTAGGTCTACCGATCCTAGACTTTCATTCAACATTCATCTATACACATACAAGACAAAGGTGCCTAAGCCTACTAAGTCAAGATGTTCACATTCATAATTTACATGTATCAAGTAAGGGACACTAATCTACCAAAGCAAGACACAACATACTTTACTTTATTAAATATAGCATATCATTCTTTAAAGCACTTAGGAACTACCCTTATCATCTTTATTTCATCCTATAAATTACTATAACATCATCAATTTAGCTACTATAGACTCATATAGTCAAGTAGGAACAATCATGCATCAACTCTAATGCTACATACATAAACACATAGTTATAGTCTAACATGATCACCTAACATTATCAAACTTTCATATTACAAGAATGTAAATAGATATACTCACACTTCACATTATCATTCATATAAATCATCATAATACTTCAAGTAGTGCCGACAAGGCCATGATCATTATAATACGTAAAGTAACGCTGATAAGGCCACATCAATTGCAAGTAAAGAACATAACACCGCCACCATAGGTGGACCATACCAATCACAACATAATTGAAGTCTAATTAACATAAAATAAAGAGAATTATGTCAGCGTACCACCAATCCATTCTCACCACTTCAATCCATAGCTAAATCATCTAATTCAATACCATAAGGACCTTACTCATGGCCATGAACATCAATTTAATACATAAATCACAATACTCAATGAATGTAAATCAATTCAATATGGATTTATCAATATAATACCAATTAGACGTCAGTTGAATACAATTCTTACATCATTCAATAACCCATAGAAAACTACACAATAATTCATAAGTATAGAGACAAATCATTTAACCCATAAAATAGTGAAAATAAAGATTGCATGGTTTGCATGGGTTCATAGGAATTATATATTTAAAACATTGCATGGTCAATTCAATCCTAATACAGTGATTCAAAACAATTTATTCAAGAACCCTTGGCTAGATCATAAAATTGGAGTATTATTGTTTTTGATCATCTTTGAAAATCATTGGAATTGACTCCTTGAAGAAAGAATTTTTAAGGATGAATAACCATAACTTAATTGTGATGAAAATACCACAATATTGATGAAGAAAAAACTTGAGAATCCTATCTTCTTCCTTGGAGCTTTAAAGCTTCAACAATGGAGTTTTGGAGAGAGTGAATGGAGAGGTTTTGTTTTGAGATGAGGGTTTATCTTTAATTGGTGAGGTTAGGGGTTTAAATAGGTCCTATAACCTTCCCTAATATACCCCTAAATTACCCAAAAGACCCCTCAATTTATTGTATAAATTAACCAACTCAAATTTGACTTAAAAACGATGCAACGAAATCTTGGACTTTACTGCACGTCGTGGAGACACTTCCAAATTTTATTTTTCAAAAATTCTTGGACAGATGGTTCGTGACAGCTCCGCGTCGCAAGGTAAAGATTTTTCCTACTGCGCGTCGCGCAGCCACTGCCTAAAACAGGCTGGTGCGGCAGCTTGGCAGTCCAAGTTTGGGTCTGCCTTGTGGACCCTTTTGATGGTCCCCGAGGAGTCTTTCTCAGACGTTTCGACCCTTTGTATGTAAGTCTATGCTTAGGAACTCTTGGTACTGAATTTCACCTTGAAACCATCCCCCAAAACATCACAACAAAACAGTATGACACACTAGTTCAAGTTCGACTAGTTTCCGAACGTCTTTGACGTTTTTGGACGTTTGACCTCCAAACACTTCCAAACTTTATATAATGACTAAAAACACTATTATTAACCATTTTATGACTTTAAAACATCATGACACAGGTGTTAGGCTCTAGCTTAACCTAGCTCATTTTGAGGGACGTTATAATCTCCCTCACTTGGACAACATTTGTCCTCGAATGACACTTGCCACACGTTGAAAATTTTTAAGAGTTAATACTCAAAGACTAGAAGATCATAACGAACCACAAAATATACCATACACACATATAGTATAAACATCAATTTCATATAACAAGAGGCTCACAAGACAACAAGATGGTAGGAACTACATCTACAACTCATTATGCAATGAGACTCACTTTATCACTTATTATAGGAGGAAACTCATTATGCAATGAGACTCACTTTATCACTTATTATAGGAGGAACTTCCTTCTCCACATAATATAATTCTCATATACATAAGATCTTTACTCATCATAACCATTTTTCATGCAAGAACAGTTTAGTCAAAATTTAAAGATCCTTACTGTGAACACCAAATTCTTTATCGTGAAACATGCTCAATTTTCCAAAAATGCAACTCTTCAGCAACTTATGATGAAAACCTGACAATATGAGAGATAAAACCATATAAACTCAATTTAAAACATAATAATAACTTCAAGAAATGCACAATGCAAGGAATCAATGAAATTGAATTTCAACTAGACTCCTAAACACAATGCAACATGCAACATGCTACGATGACATTCTATCTCTCAAGCTTGAATTGAATAGAAGAGATGAGACAACGATTAACTATTATATTACTCACCATACTCCCCCACTTAGAAGGAAATCATATAACTAAAGAGAGAAAACTATAACTTACCGACATCATCATAATCATCCGGTTTTGTTCCTTTGGCTCGGAGAGCATAGAAGCGAGCCTTTCCCTTTGGAGCACCACCTTCCGGAACATTAAGAGGAACTTGCTTAGCCTCTCTTCCTCTAGCCGAAATAGTAGGACAATCTCTCACCTTGTGATCATCCTTCCCACAACCAAGGCATCCATTAGTACCGCCTAGACACTTCCCAAAGAACCTCTTCCGACAAGTAGCACAAGTAGGCTTAACCACTTGGGAACTACAACCTCTCTCATAGTTAGCCTTCGGAGCACTAGAACCATCTTGATTTGGAGCCCTCTTCTTAAGCTTATGTTGAACTTGCTCATCGGTTCTTTCCGTCTTAGCATATCTACTTCTCGTCCCAAGTTTAGACTCTTCAATGGATTGGGCATACACCATAAGCCTAGATAGAGTCATGTCACCATGTAGCATGGCTGTACGACACTCTTCCTTCACAATATCCGAAACACCGTTCAAGAACCTACTCATCTCATCCCTAGGGTTAGACACCAAGGATGGAGCATACTTATACAATAGGATAAACTTTAAGGAATATTCCTCAACACTCATGCTACATTGCCTAAGGTTTATAAATTCTTCAATCTTAACCTCCCTCTTCTCACGGGGAAAGTACCTTTTTAAGAATGCTTCCTTATACTCTTCCCACTCTAAGGGACCTGATTCAACCGGTATATTATCCTTCAATTGAGTATACCATACTTTAGCAACATCTTTCAATTGATACAAAGCTAACTCCGCTTTCTCCCTAGAAGTCACTCCCGTAGCATGCACTATCTTATACACCTCATCCAAGAAAGCTTGGGGATCTTATCCAACCTTAGAACCAAAGAAGATAGGAGGATTCATACTCACAAAGTCCCTCTATCTAGAGGTCATAGTACTCTCCATATCATTCACCTTAGGTCCAATGTCTCTATTCACTTGAGTTTTCATAGCTCGGGCTAGGGTAAGGAGAGCCTCTCGAATCTCCCCATTAGCCATTTCCGGGGGAACCACCGGAACCTCATTACCTCCTTCCACAATAGGGACTTGATTACCTTGAGCACCTTGAACTCCTTGAACAACTTGAGGAGCTTGCTCAACTTGTGGCACATGTCCACCTTGGGGAGGAAGTCCCTCATTCACATCATTCTCCTCAACCCTCCTAGCCAGTGTCCTCCTCATATTCATCTTCTTAGAAATACAATGAAAACCATAAGAAAAGGACTCTCATAACTTTTAATCCCTACGGCATGACATAGGATTAGAAAAGAAGGGAAACTCTATCGTCCTATATCCTGTCTCCCATAGGTGTGTCGCGACTCACACCAATGGTCAAGACTCTACTAGACGTGGCTTTTTGAGACTTTTTGATTCCTAAGTACTACTTCATAACCTTATGCTCTGATACCAAGTATGTCACGAACCGAGAGTACCCCCTAGAAGTTAGGGCATTCTTGAATCGAAACACGGCATGCTCGACCTCTCAGAGGTCTTGTACAATCCCTTTCGTACCATTCATTGCATACATGTATCAGAAGTAGTGCGGAATTAAAACTTTTCACACGAAATAATAATACTTCAAAATATCTATTTTATATAAAACATAATGAAAGTCTAAGTCTCAAAGTCTCCATCTTAAACATACGAATATATTGGGACACGACCCATACTTCAACATATACAAAATAGCTAAGTCTATTACAATACTTCAATAAGGAAATCTAAACATAAAGATGTCCTCGAATCTAGTGAGGACATACCAACTCTTTACTTGAATGAACCCTAATCCAAGCTTCAACTTCGAGACTCCTCTCAAACGCCACCTACACCTTTAGAGATAGACAAAATGTATGGAATTAGTACAAACACTTGTACTAAGTATGTCATAATGCATAAAATCATGATACTTGACTTTTGTATAAAACATGCTCTTTTTTATTAAAACATGATAGTATAAGTAGAAGAACAACATTTAACATCTTAGAAACATATAAGATATCACATAAGCATTTTATCAAATAGTTGAGAATATTACAGTGAACTATTTCACTTTGCAGTGAACTAATTTCCACTTCACAGTAACCTCTTTTAACTTGCATCCCTCTCACCAAAGGTTATCCTAAGACTCAGTTAAGTGAGATGTAGAGAGACCGCTCATACACCCTCTCTAAGCACACCTAAATGATCCTTAAGACTACCTAAGATAAGATTGTTCCCTTTTCCTTTCATTAACTCCCCACCTAATGTTACTCTAAGANAATTTGAACTTTTGTTTGCTTAACTTTATATTGGAAAACATTGATCTCGCATAATACTATCTACGTAAACTCATAAGCGTTCACAACAACCATCTAAATCAAGATAATCAAATGAAAGATATAGTCATAAATATAGAGTTGCCAAAATGGCACCAATACAACGTCTGAAAGTAAATACGAAAGAAACGCTAGTGGAACATACTCCACTAGCTCATGCCTACGTCTACGCTAGAATAAACTAGTAAGCATCCTCGAAAGCATGAGGGCCTACCAAGTCCGGATGAAAGCTCCACGTTCAGATATTTCTGCGTCGACTCGTAAACTCTAACGTCCAGCTGCACCTGCACTTAAAAGTAGATAAATTTATGGGATTAGTACACACTTGTACTAAGTATGGGTATATGCAAGCACACACCACGTACATGCATGATTTAGAATAGCTCTCTCCTAACGATATGAGTTATGGAAAGTCAAGTCAGTGGACTTGCCAAAATCGGATTAGGAAAGTCATGCCATGAGAGTAACATGCATCATCATACGTATCATATTGCACACAACACATAACATATTGCATATAACACATAACATATTGCATATAGCACATATCATATTTCATTTCATTCGTTCATATACCATGAGACTTGGAATCATGGACATAACATTAGGACTTCCCAAAATGAGGGCTCAACATATGGGACCTCAACTAGGGAGCCTTCTTTATCAAACACAGAGTCTGATTCATTCATTCATACGTACTTCATTTCATTTCATTCATAGGCTAGTATAAATACCAGTCATACCTAGGATGTAGTTTAAGACTCTCATTGGGTTCACTGTGCAATGACTAAGAATGACCTAGTGTTATTACATAAGTCTAGTTCACCTCTTGATTATCCTACCCAAACATCTTTGGTATCATTCATTTCATTATCTTTCATACTTTGAGGAACTTCAAATTTAACCGACATAGATCATGTGAGCATCATGAAATCCGGTGTCTTCCACACACCGAAAGGAGGTGGAGTCGCTGGACAAGGTGAAACCAAAACATCCCTAGCTCGCTTAGGTGGAAAACCACTGGCTAGTTCCCTATGTTGGCAGCATAGTTCAAAGACTAGGAGATTTAGGGAGACCCATACCCACCTTGGTGGACAGTCTCATCTCATGAGAATTACGTGAACCTCCACCCTTCTCGAAAAAAGGCATCACCACTCATAGCTAGCCTATCGGTGCTCCGTTTAAAGTTCCTATTTACATTCAACTCATACATCATCGAAGCTTGCTTCTAGTATGAGGTAGTCATAGCTCATTAGATGATTTATCATCTCTTATTTACGTATTAAGTGTGAATTGTCCTTACACTTACATATAGACTGTGATTGAGACTTGTCTCTTAATATTCAACACTCTCTTAGGTGAGTTCATTTGGTGACCTTATATTGGCGTAGGTACAACTTGTCTCACTTGCACTAGCCTCATATTGTGATGCCACCCTGTTCTTTCTTATCTTTTCATTTCATCTTTACTCACCTTTCATTATTTGTTCATCGTATAACATACATATGCTCTCTTGGAATTTACATTGAGGGACATTAATTCTAGGCGTAGATACAGTTTGTCTCACTTGTACTAGCCTATACTCGTGTAGCCACTCTTTCTTGATTTATTCATCGTTTAGCATAAATATATTCTCTTAGAAATTTCATTTAGTGACATTGATTTTTAAACGTAGATGCAACTTGTCTCACTTGTACTAGCCTCTTATCATGTTGTCGATATTTTCATTAGTATCATAGTATAACATAATTACTTACCTTATTACGTGAATGTTCATTTCGTCATATGCCAATGCTCTTGTCCTTTTAGTGTGTTTCACATTCTTACTTAACTTTTCTGGGGTCACATCATTCATCACATAACATCTTAGGTTCACTTACTTTATAAACGTATGCTGGACTTATGAGTCCACACACACAAGCCATGAGGCTTCATTCATAGTTCATTTAAGTTATTCATATTGCCAAATATTATGTGGTACAAGACTTATGCATCTTGTAAGTATGCCAATGTCTCAATTTGATTTCTATAGGCAGCATTCATTCATTATTTAATCACGTAAGACTTATGTGTCAATACGGAATTAGGCAAGGGAAACCTATTTCAAATACCTTGTATAACACTTAGTATATTTTCTTTATGATTTTCGTTGTCATAAACTTCCTTGCTAGGGAACCCGAGATCAATTCCCCACACCTACACTTTCTTTTCTTTTTCCTTTATTTACTTGGTTCATTCGTTTAGATTAAGAGGGTGTGGGATCGAACCCCCACAACCTCACCTTATTTTAATTGCATTTTCTCCTTACCTTCTCATTGGCCAAGAGGTTGTGGGTTCGAATCCCACATACCTCATTTTATCCTCTCTCCTTCATTCGTCCAAGAGGTTGTGGGTTCGAACCCCACACGCCTCACTTTATTTTCTTTCATTTTCCTCCTAACTTTTCACTTGGGCTTTACATCATTTCGAATCCCCCTTACCACATTTTATGATTTAATTTTTATAACAAGTATAGGGTGAGGGCTTGGGTTCAATCCCCACTAACCTCAAGCATTTAAAAAAATATTTTGATTGTGTCTTTTTTTTACAGTAAGCAGTCCAAAAACAAATTTCCAGCATCTGGAAATTTGTTCACCCTATTTGCAGTCCCTTTTCTCAACTTTTAGATGTTAGATTTAAGATAAATTTTCGTGTAACATCTAGTACATCTTTAGGTGAGTTTTCATGGTTACTTTCGAGAATTTAATCACCTTTTTGCAGTCCGTTTTCTCACCCCCTTTCACGTTAAACATCAAGACATTTCGAGTAGTTTTTAGGGAGATCTTTAGGTGCATTTTCAAGGTTACTTTCAATCAAGAATTATCATTCAATTCGGCAACTTTGAACTCCTTTGAACATCACGTTTTTAACCTATTCATATACATAAAATACAACATTTTAACATGTAAAAATCCAGGCTTCAAACCATGGCTAACTCACGGCACACACATGCACAATCAAGTGAACGTAATTCACTTTTTCGGAACACATCTTTCATGTCTCACATAATTTCCGAATACACATTCAAACACGTAACCAGCCCTGAAATCATCTACCAGAAGTCATACCAACGCATACTTTGAATCTTTCAAAGGATCTAATCATAGGGGCATGCAACGGGGACAACCTTAGTTTTTCAATTGCGATTAAATTGAACCTTACGGGTCTGTTGGGAAAGGGAACAAGAGAAAAGAAAACCCATACCTGCAGTTGTTCAAAAGTGATTCAACGTGTTGCCTATTTCCCCACTAAGCCAACGTCTCACCACCGAAACCACAATAAATAACCATCGAGAAATTTATTTTTAGCTTTCGTTTTTAAGCTTGTTTTACTTTTGAGTTTTTAGCTTTCAAGTTCTTGATGAACTTTTGTATTTGACGTTTTGTTCTTGTTCTCTCGTTGAAGGCAGATCGTGAGTGAGAGAGAAGTGGTGAGAAACGTGTGAGAGTGTTAACTTAGGATTAGGAGATTAGGGAGAGACTTAGTCAAATTAGGATTTATCTTTAATTAAGAAATAAATTTGAATTTTTTTCCTTTTTCTTAAATCAGCAATTAAATATTAATTAATTAAATTAATCCACTATATAAAATAAATCAAATTAAATCATTGCTCCCACCAAGGCTCGAACTTGGGTGGAGCAAGATTTCGCTCAAAGGGTCAATTTCGGCCTTTTCTACCTAAATTGCCCCTCCACTATAGTAATTAGTTAATTAATTAAATATTTAGGATAATTAAAATTCTACCCTTATCCTGGAAAAAGACCATTTTACCCCTAGACCCTCCAAACTTAAGATTACCCCTTTTTAAGTCCGATTAAGACTCATCCGGGTAGATCTTCATATTCGGGTGCCCTACATGGCTGGACCCAACCTTTCCTAGCTCAAATAACTCACCAAGTTGGTTGGCTTGGCTGTTGCAAGGGTTCAGAGGTCTGGTTCTACGCGCATCAATCCGTGTGAACCCGGTCTAATCGTAGGCGTTCTAGATACCTTAAGCATTACTTAGCGTAGCCATTTTAGGGTTGTTACATTATCCCCCCCTTAGGAACATTCATCCCTGAATGACACTACTCTTTACTAGCAACAAGTAAGTCATCTATAGAACGTATGCATACATAGGCAATTCAATACTCCTTATTGGTAAATATATTATTCACACATTAACATGATGGTGCACATCCTTGAAACCTACTCGCAGCTTCACATTAATAGACTAAGGAAATCTTTCCTAAACTAGTCTCATCAAAGTATACAACATAAGTAAACATATAAGTCACACAATCAGCAACCAACATGATGACTCAAACATATTAACTTCATACTAGTGCATAAAACCATACACATTCAAACACATGAAAGACTAATTAAGGCTACGCACCCGAGACATCACTAGGAGTGTCTTGCCCTGCACCCCTAGACTTGAGTGCGAAGAATCGTTGCCTACTTGGAGCCTCTTCACTTGGACCATTCGGCTGAACTCTCTCCTTCCCTTTTTCTTAACCTCTCCTATTCGAACAATCCTTCATCATGTGACCCAGTTTTCCACAACTGTAACAAGCGTTGGAGTCCATCATACACTCTCCTCCATGCAGTTTTCCACACTTCCTACAAGGTGGCCTCTCCTGAGGTGTATCTACATCATTGTTTCTTTTAACTATGGGCTCGGAATCCCTATCATAGCGACCCTTGGATGAACTTGACTCCCCTTGGTGGGATAGTCCCTTCTTAAACCTTGGCTTATCCCTGATTTCAGTACTACTCTTCTTGGAAAAATTCTCCTCAACTTGCCTTGATCTGTTCCCTGCCCTAGTGTGCTTCGTCTTTTTGCTTTTCTCCACTTGCTGGACATAATCCATAAGCCTGGAAAGGTCCATGCTGCCATGAAGCATAGCTGCCCTACACTCCTCCTCGAGATCCTCAGCAATCCCTGTCAAGAATCTACTCATCTCGTCTCTGCTGTTAGATACAAGAGAAGTGGCATACCTGGAAAGTTTTACGAACTTCAGGGAGTAATCCCTAGTTGACATCAAGCCCTGCTTAAGGTTGATGAATTCCTCAACCTTAGCCTCCTTCATTTCTATGGTAACTAACCACTCTAGAAAAGCCGTCTTGAAAAGATTCCAAGTCATAGGATCTCCTCCTAAGGCCCTGCTATCCTGCCACATCTTATACCAGGATTGAGCTACATCCTTTAGATGGTAGGATGCCAGCTCAGCCTTCTCCACCTCAGTCAAACCCATTGCACACAGTATCTTACGGATCTCATCCACAAAATCCTGGGGATCCTCCGCCGTCTTAGATCTAGTGTAAACGGGAGGATTCATCATCGTGAAGTCCCTTAACTTGCTAGCCATGGTGCTGGCAGGTGGGTTCTCTCTGAGAACACCTCGTTGCTCCGCCTGGGTTGTCGTAGCCTGATCTTGTAAAGTGATGGCTTGGGCCTTCCGTTCCTGTGCTGTCCTCACTTCTCCATCTGTCAATCCAGCTGGGTTAACAGGGATCTCCATTTCAGCAGCTGGGGCTTGGGATGGAACTTAGTTGCCCCAGCAGCTGCTCCTCCACTTTCCCGCCCAGCGTTCCTCCTTGTATTCATTTTCTGAAAGATAAGAATTGATGTTAGATATGCTCATAACACCAAGAAATTAGACATTAAGGAAAGCACGATAAGATCAGAAGAAGGGAAATTTTCCTAAGCATCATGCAGTCTTTAATTCATGATAGTGGTGCACTTCACTACCATAAGTTAGAAACTACTCGATGTGGTTGATGTGAACTTCTTATCCTTGAAATTTAACCTAATACTCTGATACCAACTTTGTCACGACTAGAATCTAGACCCCAGACGAGACCGGCGTCGTTGACCTCTCAGAGGTCGTAGAAAAGCCTACATACATCGTCGTTACTTCATCTAGGTTAATTTTAGCGGAAAATTTGAACTTTTGTTTACTTAAACTTTATATTGGAAAACATTGATCTCACATAATACTATCTAAGTAAAGTCATAAGCGCTCAGAACAACCGTCTAAATCAAGATAATCAAATGAAAGATATATTCATAAATATAGAGTTGCCAAAATGGCACCAATACAACGTCTGAAAGTAAATACGTAAGAAACGCTAGTGGAACATACTCCACTAGCTCATGCCTACGTCTACGATAGAATAAACCAGTAAGAATCCTCTAAAGCATGAGGGCCTACCAAATCCGGATGAAAGCTCCACGTCCGGATAACTTCTGCGTCGACCCGTAAGCTCTAATGTCCAGCTGCACCTGCACCTAAAAGTAGATAAATATATGGGATTAGTACACACTTGTACTAAGTATGGGTTTATGCAAGCACACACCACGGACATGCATGATTTAGAATATCTCTCTCCTAACGATATGAGTTATGGAAAGTCAAGTCAGTGGACTTTCCAAAATCGGATTAGGAAAGTCATGTCATTAGAGTAACATGCATCATCATACATATCATATTGCACACAACACATAACATATTGCATATAGCACATAACATATTGCATATAGCACATATCATATTTCATTTCATTCGTTCATATGCCATGAGACTTGGAATCATGGACTTAACATTAGGACTTCCCAAAATGAGGGCTCAACATATGGGACCTCAACTAAGGAGCCTTCTTTAGCAAACACAGAGTCTGCTTCATTCATTCATACGTACTTCATTTCATTTCAATAGGCTAGTATAAACACCAGCTATACCTAGGATGTAGTTTAAGACTCTCATTGGGTTCACTGTGCAATGACTAAGAATGACCTAGTGTTATTACATAAGTCTAGTTCACCTCTTGATTATCCTACCCAAACATCTTTGATATCATTCATTTCTTTATCTTTCATACTTTGAGGAACTTCAACTTTAACCGACATAGATCATGTGAGAATCATGAAATCCGGTGTCTATCCCACACCGAAAAGAGGTGGAGTCACTGGCCAAGTTGAAACCCAAACATCCCTAGCTCGCTTAGGTGGAAAACCACAGGCTAGTTCCCTATGTTGGCAGCATAGTTCAAAGACTAGGAGATCTAGGGAGACCCATAACCACCTTGGTGGACAGTCTCATATCATGAGAATTACGTGAACCTCCGCCCTTCCCGAAAGAAGGCATCACCACTCATAGCTAGCCTATCGGTGCTCCATTTAAAGTTCCTATTTACATTCAACTCATACATCATCGAAGCTTGCTTCTAGCATGAGGTAGTCATAGCTCATTAGATGATTTATCATCTCTTCTTTACGTATTAAGTGTGAATTGTCCTTACACTTACATATAGAGTGTGATTGAGACTTGTCTCTTAATATTCAACACTGTCTTAGGTGAGTTCATTTGGTGACCTTATATTGGCGTAGGTACAGCTTGTCTCACTTGCACTAGCCTCATATTGTGATGCCACCCTGTTATTTCTTAACATATTTTCATTTCATCTTTACTCACCTTTCATTATTTGTTCATTGTATAACATACATATTCTCTCTTGGAATTTACATTGATGGATATTGATTCTAGGCGTAGATACAGATTTTCTCACTTGTACTAGCCTATCCTCATGTAGCCACTCTTTCTTGATTTATTCATCATTTAGCATAAATATACTTTATTAGAAATTTCATTTAGTGACATGGATTCTTAGACGTAGATGCATCTTGTCTCACTAACACTAGCCTCTTATCATGCTGTCACTATTTTCATTAGCATCATAGTATAACATAATTACTCACCTTATTACGTGAATGTTCATTTCGTCATATGCCAATGCACTTGGCCTTTTAGTGTGTTTCACATTCTTACTTAACCCTTCTGGGGTCACATCATTCATCACATAACATCTTAGGTTCACTTACTTTATAAACGTATGCTGGACTTATGAGTCCACACACACAAGCCATGAGGCTTCATTCATAGTCCATTTAAGTGATTCATATTGCCGAATATTATGTGGTACAAGACTTATCCATCTTGTAAGTATGCCAAAGTCTCAATTTTATTCCTATAGGCAGCATTCAATAATTATTTAATCACGTAAGACTTATGTGTCAATATGGAATTGGGCAAGGGAACCCTATTTCAAATTCCTTGTGTAACACTTAGTATATTTTCTTTATGATTTTCGTTGTCATAAACTTCTTGGCTAGGGAACCCGAGATCAATTCCCCACACCTACACTTTCTTTCTCTTTTTTTTTCTTGATTTTTGCCTTAAACAATTCGGCCTGGGGGACCCAAGATCGAATCCCCACGCCCACATTCTTTACTTTTTCCTTTATTTTCTTGGTTCATTCGTTTAGATTAAGAGGGTGTGGGATCGAACCCCCACAGCCTCACCTTTTTTTAATTGCATTTTCTCCTTACCTTTTTATTCGGCATGAGGTTGTGGGTTCGAATCCCACATACCTCATTTTTATTATTTCTTTATTTCATTTTTATCCTCTCTCCTTCATCCGTCCAAGAGGTTGTGGGTTCGAACCCCACACGCCTCACTTTATTTTCTTTCATTTTTCCCCTAACTTTTCACTTGAGCTTTACCCCATTTAGAATCCCCCTTACCACATTTTATGATTTAATTTTTACAACATGTACAGGGTGAGGTCTTGGGTTCAATCCCCACTGACCTCAAGCATTTAAAAAAATATTTTGAACGTAACTTTTTTTTACAGTAAGCTGTCCAAAAACAAATTTCCGAAATTCTGGAAATTTGTTCACTCTATTTGCAGTCCCTTTGCTCAACTTTTAGATGTTAGATTTAAGATAATTTTTTGTGTAACATCTAGTACATCTTTAGGTGAGTTTTCATGGTTACTTTCGAGAATTTAATCACCTTTTTACAGTCAATTTTCTCACCCCCTTTCCCGTTAAACATCAAGACATTTCGAGTAGTTTTTAGGGAGATCTTTAGGTACATTTTCAAGGTTACTTTCAATCAAGAATTATCATTCAATTCAGCAACTTTGAACTCCTATGAACATTATGTTTTTAACATATTCATATACGTAAAATACAACATTTTAACATGTAAAAATCCAGGCTTCAAATCATGGCTAACTCACAGCACACATATGCACAATCAGGTTAACGTAATTCACTTTTTCGAAACACATCTTTCATTTCTCATATAATTTCCAAATACACATTCAAACACGTAATCACAACCAGCCCTAAAATCATTTAGCAGAAGTCATACCAATGCATACTTTGAATCTTTCAAAGGATCTAATGACAGGGGCATGCAACGGGGACAACCTTAGTTTTTCAATTGCGATTAAACTGAACCTTAAGTGTCTCTTGGGAAACGGATCAAGAAAAAGAAAACCCATACCTGAAGTTGTTCAAAAGTGATTCAACGTGCTGCCTATTTCCCCACTAAGCCAATGTCTCACCACCGAAACCACAAGCAAAAACCGTCGAGAAATTGATTTTTACCTTTCGTTTTTAAGCTTGTTTTGCTTTTGAGTTTTTAGCTTTCAAGTTCTTGATGAACTTTTGTATTTGACGTTCTTTTCTTGTTCTCTTGTTGAAGGCAGATCGTGAGTGAGAGAGAAGTAGTGAGAAACGTGTGAGAGTGTTAACTTAAGATTAGGAGATCAGGGAGAGACTTAGTCAAATTAGGATTTATCTTTAATTAATAAATAAAATGTGATTGTTTTTCCTTTTTCTTAAATCAACAATTAAATATTAATTAATTAAATTAATCCACTATATAAAATAAATCAAATTAAATCATTGCTCCCACCAAGGCTCGAACCTGGGTGGAGCAAGATTTCGCTTAAAGGGTCAATTTGGCCCTTTCTACAAAAATTGCCCCTCCACCATATTAATTAATTAATTAATGAAATATTTAGGGTAATTACAATTCTACCCTTAGCCTGGAAAAAGACCATTATACCCCTAGACCCTCCAAACTTAAGATTACCCCTTTTTAAGTCCGGTTAAGACTCATCCTGGTAGATCTTCATATTCGGGTGCCCTACATGGCTGGACCCAACCTTTCCTAGCTCAACTAACTCACCAGGTTTGTTAGCTTGGCTGTTGCAAGGGTTTAGAGGTCTGGTTCGACGCGCATCAATCAGTGTGAACCCGGTCTAATCGTAGGCGTTCTAGATACATTAAGCATTACTTAGCATAGCCATTTTAGGGTTGTTACAGATATAGTCATGTCACCATGTAGCATGGCTGTACGACACTCTTCCTTCACAATATCCGAAACACCGTTCAAGAATCTACTCATCTCATCCCTAGTGTTAGACACCAAGGATGGAGCATACTTAGACAATAGGATAAACTATGAGGAATACTCCTCAACACTCATGCTACCTTGCCTAAGGTTTATAAATTCCTCAATCTTAACCTCCCTCTTCTCATGGGGAAAGTACCTTTCGAAGAATGCTTCCTTAAACTCTTCCCACTCTAAGGAACCAGATTCAACCGGTATACTATCCTTCAATTGAGTATACCATACTTTAGCAACATCTTTCAATTGATATGAAGCTAACTCCGCTTTCTCCCTAGAAATCACTACCATAGCATGCACTATCTTATACACCTTATCCAAGAAAGCTTGGGGATCTTCTCCAACCTTAGAACCAAAGAAGATAGGAGGATTCATCCTTACAAAGTCCCTCAATCTAGAGATCATAGTAATATCCATAACATTCTCCCTAGGCCCAATGTCTCTATTCACTTGAGTTTTCATAGCTCGTGCTAGGGTAACGAGAGCCTCTCTAATCTCCCCATTAGCCATTTTCGGGGGAACCACCGGAACCTCATTACCTACTTCCACAATAGGGACTTGATTACCTCGAGCACTTTTAACACCTTGAAAAACTTGAGGAACTTTCTCAACTTGTGGCACATGTCCACCTTGTGGAGGAAGTCCCTCATTCATATCATTCTCCTCAACCCTCCTAGTCGGTGTCCTCCTCGTATTCATCTCCCTAGAAACATAAGGAAAACCATAAGAAAAGGACACTCATAACTTTTAATCCCTACGATACGACATAGGATTAGAAAAGAAAGGAAACTCTATCGTCCTATAGCCGCTCTCCCATAGGTGTGTCGCGACTCACACCGATGGTCAAGACTCTACTAGACGTGTCTTTTTTAGACTTTTCGATTCCTAAGTACTACTTCATAACCTTATGCTCTGATACCAAGATTGTCATGACCCGTGAGTACCCCCTAGAAGTTAGGGCATTCTTGAATCGAAACATGGCATACTTGACCTCTCGGAGGGCTTGTACAATCCCTTTCGTACCATTCATTGCATACATCTGTGAGAAGTAGTGCGGAATTAAAACTTTTCACACAAAATAATAATACTTCAAAATATCTCTTTTATTGAAAACATAATGAAAGTCTAAGTTTCAAAGTCTCCATCTTAAACATATGAATATATTGGGACACGACCCATACTTCAACATATAGAAAATAGCTAAGTCTATTAGAATACTTCAATAAGGAAATCTAAACATAAGATGTCCTCGAATCTAGCGAGGACATACCAACTCTTTACTTGAATGAACACTAATTCAAGCTTCAACTTCGAGACTCCTCTCAAACGCCACATACACCTTTAGAGATAGACAAAATGTATGGAATTAGTACAAACACTTTTACTAATTATGGCATAATGCATAAAATCATGATAAACGGATTTTTGTATAAAACATGCTCTTTTTTATTAAAACATGATATTATAAGCATAAGAACAACATTTAACTCCTTAGAAACATATAAGATATCACATAAGCATTTTATCAAATAGTTGAGAATATTACAGTGAACTATGTCACTTTACAGTGAACTAAGTTCCACTTCACAGTAACCTCTTTTCGCTTGCATCCCTCTCACCAAAGGTTATCCTAAGATTCACTTAAGTGAGACGAAGAGAGACCGACCATACACCCTCTCTAAGCACACCTAAATGATCATTAAGACTACCTAAGATAAGATTGTTCCCTTTTCCTTTCATTAACTCACCACTAAGGTTACTCTAATATTCACCTAAGTGGGACAAGAAAAGACCGCCCATACACCCTCTTCAAGCTTACCTAAGCAACCCTCAAAGCAACTCAATATAGAGCACATTCTATTCAATTGGCTAATGTCATATTAATTCATTAAGTCAATTAGAAGACATTTCATTCATTATAGACTTCACATAATGGTCTTGAAAAGACCTAGGGACTCACATACTAACATATTCAAAGTCTAGTCGTGTAATGTCTAGATAGCGTCCCATTCCACTACCTAAATTTCCTTGTACTTATACAACACTAGCATGTATCCCACATGATGAGAATAGACAATAACCGACACAGACCATACTAACTAGGCATGGAATCCGGAGTTATAAACCTACTCCGATGGAGGGTGTTCTACTTGCCAAGGGTAGAAATAGGACACATACCATGTAGGCACATGGTTAAAGAATATCAAGGTCTTTTATGTACTCTAGTCTCATTCTCAAGTAGAGATACATTGTACTCTAGTATCCTTCTTAAGTAAAGCTACAAACCATAACATATTCATTTGGTGCTAGCCTTTGTTCTCATAAAGTAAGTTTAATAAAGAGTGACATATGAAAATGTACCATCTCTTAGTCATTACCTAGTCATAATGCACCTACCAAAGATGGGTCTACTAGGGCTGCCACTCAATGGTCTATAAGGATAGCTCATTCTTAACATTCTCTCTATATATAGAAGGTTCCACATAATAGTCATGCTTAGAAGGGCACCATTTTAGGTCTACCGATCCTAGACTTTTATTCAACATTCCATACACATACAAGACAAAGGTTCCTAAGCCTACTAAGTCAAGATGTTTATATTCATAATTTACATGTATCAAGTAAGGGACACTAGTCTACCAAAGCAAGACACAACATACTTTACTTTATTACATATAGCATATCATTCTTTAAAGCACTTAGGAATGACCCTTATCATCTTTATGTCATTCTATACATTACTGTAACATCATCAATATATCCACTATAGACTCATATAGTCAAGTAGGAACAATCATGCATCAACTCTAAGACTACATACATAAACACATAGTCATAATCTAACATGATCACCTAAAATTATCAAACTTTCATATTACTAGCATGTAGATAGATATACTCATACTTCACATAATCAATTATACAAATCATCATAATACTTTAAGTAGTGCCAACAAGTACATGATCATTATAATACGTAAAGTAACGCCGACAAGGCCACATCAATTGCAAGTAAAGCACATAACACCGCCACCATAGGTTAACCATACCAATCACAACATAATTGAAGTCTAATTAAAATAGAATAAAGAGAATTAGGGCAGTGTACCACCAATCCATTCTCACCACTTCAATCCATAGCTAAATCATCAAATTCAATACCATAAGGCCCTTACCCATGGCCATGAACATCAATTCAATACGTAAATCACAATACTCAATGAATCTAAATCAAATCAATATGGATTTATCAATCTAATACCAATTATACATCAATTTAATACAATTCATACATCATTCAATAGCCCATAGAAAACTACACTATAATTCATAAGTATAGAGACAAAATCACTTAACCCATAAAATAGTCAAAATAAGGATTGCATGGTTTGCATGGGTTCATAGAAATTATACTTTAAAACATTCCAATAACATCAATTCAATCATAAAACAGTTATTTAAAATAATTTATGCAAGAACCATGGCTAGATCATAAAATTGGAAAATTATTGTTTTTGATCATCTTTGAAAATCATTGGAATTGACTCCTTGAAGAAAGAGATTTTAAGGATGAATAACCATACCTTAATTGTGATGAAAATCCCACAAGATTGATGAATAAAAAACTTGAGAATCTTATCTTCTTCCTTGGAGCCTCAAAGCTTCAACAATGAAGTTTTGGAGAGAGTGAATGGAGAGGTTTTGTTTTGAGTTGAGGGTTTAGCTTTAATTGTTGAGGTTAGGGGTTTAAATAGGTCCTATAACCGTCCATAATATACCCCTAAATTACCTAAAAGACTCCTACATTTATTGTACAAATTAACCAACTCAAATTTGACTTAAAAATGACGCAACGAAATCTGGGACTTTTTTGCGCGTCGCAGAGACACTTCCAAATTTATTTTTCAAAAATTCTTGGATAGAATGGTTCGTGATAGACCCTCTTCTCAAGGCAAATGTTTTTCCTACTACTTGTCAGATGTGCGTCGCGTAGCCACTGCCTAAAACAGGCTGGCGTGGCTGCTTGGCAGTCCAAGTTTGGGTCCTCCTTGGGGACCCTTTTGATGGTCCCCGAGGCATCGTTCTCGGACTTTTCGACCCTTTGTATATCAGGCTATGCGTAGAAAATCTCGGTACTGAATATCACCTTCAAAAAATCCCCCAAAACATCACAACAAAACAGTACGTTACACTAGATCAAGTTCGACTAGTTTGCGAACGTCTTGGACGTTTGACCTCCAAACACTTCCAAACTTTATATACTGCCTAAGAACACTATTATTAAAAATTTTATGACTTTAAAACATCATGAAACAAGTGTTAGGTCTAGCTCAACCTATCTCATTTTGAGCGATGTTACATTTTTTGTATGCCCTCTAGTTCGAGGATGCTACCACACACTCTATCTTAGTAGTACAAGTATTGTCTAGTAGAAATTCATTTCTTTCCTATTGTTGAAGATATTGATGTAAGACCTATGTTACAATTATGGATTTGTATAAGGGCTTTGCCCGGATTATTTGACTTCATTAGATGGTTAATATGAGACAAAATATTAGACTAAATTCCTATACGTTGTTATGATCTATTGCGAGAAGCCTATGTATGCTTCCTATGTAGAGGTCTATGTAAACCTCCTTGCTATATAAGCAAAATTTTTAATTTTTCCGCGTTTTTGACCTATGATATGCTATGATGAAGCTAAGAGGTTTGTCTTAGTCCTCTTCGAGGGCGACTACGCCGGGAATGACTAGGGTGTACTTTGGGTCGTTATAAACTTGGTATCACAGTATGAGGTTAAATCTTCTTGTAGTGTCTTATTCATAATTTTGATGCGTGCCACACTTATGAATGAGAGACTATGTGATGCTTAGGAACTTTCACTCTCTTGTTATTCCTTAGTCGTGCCTAAGAGTCTTAACTCTATGTAGTCCTTTCTTCTAATCCTTTATTTGTGCTTATAGGCAATGAATACAAGAAGTAACAATGCTCGAAGGTCCAGATAGGATAATTTGAATGAGGCGGTTCCCCCTCAAGCTCCTCAAAACCCTCAAGTTCCTATTGAAGAAGGGGCTATGTCTTATGTTGAGATAAGTTAGGCCATTCATAACTTGACTCAAGTATTGGCTACCCCTGTTTCTAGGTATACAAGGGTGCAAGTGAACCCAAATGCTAATACCACCACTTCAAGGATGAATCCCCCTAATTTCTATGGTTTTAAGGTGGAGGAGGACCCACAATGGTTTATTCATGAAGTGTTCAAGGTTCTTGATGTTATGGGTGTTTCTTCTCAAGAAAAGGCGGAACTAGCCCCCTACCAACTCAAAGATGTGGCTCAAGTGTGGTATGAGCAATGGAAGGATGAGAGTCCGGTTGCAGAAGGTCGGATTACTTGGGGAGCTTTCAAAATGGCTTTCCTTGATAGGTTCTTTCACTTTGAACTAAGGGAGAGGAAAATGCAAGAATTCATCAACCTTCGTAAAGGGGGTATGAGCGTGAAGAAGTATAGCCTCAAGTTTACTCAACTATCAAAGCATGCTCCTACTATGGTTGCGGATTCTAGAGCTAAGATGAACAAATTTTTCATGGGGATATCCTATCTTATGGTAAATGAGTGTAGGTCGGCTATGTTGATTCCTAGCATGGAAATCTCTCGTCTCATGGTTCATGCCGAGCAAATTGAGGAACAAAAGCTTAAGCATGTTGGTAGGGAGTTGAAGAAGGTGAGAACCGAGGAGGGGAATTCTTCTAAGAATAGGTATGAGATTCAATACAAACCAAGGTTCAAGAAGAGGTTTTCCAATAAAGGATCTTCTAGTGATCCAAGGGCCAATAAGAGTAAGGTTCCTACTCCCATGCCCCAAGAGGGAAAAGGTAGTCGTTCTTATGTTGATAGGCCTCTTTGTTCTAAATATGGTAGAAAGCATGATGGCAAGTGTTTTGTGGGCACGGGTAATTTCTATAATTGTGGCAAGGGTGGTCACATGAAGAAATATTACCCTATGATGAAGACTCAAGGAGGGGAAAATGCTCAAGCTCAAGCAAGTGCACCAAACCCGGATGCCCCTAAGAAAAATCGCTTTTATGCTCTCCAATCCCGAAGTGATTAAGAGAGATCCCTGGATGTGCTGACCAGTATGTTACGTTTATTCTCCTTTGATGTATATGTTTTGTTAGACCCCGGTGCCACATTGTCTTTTGTTACCCCTCTTGTAGCCATGAAGTTTGATATACTACCCGATATGTTATACGAACCTTTTTCGGTTTCTACCCCGATGGGTGATTCTGTGGTGGTTAATAAAGTCTATAGAGGTTGTCCAATTTACTTGACCAATAGAGTTACATTAGTTGACTTTATAGAACTTGATATGCTTGATTTTGATGTCATATTGTGAATGGATTGGTTGCATGCTTGCTTTGCCACTATTTATTGTAGAACAAGGGTGGTCAAATTTAAATTTCCAAATGAACCTATTTTTTAGTGGAAGGGAGGAAACTCAAATCCTAGGGGTAATATAATCTCATGTCTAAAAGCTTACAATTGATTGCAAAGGGTTGTCTCTACCACATAGTGAGAGTTAGGGATATTGAATTCGATGTCCCTCCCATACAGTCGATACCCGTAGTAAGGGAATTTTCTGAGGTCTTTCCCGATGATCTTCCTGGAATCTCCGAACGGGAAATTGACTTCGGCATAGACTTATTGCCGGATACACAACCTATTTCAGTTATTCCTTATCGGATGGCCCCGGCCAAGTTGAAAGAACTAAAGGTTCAACTCAAAGATTTGCTAGATAAGGGTTTTATTCAACCAAGCATATCTCCATGGGGTTCCCCGGTATTGTTTGTGAAGAAGAAGGATGGGTCCTTGAGAATGTGTATCGATTATCGTCAATTAAACAAAGACACTATAAAGAATAAGTACCCACTCCCTAGGATTGATGAATTATTTTATCAACTCCAAGGAGCGATTTACTTTTCAAAGATTTGATTGAGGTAGGGTTATCATCAACTTAGAGTGAGGGAGGTTGATATTCCGAAAATGGCATTCCGAACAAAATATGGTCACTTTGAATTCCTAGTGACGTCATTTGTTCTAACAAATGCCCCAGCGGCATTCATGGACCTTATGAATCGAGTTTTTAGAAAGTATCTTGATTTGTTTGTGATTATCTTCATTTATGACATTTTGATATACTCTAGGAGTGAAAATGATCATATGAGACATTTAAGAATAGTTTTGCAAGTTCTCAAGGATAACCAACTTTTTGCTAAGTTTAGAAAATGTGAGTTTTGGTTGAGGTCGGTTGTATTTCTTGGGAAGATTATCTCTAGTGAAGGGGTAGAGGTTGATCCAAGAAAGACAAAAGTGGTCAAAAGTTGGACGAGACCTTTGAGTCCTACCGACATCCGATGTTTTATAGGGTTGGCCGGTTACTATAGGAGGTCAAAGCATTTTCGTCTATCACATCTCGATTAACGGCCTTAACCCAAAAGAAGTCCAAATTCGAATGGTCGAAATCGTGTGAAAAGAGTTTCCAATTATTGAAGGATAGACTCACCTCCGCTCCGATATTGACCTTACCAGAGGGTACCGAAGGCTTTGTGATTTATTTTGATGCCTCCCGAGTGGGTCTAGGATGTGTGCTCATGCAACATGGAAAAGTCATAGCGTATGACTCTAGACAACTCAAGCCACATGAGAAGAATTATCCAACTCATGACCTTGAGCTAGGGTGTACTTTGGGTCATTATACTTACTCACAATCCCAATCGTATACTAGTGCAATGCAGATGTGAAGCCCATAACCTCACACATACTTAGTAGATCTATCATGAGACCACAAGCCTTAACATTCACTTCATACATTAACATGACAAACATAGACAACTTTATTCATGCCAATCAAGACCTTCATCAAATATTCATTAACACCAACGTTATGCATGTAAGGATAAGACCACATCATATAGACTCATACCATGCATTTCATCACAACAAGTAGACAACACTACAATGTCATGCATAAGGAACATAAACATAGTCACATGCATTAGAACACCTTCCTATAACTTACCTCAATAGCTACTTGTGCAATGCATAGGTGAAGTCTCATACCCCCACCTACACTAAGCAACTACCCTTAGGTTATCCTAGTTAGGGTCCTTACTTTACTTCCATTGTCCATTTTACTTTATGGAAACTATAGCCTTAACCGACACTAAGACCATGGGTGCAAACATGGAATTTGGTGTTGTAGAACCTTACACCAATGAAAGGTTCTCTTACCTAGCCAAGGTAGAACATTAACACATGCTAGATTACGAAGTGATATTACTTGCTAGATCCTATGAGGCAAGCATAATTATGGAACTTGGATATGGAAACCCTCTTTATTCCTATTGAGGCATTGTAGTTATCTACCTAATGAGGATAATGGTGAACCCTACCTTCCTACCATGGGAAGGTGCCACCCCTAATCTTCAAGTTCACTCGGTCCTAAGCGAAGTTTCCTTTATTTAAAAGCCATTATTATCTTTACTTTATAAAATGAAGGCTTAGGAGAGTTAACTCATCATATGTTTATCTCATAGGTCATAGATGAGAGTTCATCAACCTAAATCATGTTAGAAACCCTTTCACATGGACATTGCATATTCAAGTACCATCTAGTTTAGGGTGCTCTTGGGAACACTTACCAAGTGCCCCTCTATTGACTAGATCATCATACATGTGTGTGTGTGTATACATATATGTGAGCAAACCGTTCACATCAACACATTAAAGCCACACATGTTCATACATTAATGCATAAGTTTATTTATGAGAAATCCTTTCATATAAACACATTAAGACACTATGCACAATCATAACATAAGCATGCATTCATATTCATGTACATAGAAAACCAAACCTAGGAACTATTCTATCAAGGCACACATGTGCAATGCTTGGAAAAGGTCCCATACCCTTGACCATACTAGTACACCTATCAAGTCATCCTTGTTAAGAGATGCATAACATACTTTCATAAACATAAGCTTAACATGCATAGCAGTAGACACACGTACATATGAGAATACCCTTTCATTTAAACACCATTAACCTATACTACTAGTAAACATGCATGAAGTGTGAGTGTGTATACATTGGTCAACGTGATCACATAATGGCTATCACAACACAATGAGGCGTCAACCCTCTTAGGACCACAATGCACCTTCAAGCATAGACCACACAAAACATACTGGCATAAGTAACAAGCTAACTTCAATACTTGCATTCAAGACTCTTATTCATAGGTAATCACACATTCATATATGGGTATATAGGTAGGGGACATTAATCATCATTACTTCATCAATGTAAGCACCTAAACATAACCCTAACATAGTCATTCACAAGTTTATACATTAACAACATAACCTAGATCACAACTAGAATATAAGACTAGGCATGATTCTTTACATGTGGTGATCATCACCACCATACATTCATAATACAGTTACCTTCAACGCCATGATCACATCACATATATTGACAATAAATTAAACACCGCCACCATAAGTGGACCATACCACACAATGTCATACAAGGCCAATACAACTAGCCATTTCATAGGAAAGTAGAGAAGAAGAGTAGACCTTACCAATTCATCAACCTTTGATCATCATTGATCAATATTCAAAATCCATCAATAATACTAATCAAGGGCAGTAGCTAAATGTATCATACCATGGACTATATCATGCATAAATCTCAACAAGATCATGATACTAACATGTACACTACTTCACCAATTCAATAGAGAGTAGAGAAGCATAGATCACTTACCAATCTCCCATGCTTGATCATTAATGATCAATACACTCAATTAATCAATAATGTTAATATAAGGCAGTAGCTAAAGAGATCATAACCTAACAAAATCCTACCTCAAATAACCATAGAATCGATATCACATTGAAACTACGTTAGCAATCTATAGAGGATAGAAGAACATAAGTCAATACTAGCTAATCTTTAAACCTTGATCCAAATTGGATGCATTACATCTAATTCATCATCAATATACATGATAGGCAGTATCTAAGAATCAATTTAACACCATTGAATCACATTATAAACCTCCTAACATCAAGATCATAATAACCAATACATAGGCTAGTTCGAGAGTTTGAAGGTGGCATGGGCTAATCATGCAATTTGATTGAAATTCACTTCATAATAAATATATTAAAATCAATTCATCATGAGAAAGCCTTTGAAAACGTTTTGAAAAAGAACCAATGGCTAGATTGAAAGATAGGCAATTTGATCACAATTTCTCGTTGAAAACATTGAGAAGAACTATCTAGATGAAAGGTTATCTAGAGATGAAGGATCACCATACCTTTATTAGATGAAGGAACCACGAAAAATTGGTGAACAACCCATGTAAATACCATCTACAATATGACCTTGATCTTCTTCTACCATGGAGGTTTCTAGAGAGGATATTTTGGGAGAGGGAAGTCTAATTTTGAATTGTGAAATCGGGTTTGGGGTTGTCATGTTTAAACCAACTAAGTATACCCAAAAATAACAAAATAAACCGCCTAGGGTCAGGTTAGGACATGGGGTGAATTTACCATTCACCCCATAAATGAAACAACGTTCATGGCAGTTGACACAGCCTGCATCGACGGCCACAAAATGACACCCCTTATGCCCATCGATGGGCCGTTGGTGGCCACCGTCGTTTGGGTATGAGTCTTTCATTTGGCTAAGACTTCTCCAGTCTAAGTTCCAATCGACGCCTCACCATCAACAGGGCGTAGGCAAACCTACTGGTCATCGATTGAGGGTCGTAGCTAGACATTACCAAGGCAGTGTCTCGATAGACTTTGGGTCCTCCTTGAGGGCCTTTTGCGGGGCACTTGGGGAGTAATACCCTGACGTTTCCAACGTAAATATACACCTCAAAATTTCAAGAAGATTCCATACCAGTTTGACAATCAAACAACACTCCCAACACATCCAAACATGCTAGGCATACTCAAATCAGACATGCACATCTCAAGGGCTAACTTTCGAAAGTCTTGGTTGTTCTTGGCCGTTTGACTTCCGAATGACTTCAAATTAATCATACATGCTTTAAAAAATTAATTAACATATTAACAAGCTTATAGGTACATGTGAGGCTCTAGACACCATAACTCATTTTGGGAGTCTTACAATATCCCCTACTTGGGAACCTTAGTCCTTGAATGACACTTGGGACATTTAAAATACAACAAGGACTTCAATTATCCAAAGAGAAGCTCACAACATTCGCAACATCACCACATAGAAGTCAATGCACCAAACGTACAAGAAACACAACTTGAAACTACTTAGCACTCAATGCATCACAAGCAAAACAAAACCTTTATTCACTCACTTCCAAATTGCATCAAACACTTAGGCTCTTGTCATTCATAGGAGGAACATCCTTCTCCTAATAATAACATGGTCTTTACATTTCAATGCATTATGAGCTCATTATTCAACCATAATTAAGTCACACTTAGGCAGATTCAACAACACTCAGGAAACTAAGAAGCACTCATACTTCAATGCATATAGACTTGAATTAAGTAAATCAACAAGGAACTTTCTTAATTAGACCTAGTTCCATGTAGGTCATACCCAACCATACCATGCTTAGTTGTGTCCATGGAGGAATGTCCTTCTCCTCAACACATTCACATGTCTCATAAGTCCTTACCCAATCAAGGCATAAAGGTCAATTCACTGTAAAAAAGAGAATTTCTCAACTTTTAACCATAGCATGCTCATACTTTCTTCCTAATGAAGTTTAAATGGTAATTCACACCACACACATCACAACAATAGGAAGTCATTTCACTTAATTTCAATTCCTAGCATAACAGTAGCTTTCATAAGCAAGCATCAATTTGGGGAAGTCTCACAATTTATAGGCACACACAAGGACACTAGCTAAACATGCCTTCACTTTTCAAGAGTGAGCCTACAATAATGCTTTCCAAACCATAAAAGTCACATAATTTTCAAGAGACTCAACATTTTTCATTTTAAAGAGACTCAGTTTCTCATTATAAGTCTAAACCTTACACATCAAAAGTGACTTCAACCATGTTTCTTACCTTATCTCATGATGTTAAATTCACAATTAGCATATTAAGATGCACAATAAACATGAGAAAACATGAATTTGATCAAAAATACTTTTTTCATGCACTTTAGAATCTTAAAAATATCCTTAAGATAGTGACAATCAAGACATACAAAACATATGGAGGTTATGCAACTCATACTTTATACAAGACTCGTATCATGAACAAGATTACTAATAATTCTTTAGTTTCAAGTTCAAGTAAGAATAAAAGGACAATATAGAAATATCTACAACCTTACTACTCACATCACCATCCCCCACTTAGGGCAAACCCAATTAAGAGCAACTTAACCCAACCTCAAGAGGATCTTAGCTTATCAACCTTCATCATCATCACTTAAAAGTGATTACCAACCTAAAAGGAATTACAGCAACTTAACATAGGGACATCAAGGGCATATAAAATTCTACCATCTAGTCACTCTATCCCCCACTTGGGGTATGCCTATTCACCTCATCCCCTTAAACACCAAGTTCAAGGAAAGTATAAAGCCAACCTTTCATACTCTTCACTCAAGGAGACTAAACATCACTGAGTGTTTTCACTCATAATCTCACATCAAGGAGTCTACTAACTCAATCACAACCATCCCTCTACTCCTAACACCCAAAAAAATCCATAACACATAGGTTAGGTCACCCAACCACATAAGGTCTCAACTATACCATAATCATCAAGGGTCATACAACATTAGGGGAAACAATAAAGGAGACTTAGCCATAAGGCCTCTTTCTTTTCTTTGAATATTACAATAAGGCAACTTCTAGGTTAATTAAACCGACATCATCACCCTACAATGCTACCCTCACATCTAGGATCAAGCCTATACAAAAGACTCCAATCCAAACAAGGCAACTATGAAGAACCACACATATACAAAGGGCAACATTTGAACTATTTAACATACATATATAGGCAACTTACATTTCTAGCCATTTACCACACTTCCTAAAGCATTAAAAGTCTAAACCATATCATAGGACTATCATAATGAAAAATCATATAGCAACAAACCATTCCAAAAGAGACTTATTTGAACCATAACACTTCTAACATGCTTTAACCATATGATGACATGCATTTCTCAACATAACATTTCATTTCACATAGATCTCATATATAGCCACAAAGGGCATTATAACAACATAAACCAAAGTTCACCTTCACACAAACTCATCAAACCATAAAACCAAGTTAAGCATCAAAACTCCCCTTTTCTCTCTCAAGCATAGAGATACCATCTCATCCAAGCAATCACATTTAAAAGACCACCGGACAACAAAACATAAGAGAGAGATCTTATAGAGTTAAGTTCTAAGACACGACATGAGAATGATGAAGAAGGGAAACTCTATCGTCCTACAGCTTCCCACTCATGGATGTTTCACGGCTCACCACCAGTGAACGAGACTCTACTAGACGTGACAACATGAGACTTCTTGGACCCTAAACCACTTTTATAACCTCATGCTCTGAAACCACATTTGTCCCGACCGGGGAGCACCTCCTAGAAGTAACATGGCGTAAGTGACCTCTCAGAGGTCTTATACAAGCCCATAGTTATCATTCATTGCATTTTCATAGGTAAATTTAGATGAAAATTTAAAACTTTCTTAGCACATCATATTCTAGAACATCACTTCCATTATATATAAAATATCTTAATACATAGTTAAATACTCTAGTCTCTTTTTACCATCCTAGACTCAACATCATTAGAGTACATTAGGGACACGACCCTTAAAACATAAATCATAAGTATATTATTACAAGACTTTACAGTAAAATAAGATTTAGGAAATCCTTGGACTTAAGAATTCCTTTCCTTGAGCTTGAGAATCACATATCAAGCTCCTCACCATTAAAGACATCCGTTAAGCATCCATAACCAACACTTTGTGTATAAAGATAGAGAATAATGGTGTTAGTACAAGAATGCACTAAGTATGGCAACCATGCAAAAACATGCATTTAAAAGAGACATTTTTCTTGAAACCATGCATCATTTCTTTTTGTGAAAACTTCATAAAACTTTGATAAAATAGGCATTATACCATTTAAATACTTCATATAGGCATATTTAATGGTCAAACATCATATAAAATCATACATTGTATTTAAGGCATATTAGGGCCACTTTACAGTAACTTACAGTGACCTATTGTCCCTTTTACAGTGAACTCCTCTTTCTTTAACTCCTTTACTTCTTGACTTCCCAAGTAACCATTTAGTGATACTTGGTGCAATGCATCACCTTAAGGCCACAAGGTACTCATACATTAACCTTACTAATCAAATACATATATTCATAGAAGTGTAACGTACCATAAAACACATTTAGTCAAGACTCACAATATCATTACAGTAAGCTCTAGTTATTATGCACATACACTAACTTTACTTCACATAGAACATTATAAGACCTGACTCACAATCCCAATCTAAGTCTACTAGTGCAATGCACATGTGAAGCCCATAACCTCACACATACTTAGTCGACCTATCATGAGACCACAGGCCTTAACATTCAGTTCATACATTAACATGACAAACATAGACAATTTCATTCATGCCAAGCAAGACCTTCAACATATAGTCATTAAGACCAACATTATTCATGTAAGGATAAGACCACATCATATAGACTCATGCCATTCATTTCATCACAACAAGTATACAACATTACAATGACATGCATAAGGAACATAAACATAGTAACATGCATTAGAACACCTTCCTATAACTTCCCTCCAGAGCTAATTGTGCAATGCATAGGTGAAGTTCCATACCCCCACCTACACTAAGCAACTACCATTAGGTTATCCTAGTTAGGGTCCTTACTTTACTTCCATTGTCCATTTTACTTTATGGAAACTATAGCCTTAACCGACACTAAGACCATGGGTGCAAACATGGAATTTGCTGTTGTAGAACCTTACACCAATGAAAGGTTCTCTTACCTAGCCAAGGTAGAACATTAACACATGCTAGCTTACGAAGTGATATTACTTGCTAGATCCTATGAGGCAAGCATAATTATGGAACTTGGATATGGAAACCCTCTTTATTCCTATTTAGTCATTGTAGTTATCTACCTCATGAGGATAATGGTGAACCCTACCTTCCCACCATGGGAAGGTGCCACCCCTCATCTTCAAGTTCACTCGGTCCTAAGCGAAGTTTCCTTTATTTAAAAGCCATTATTATCTTTACTTTATAAAATGAAGGCTTAGGAGAGTTAACTCCTCATATGCTTAGCTCATACGTCATATATGAGAGTTCATCAACCTAAATCATGTAAGAAACCCTTTTTCAAGGACATAGCATATTCAAGAAGCTTTGAGTTTAGGGTACTCTTGGGAACACCTTCCAAGTGCCCCTATATTGACTTGATTATCATACATGTGTGTGTATATACATATATATGAGCAAACCTTTCACATCAACACATTAAAGCCACACATGTTCATACATTACTGCATAAGTGTATTTATGATAAATCCTTTCATATAAACACATTAAGACACTATGCAAATTCATAACATAAGCATGCATTCATATTCATGTACATAGAAAACCAAACCTAGGAACTATCCTGTAACATTCCAGAAAATTATGTGTCTAGTAGAGAGCCCAATAGGTCTTTAAGAATGCGCATTGGGGGTACATAGGCACCCGTAAGGGGTGTTAGCCAATTTCGATAATATTATCCAAGTAATCGAATCATGCTCCAAGCTTGTTAGAAATTGTACCTGCAAAGAAGATCCTAAGCTAAAATAGTGATCGCTAATGCAATACTTAAGGTATGAGGCATCTTAGTGTCAAGCCTATATACCATAGTACATAACCATTTAAAATGATCACGTAGAGTAAGCAGTGCCCAAGGACATAGTGAGGATCCTTGGGAGAATAAGTAAATATTCCAAATGAGCCATCAAGAATAGTTAGTTAGGAAAGTACAACCAACCCATGTGCAAGCACATAGGCAAGTCAAGTGGGAATCGGCCAAGGGGGACCATGCAACCACCCTAACCGAATTTGGTTAGGGCGGTTAGGGACAACATGTGTGGACGGGTCCCTCCACGTGTGGACAACCTACCTAACAAATCCTAGGATCTAACTAACTGCCCTAACTAGCTAACTAACCTAGTACCAACCGAAATAAATTAATTAGTGCACCCGACAAACTAGGACTTAACCGGGTGACACTAACCTAGTAACTAGTTAAAGAGACAACCTAGTACCTAACCTAGGATTGTCCGAAGGGTTGGTTATGGTCCTAAAAACTTAGGGGTACTTTAGTAATTACCCTAGGTTACCTAATTAATTAATTTAGAAACTTAATAATTAATTTAAAAGGGCAACATCGAAATAACAAAGGAAATTTCCAGAATTGGTTAAGACAAGAAAACGATAATATAGTACCTAACCTAGGATGGTCCAAAGAGTTTGTTATGATCCTAACAATTTAGGGGTACTTTGGTAATTACTCTAGACTATTTAATTAATTAATTTAGCAACTTAATTCATTACTATAATAGGACAAAACCGAAACTACTAGGAAAGATACCAAAAACGGTCAAGTCAAGAATCTTCCAATCCTAGTCAATCTAGGAGGGGCGTTTATGTAATTAGCTAATTGGTCTACCTTAATTAGGTTATATAATCTAAGTAGAATTAGTTAACATTCAGTTTAAAAAGTCTTAGACACGTTATTTACTCCAAGAAAACGTTACAACTAAATCAAGAGAAAAACGTGACAACAAGAGAAGCCGCAAACTAAACCCTAGGACGCTAGCAAGGGACGTTTCAAAGGTTTTCCGTTCAAAATTCATATTGATCTTCGTAGATTTAATTCTACAGCATGGTATGGGTTTTCTCTCGTGGAATCCTTTCTCCAAGAGGCTTTTCAAACGTTTTACTTCAAGAATATCAAAACTAGGGTTGTTCCCATCGAATCGCATGTTCATCTCCCCAGTTCTCCCGATTTCCGATTCTTGTAGTATAGTAGTATTATTCTCGATGCATTGCTGGTTGTATTTAGTGTTAACTGATCTTATATGTGATTTTAAGTGATTTAAATGTTGAGTGAAATACACGTGATTAGATCCGCATGCTAGGGTGTTATTTACATAAACGTTAATTGTTATAATGCCTAATTGTGTTTCGAGAATGTGAATTGTTACGAGTATTCGTTGAATTGTTGATATGTTTATCATATGTGAAAAGGCAGCTTGTCTAACATGTTAAATTACTTTAATGTATCCATTAATTGGTTGAATTAGTTTGTGATAATGTTATGACAAGTAACTGGCGAAATTCTGAATGATGCCAACAAATTGGCTAACGAATCTATATCTAAATGTATTACTCCAAAAATTCATTCTAATATCAATTCAATATATCATAACATAGGTTATTCCAATCAATGGGACAAGTCCCAACATACCCTATTCACACAACTTGTGAACGCCATAAAATCTTACAAAGAATCAATAACAATCATAAAGAATGATATAAGGTTAGTAAGTGACGTGAACAAGTTAAGGTGAGTAAAGAGATAACTAAGATTTAAGTTATAAGATTGACCTAATATAGAGTGTTATAAAAAAGTGAGACGAATCTCAAGAACACTTAATCATTACGTCAATAATACTCACATAAGAGGGTGCTAGAGTCCGTGAGACATGTCTCACTCGCACAATGATGATAAAGTAAAGTTTCAAGATCATAAGCATCAAGTAAAGATAGGGATGACCAGTCATCCATAGAGTATGTAAACCTCATAACTAGAAGCAAGCTTCCATAATGTAATGAGTCAACTCTAAAAGATAAGAAGATAAAATATGAGCTTAGCACCGATAGACTAGCTATGAGCGAGTGGTAAGCGCTTGTAAGTCTCATGAGATGAGATCGCCAGGGTCTTAGTACGTCTCCTAGTCTTAGAACTATGTTGCCAACATAGGGGCACCTAGCTAGTGGAGGCCACCCACTAAACACGCTAGCAAGTTAGGTAATCATCTTGGCCGGTGATTCCACCTCTTTTCGGTGTGGGGGAGACATCGGATTTCATGTCTAGCTAACATGATCTATGTCGGTTATAGATCAGTACAAGCATTTAGTTCACTATTGCCGTGAATCCCCCTTTACAATGTGGGGAAGACATCAACCGATTCATCTTAGCCGGTGAATCCCCCTTTTCAATGTGGGAAGACACAGAGCTTGGTTCACTTTAATCGGTGAACCACCCCTTTTCAGTGTGGGAAGACACAGAGCTGGATTTCATGTAGCTCGCATGATCTACTTCCGTTAAATCTAAGAGAATTCTTTAAGAGATAAAGAAAGAATAAGTAGCATGTTCAAAGTGAAAGATCGAGCAAGGGAGTAGACTTATAAGTTCGTAGTGAAATAAGTAAAGTAAGAGTTTAATGAACATTAATCTTAAGTGTTTGATAGACATGACAAGTTGGGGGGGGGGGGTAGCCAATAATGGAGCGTGGATTATGTCCCAAGAACTATATATTATGAAATAATACAATAAGGGTCTTGACCAATAAAGATTGGCTTATTAATGTAAGTTACCCAAAAAGAAGAAGAATGAAAAATCTAACTCATAAGTAGGGTAGCCAATCGTTTCTTTAATCTTATGAATTTCTTACTCGATTCACTGTAGGTATGGGACTACAAGAATCGTTGCACTTGTAAGTGAAACATAAGATCAAAGGAGATCATTGAACTACACAACAAGAAGATGGAAGAAAAACTGAAAAATAAACTAAGTATAGAAAGGGTGACTCTCGGCCTTAGAGCAAAAATAACAAAAGTCGTTTAAGTTGTTCTAAAATAATGTTCATGATTCCAAGGTGTTATGTTTATATAGAAAATGAGTTGTGTGCCTTAATTGCATGAAAATGTGTCATATTTACATCATAAAGCAAAGTTAACATTTTAAGTGAACCGTAACGTGATTACAGTAACATTGACACTTTGTTTAGGAAAGAGCTTTCCTTGTTCATGCATAGTCCCTCATGTATTATGTGCATACACCCATACTTAGTACAAGTGTGTACTAACCCCATATATTTTTACTAATTTTATAGACGCAGGTTCTCAAGAAGATTGAAGTTCGACGAAGCGGTTTGGATTAGCGATCTCCAGAATTTGGTAGGTCCTCTTGAGTTTGAGGATGCTACAGTCATTATTCTAGCTTAGTACATTAGACATAGCTAGTGAAGTTAGTCCCTAGCATTTCAATTCAACCATTTATTCAAACGTTGTAATAAGGCCGATTGGCAAACTATTATTATTATGATTCATCGTTTCGTTTGTTTAGTATTTAATATATGTTTGTTGAGTTTGAGCTATTAGAATATCACTCTTATACAATACTATATGAAGTCTATGTATACTTTGCTAAGTATTAAAAAGTTCTAAATTTTCCGCAAATTTAATTGTATGATTGTGATGAAAGCTAAGAAGAGGCTTGTCTGCGACCTCTGAGAGGTTAATGACGCTGGTCTTGGTTCGGATTCAAGAATCCGGGTCGTGACATATCTTATCAAGGCACATATGTGCAATGCATGTACAAGGTCCCATACCCTTGCCCATACTATTACACCTATTAATTCATCCTAGTTAAGGGATACATAACATACTTTCATAAACATAAGCTTAACATGCATAGTAGTAGACACAAGTGCATATTAGAATACCCTTTCATTTAAACACCATGAACTTATACTAGTAGTAAGCATACATGAAGTGTGAGTGTGTGTCCATTGGTAAACTTTATGACATAATGGCTATCACAACACATTGATGCAACCACCCTCTTAGGACCACAATGCACCTTCAACCATAGACCACACAACACATACTACGTCATTCTTACTTTACATAGGTTAATTTTAGCGGAAAATTTGAAAATTTTTGTTTCTAAATATTGCTTACTAAACATTTCTAATACATTCGTAATTTGTTCACCATCAACCATCTAACATTAAGAGATAATCAAATGAAAGGAATAGTTCAATAAATCTTAATTGTATAATTGCCAAAATGGTCCAATACAAAGTCTGAATCAAAACAGGAAAGAAACGCTAGTGGAACATGCTCCACTAGCTCAACTCTAAAACTAAGCTGGAATGTAAAACAGTAGCATCCTCGAAAGCATGAGGACCTACCAAACTCCGGATGAATGTTGACGTCCGGATAGCTGCAACAATGATCCTGTAGCTCTATCGCCTACCTGTGCCTGCACCTAAAATAGTATAGATGTATAGGGTTAGTACACACTTGTACTAAGTATGGGTATATGCAAGCACACACCAAGGACATGCATGAGAAAGAATAGCTCTTTCCTAACGACATGATTTTTGGAAGTCAAGTCAGTGGACTTGCCAAATTGAGATTAGGAGGTTCCCAAATTTGGATTAGGAAAGTCAATGAGCTTTCCAAATTTGGATTAGGAAAGTCAGTGAGCTTTCCAGATTTGGAATAGGAAGCTTATGCCATGAGAATAACATACATCATCATACTTTTCACATTTGCAAACAACACATAACATTTACACGTAGCACATATCATATAGCTTACAACACACTTTGTATGTAGCACATAACTCCTTTAATATCATTCATTCATATGCCATGAGACCTCGGAATCATGGACTTAACATTAAGACATCCCAGAAATGAGGGCTCAACAGATGGGACCTCAACTAGAGAGTCTTCATTAGCAAACACAGAGTCTGCTTCGTTCATTCATACGTACTCCATTTCATTTCGTTCATAGGCCAGTGTAAACACCAGCTATACCTAGGATGTAGTTTAAGACTTTCATTAGGTTCGTTGTGCAATGACCAAGAATGACCTAATGTCATTACTTGAATCTAACTCACCTTTTGATTATCCTATTCTAACACCTTTGGTATCATTCATTTCATTATGTGCTTCATTTGAGGCTGGCCTCATTCATTCATTGGGAACTTTAACTTTAACCGACATAGATCATGTGAGCATCATGAAATCCAGTGTCTCCCCACACCGAAAAGAGGTGGAATCACCGGCCAAGGTGACCCAAAACATGCTAGCGTACATGGGAATTTAACCCCGCCAGATCCCTATATTGGCAGTATAGGTTCGAAGACCAGGAGATATAAGGAGACCCATACCCGGCAAGCCGGACAGTCTCATCTCATGAGAGTTACGTGAACCTCCGCCCTTCCCGAAAGAAGGCATCACCGCTCATAGCTAGTCTATCGGTGCTCAGTATAAAGTTCCATTACATTCAACTCATACTTCATGGAAGCTGGCTTCTAGTATGAGGACATCATAGCTCAATAGATGATTTCTCATCTCATCATTAGTATTAAGTGTGTTAATCTCAATACTTTTATTAGAGTGTTCATAGAGACTGGTCTCTTCATTAACTTTACACTCTCATAGGTGAGTACGTTTTGGTAACAATTACTTAGGCTCATTTGAGATTGTTCTCATCTTTTACATTAGCCTCATATCATGTTGTCACCACATTCATTAACATTAGCACAATTGCTCTTCATAATTACTCACCCCATTTTACGTGAAAGTTCATTTCATCATATGCCATGTACTTGGCCATTTGCGTATTTCACACTCTTACTTAACCCTTCTAGGGTTTCTTCGTTTCTTTACATACATCTTAGGTTCACTTATTTTTAAGCGTATGCTAGACTTATGGGTCTATACATACAAGCCATGAGGCTTCATTCATAGTTCGTTAAGTGACTCATATCTTCCTAAGATTATGTAGTACAAGACTTATGTATCTTGTATATATGCCAAGATATCGATTTCGATCTAAGTAGGTGGCATTATTCTTGAACATTTAATTCACGTATGATTTATGTATCAATACGGAAATTTGGGCAAGGAACCCAAGTTCGAATCCCTTGGACAATACTTACATTTTTCCTTGACTTTATTTTTAGTCTTCATGATATTGGGACCCTAGGTCGAACCCCAACATCAACATTTCTTTTTAGTTCCTTTTCTCTAGAACTTCTCTCCTTTGGCCGAGGGGTTGTGGGTTCGAACCCCACAGCCCCCTCTTATTTTCCCATTTATTTTCCTTGTCTTGGGACTTAGAGGTTGTGGGTTCGAACCCCACAGCCTCCTTATTTTCATTTTCATTTAAAAGTTAACTACTTAAGTGTTGGCAGTGAGGTTGTGGGATCGAGCCCCCACAGCCTCACTTTATTTTCTTTTTAATTTCTCTCTTTGTCTCCTTCTTCAGCCAAGAGGTGGTGGGTTCGAATCCCACTCCTCCCATTATTTTTATTAATTTAAAATTCCCCTCTTACTCTCTTGTTTGACCGAGAGGTTGTGGGTTCGAATCCCACACCTCTCTTTTTTTTTCCAGCTTTCATGTAGTGAGGTCTTGGGTTCAATCCCCACTGACCTCACATATTTTAAATATATTTTTAAACCTCTCAACCTTAAGTATTCTGGCCGAAAATTCCATCACCAAGTGCTGGAAATTTTATTAAATTTTCTATCCTTTATTTAACAACATTCATACGTTCGTTTTGAGGTACTTTCATGATTCGTTTAACACATTCTTAGGTGTAGATTCATTGTTGTTTTAGCTTAGATTTTTTCACTTATGATCAGCCACCTTACACTTCATTTAACATCACAATTTACACACCTTATGCACAATAATTCCAATCATCAAACAACCCATTTTAAGACTTCAAAACGGAGAACAACAACAAACATTTTACACATTGCACCACATCATATTTGGTTGACATCATTGAACATGCTTACTATTTCCAATCATAAAATCACAAGGAACATCATATTTCACACTTAGCTACCAGCAACCATACCAACAACATGATTTCTAAACTAATTTAGATTGAAATCGGAAGGAGACTAGGGACAAGGAGTTCAACATTCAAGGGGACAGCCCTAGTTTCATATGTCGACTTTTGTAGAAAGAAATTCCTCTTGGAGAAAGGATTCCAAGAGAGAAAACCCATACCTTGTTGTAGCTTTCCACACCTTCCAAGTTCTTCCAAACTCCTCCCCTAAACCTTCAACACAAACCCGTCGAGAAGATGATGCAAAGTTTTCGTTTCTTAAGTTAGCTTGCTTGCTTGTATATTTTTTTTTGTAAGTTCTTTGAGTTTAGAGAAATTTTGATTGCTTTCTAATGTTTTTATCTTCTGTTTTTGCAGCCAATAAAAATAATTTGGATGAGAGAGAGAGATATTTAGGCTTGAGGGAGAGAGATAGTGTGAGATAGTTCATCTTAAAACTAGGATAGTTGGCAAGACTTAGTCAATTTAAAAAAAACATTAATTAATAAGTAAATAAATAATAAATAATAATAAAATCTGATTTTCCTTTTTACATCAGTCATTAATTATAAATTTATTAAATTAATTCACCAATAATAAAAAAATCATATTAAATTCTTGCTCCCACCTAGGTTCGAACCCGGGTGGAGCAAGACTTCATTTCAAGAGACCAATTTCGGCTCTCTCTCCCCAAATTAGCCCTCCACTTTATTAAATAATTAATTAATTATATATTTAGGGTAATTACGATACTACCCTTAGCCTGGTAAAAGACCAATTTACCCTTAGACCCTCAAAACTTAAAATTTCTTCTTTTTAAGTCCGGTAAAGACTCCTTCGATTAAATCTTCATTTTTGAGAGCCTTACTTGGTTGGTTCCAACCTTTCCAATCTCAACTAACTCCCCAAGTTAGTTGGCTTGGTCGTAGTAAGGGTTCTGAGGTCTGATTCTACGCGTATCAATCCGTGTGAACCTTGGTCTAATCGCAAGCATTCTTGACACCTTAAACATTTAGCTTATTCATTTTTTTAGGGTTGTTACAGAGAAATCAAAGACTTACACTCTCCCATTGAGGGTTTATAGGTAAAATGGTTGAAATTGGTATTTTCATATTCATTATTTTTTCAGTTTATGCAAGATTTCAATTTATAGATTAACTCAACTATCAACTTATAGGTTTCAGCCTTCAACTTGGGAACAATCTATTCACTTCAACCACTTCTACTTTCACTTCAATGGGAGATCTCGTCTTATGATTACTTTTGTATTTTAGGGTATACCTCGAGCTCATATGTATTTCGGGAGATTTTAAAAAGGGTGACATTAAGGTGTCAAAATAAAGGGGTGGTGACATAATTCTTAAGTATTTAGTGTAAGTGACAATTCTGTGATTAATGATTAATGATTGTGCAGTTTCCCTCAAGATTATAAGTTGATAGTTTGATCCATTGAATTAAATAAGGTGTAAAAGGATAAATGACTAAAATCTAATTTAACCAATATTGGTGGGAACCAAAATTGTAGGGAAGTCACCAATGAGATGTATGTATTCCTCTTCTTCTTCTTCTTCTTCTTCTTCTTCTTCTTCTTCTTTTTCTTTTTTCTTTTTCTTCTTCTTCTTGTTCTTATTCTTCTTATTCTTATTCTTTAATTAATTTATTCAGGTACAATAAATGGAGGTATTATTTTTGGGAATTAATTGTCGTGGTGAATAGGTCAATAAGAAAATTTTATATATTTGACGTTGAAAGGATGGTAAAAAACAGAAAGGGTTGGTAGGGATAATTGTAGAAAGAAATATTTTGTATGATGATTTTATTTAAAAGGGTGCAAGAACCTCATTTGTTGGGAGAAAAATCAATTTGTTGCATTGTTCATCAATTATATCTCCTTCGTTGTGAATTATGTTGTTGTGATTTAGAAATAGATGAAGCAGTTAAGTATCTGTGTGAATTAAATTTTCATTTGTGGCAACATATGTACATTTCTTGCAACTCATGGGGAAAAAGTGACTTTGTCACGACTAGGGAGAACCCTCTAGAAGTAACATGATATACTTGTCCTCTCGGAGGTTTTATACAAGCCCACAGTTATCATTCATTGCATTGTCATAGGTAAATTTAGAGGAAAATTTAAAACTTTTCATACCACATCATATGCTAGAACATCACTTCCAATATATATATATAAAATATCATCTTTACATAGTTAGACTCTAAATCTCTTTGCCATCTTAGACTTAGCTTCGTTAGAATACTTTAGGGACACAACCCTTTTAACATAATATAATAACTAAGCTATTACAAAACTTCAACATAACTAGACATAGGACATCCTTGAATATTAAGAATTCCTTTCTTTGCGCTAGGGAAACATCTATCAAGCTCTTTATTTCATAGACATCCTTTAAGCATCCATAACCTACACTTTGTGTAAAAAAAAGTAGAGAAGAATGGTGTTAGTACAAGAATGCACTAAGTATGGCAACCATGCAAAAACATGCATTTAAAAGGGACATTTTACTTGAAACCATGCATCATGCTATTTTGTGAAAATCTTATAAAACCTGGATACAATAGCATTAATTCCATTCACATACTTCATATAGTCATATACAATAGTCAAACATCACATAAAATCCCACATAGAATTTAAGTCACATTTGGAGTCGCATTACAATAAGCTCTTTTCCAATTACAGTAAGCTTTCTTTGTTTAAACATCTTAACTTCCCAAGTAACCCTCTAGTGATACTTTGTGCAATGCATCACCTTAAGGTCACAAGGTACTAATAGATATAACCTACATACAAACACGTACCATCATAGGAGTATAGAACACCATAAGACACATTCAAGTCAAGACTTAGAACACCATTACAATGAACCATAGTTTACTTGCACATATGCTAACTTCATTCACATAGAACATTATGAGACCTTACTCACAATCCCATTCTAAGTCTACTAGTGCAATGTACATGTGAAGTCCCATAACCGCAGAACTACTTAGTAAATCTATCATAAGACTACAAGCCTTAACATATACTTCATATACCAAACATAATACTATAGTCAACTACATACACTTCAAGTAGGACCTTAGTAACATAGTCATATTATAACTTCGTATCATGCATATCATCACATCATGTAGACACTAACACAATGTCATGCAAGAGAACCATAAACATAATCATATACATTAGAACACCTTCCTAGAATTCCCTTCAAGAGCTACATGTGCAATGCATAAGGTGAAGTCTCATACCCCCACCTACACTAAGCAACTTCCCTTAGGATATCCTAGTTAGGGTCCTTTTACTTTACTTTATTCCATTATCCATTTTACGTTGGGAAAACTATAGCCTTAACCGACACTAAGACCATTGGTGCTAAACATGGAATTTGGTGTTATAGAGCCTTACACCAATGGAAGGTGCTCTTAACTAGACAAAGTAGAACATTAACACATGCTAGCATATTAGGTGATATAACATTCTAGATACTATGTGGAAAGCATAGTTTATGGAACTTGACCTACCTTCCCACCTTGGGAAGGTGCCACCCCTCATCTTCAGGTTCTCTCGGTGCTAAGATAAGTTCCATTTTTTGAAAAGCCATAATTATCTTTGATTTATAAAATATAGGCTTAGAAGAGTTAACTCCTCATATGCTTAGCTCATAAGTTATAGATGAGATTTCATCCATCTAAGTCATGTGAGAAACCCTTTCACATGGACATAGCATATTCAAGCACCATCTAGTTTAGGGTACTCTTAGGAACAACTTCCAAGCGCCCCTCTTTTGACTAGATCATCATACATGTGTGTTTATACATATATGTGAGCAATCTTTTCACATAAACACATTAAGGCCACACATGTTCATACTTCACTTTAGTAGTGCATAAGTCTATAGGTGTAACTACATGATCAAACCTTTCATATAAACACATTTAGACACTATTCACATTCATAACATACTCATGCATTCATATTCATGTACATAGAAAACCAAGCCTAGGAACTTCCTATCAAGGCACACATGTGCAATGCATAAACAAGGTCCCATACCCTTGCCCATACTAGTACACCTATCAAGTCATCCTATTTAAGGGATACATATCATACTTCATGAACATATACTTTACATGCATAGTAGTAGACATTAGTGCATATGAGAATACCCTTTCATTAGACACCATGAACCTATACTACTTGTAAGCATGCATAATGTGTGAGTGTGTGTACAATAGTCAACATGATCACCTAATGGCTATAAAAAAACATATTGAGGCAGCCACCCTCTTAGGACCACAACGCACATCCAAGCATAGACCACACAACACATAATAGCATAGAAGACAAGACGACTTCAACAGTTGCATTCAAGACTCCTAACCGTAGCTAATTACACATTCATATAAGGGTACATAAGTGAAGGGTCATTCATCATATGTACTTCATAATTGGAAACATATAGACCATACCTAACATAAACACCTACATACTCATAACATTAGTAGTACAACCTAGACCATAAACTAGAATAGGAACTAGGCATGAGACTTCACATTGGGTGATCATCACCACCACACATTCATACTACAATTGCCTTCAAGGCAATGATCACATCACATATAGAATGAAAAGGAAGTAAACACCGCCACCATAAGTGGACCATACCACACAATGCCATCCAAGGCCACATTAATTAACTATATTATAGAAGAGTAGAGAAGTAGAGCCATTCTTACCAATCCATTAACCTTTGATAATCATTGGCCAATATTAATTTTTCATCAATATTATAAATATAGGTCAGTAGCTAAATGTACTTTAATCATAAACAAAGCCATACATAAGCCACTACAAGATCATGCTACTAGAAAGTACACTACATTACTTATTCACTAGAAAATAGAGAGACATAGATCACTTGCCAACTTCCCTTGCTATGATCATCAATCACAATTCATTAATAATATACATGAAGGTCAGTGGATAAAGAGATCATTAATAAACGAAATCATGCTTCATCACATCATATACATTACATTACCTCTCTATAGGATAGAAGAACCTAGATCAATCCTTACCAATTCGATTGCATATATTTACATTGGATCAATTACATCTAATTCATAATAAATATACTTGATATGCAGTCGCTAAGTCAATTTCTCACAATTGAAAATCATAACAATCATTCTAGCATCAAGATCACAAGATACTACCTTAGAAATCCATAGAAGATAGAAGAACATAGGCTATTCTCATTCAAACCTTCATACCTTGATCCACATGGATCACTCATAAAAAATTCACCATCAATATACATATTAGGCAATAGATATAAGCAATTCAACATGCTAGAATCACAAATCCGTTAACATATACTCAAGATAAAAATGCTCATAACATTGGCTAATTTAAGAATTGGAGGGAACATGGGTTCATCATGAAATTGGATTTAAATTCACTTTAAAATTATTATATTAACATCAATTCATCATGATAAATCCTTTGAAAATGTTTTGAGAAAGAACTCATGGCTAGATTGGAAATTGGAAATTTTGGTCTTTGAATCATGCTTGAAAATCCTTGATTGACTCCTTAGATGAATGGATAACTAAGGATGACGGATGACCATACCTTATTGATTGAACACCCATGAGAAATTTAAGAAGAAACCATGAAAATCCAGCCCATAGCTTGAACTTGAGTTTTCCCTCCAATGGAGGTTTGAGAGAATTTGGAGAAGAAGAGAGATTTGAGATTTTTTATTTTCTTATTGGGTGTTGGGGTGTTGGTTTGGGAAAGGGGTTAAATAAGTCATCAAAACAGTTTATAACCGTCCCCCTAAGTTACCAAAACACCCCCATGTTTATTGGGACTTTTAGACATGTCAAAATTTAATTTAAAATGACGCAACAAGATCAATGAAGTGGCTGCGCGTCGCGGAGGCAGCAACTGGCATTGTCCTCGAAAAGTGAGGACCTACCAAACTCGAAGAATGAGATTCCAAGACTTCCTTCAATAGTCGGCACGAACCCTTCAATGACCGAAACCTAAAATGTTTGGGACAAAGGGAGAAATGGGGTTAGTACATCACTTGTACAAAGTATTGACACTTATGTACACACAACATAGAAAGCATGCTAAAAAGGGACATCTACTCCAAAGCATGCAAAGTCACTTTAGAAATACCTTATGCACATTCAATGAACCAACACAAGTCAATAAGCACATATTACTTAAGTCAAGACCATGTACATCACAAGACCAACAATATCAAGTCTAGTCAAGTCAACATTTATCAATTAAATAAAAAAAAAGAGGGGGGGGGGGGAAGAAAATAGAAAAAAAGTGGTGAAGAAAAAATAAGTAAGAAGTCACTTCCAAAAAATGGCAAGAAAAGAGAAAACAAGGCAAATATGATAACAAAAGAAAACGTTGGGCATAATAGACAATGAAAGAGGTAGGACACTTAACCGTAATGTCAAGGAGGGCAACAAGTCACTAAAATATACTCATATGTACCACACCTAACCCTGAGCCTACGCTACAAGCCAATATAGTCCTATCGTGATCCTAAGAGTCTAATATGGTGAACTTAAAGCAGTGAAAATAAGGGCAAGCCTATGGTGACAAGTACCAATTAGGTGAGAAGTTATATTGAGCGTGAGTGTTGAATAATGATCCTTATACTCAAATTTGAAATCACTGTATGAAAAAAGAGGATATTTTTTGAAGTGAGGGCACTAGTTGCAATATTGGAAAGTTTGTACCTTGGTGAGAGATAAAAGAATAGAGGTGTTGGTGCGTGGTGAGTATGTGTCATGGTCTAATCCACATGAATGAGCCTAGTGAGCCTAAGAGTAAAGCATGCACTAAAGCAATGAAAAAAGTTGGGATTGATAGTCATATGATTGTGAAAGCTTAAAAGAGAGTACTTTTGTACAAAAGTATTGTGGTGAGTCATAGTGTGTTGCTTGAGGAAAAAAATGAATTTAAGTTGAGGGTGTTGATGTACTATGGTTTTACGGTACTTTCAATGCTTTTTCCTTAAGTTTAGTGTGTGTCTAGGGCCTTTTTGTAGTAATTTTAATGTGCTTTTATTTGTGTTTTGTAGTAAAGTTGTTCGGAATGGAAATGCAGAAGGCTGTGAAGAATCAGTACAGAAGTGACCCACAAAGCCATCGACGGCCCGTCGTCCCATCGACTGACCGTAAGTGGTGATCGTCGATTGGAAATTCAGACATCTCGAAGCAACTCAGGGAATTCTGACTAAGTGTGTGGCTACGGAAGGATCGACAGTCCATCAGTCCATCGACAGTCTGTCAGTACATCGACGGACCATCCTGGCAAATCATTGATCAGATCAGAGAGTAGTCCCAGTACCCGGTGTTGAAGAAAAGCTAAGTATGGAACGACGAGATCATCGACGGACCGTAAGTGTATCGACGGACCGTGTTGTTGGTCCGTCGATTTGATCAGATAAGATGCAAAAGTAAAGGCTGAAGAAAAAGCTAAGTCTGGACCGATGGAGGCAGTCAACGGACCGTTTGTGGAGTCGTCGATTAAAGCCGCGTTTTCTGGAAAAACTTTCCTTATTTGTTTTCCTTTTATTTTAGGACAATGTCTTTATAAAAAGGGTGTAAAACCTCTTTTTTGGGGTTGGATTCTTTATTATTGTTCATACTTTTGTTCTTGGAGATTTGACTTTGCAACTTGGCAATTTATTCAAGTTTCCAAAATCGATTATCAAGTGAATTTTTTTGTTTCAAGTGTTATTTCTGGATTTTCTTCAAACTTGTCAAAGTAATTTCATGAATTATTGTTTATCAACTATGAATTGTGTTCTTTTAGGCATGGGTAACTAATTCCACAACTAGGGTTGTGGGAACCATGAGTGAGTAACAAAGTAAAATTATCTAAATAACAACTCTCGAATAGGTTCTTGCATGTATTGATAATTCTTTCGCTTAGAAGTCTTTTCAATGAGTGCACGCGTTAGAACTCGCCCTATCTATACTTGCCGGACAAAGGGGGTAGTTAATAGGAAAAGAATTATCAACATTGATTTAGTGGACACTATTGAATAGGATAGTTTCGATTGATGCAAAGTAATAACTAAGTCATACATCGAATATTATGCTTAATATGAAGTAAAGGTAAGGGTTAGTAACATAGACACAAGTAGCCAGACCAAGGTCAGGATGAGATTCTCTAAATGCCGGACCAAGGATTTAGATATACCTAACTTATCACTTTGCATGCAAGACACTAGGAAAGAATTGTTATAGCTAGGATTACCGCGTTATGAACTTATGGGGAACACTTACACACTAGTTTCTCTCACAACTTGATAAACACCAAAGTATCAATCTTGCTATTTGTTTTACTTACAAATCATTAATCACTTTTGTTTCACAAAACCCCCTCTTTAATTAACTGTTTTCGGAAAGGACTTGACTAAATAGACGTAATTGTATATTGAAGTTAACTCTAATCCATTTTCCTCGTGGGATCGACCCCAACCTACTTGTTGGGTTCTTTACTTGATACGACCGCTTATACTTCTATAAAGAAGTGTAATTTGAGTGTATCAATAACCTTACCGCTAGGCTCAAGGTTTCACATAAAGGACCTTGTTGTCATCATTCATGGTCTCACATCATTCATTCATTCATGACTAAGAGATTTAGCTTCCTAAGTCAAGTCATCACATATTCAGATTCATACAAGCATCAAGTAAGGGACACAAGTCTACCTAAACAAGACACAACATACTTCACTTTAGTCATATAGCATAACATTCTTTAAACATTTAGGAATGACCATTAAAATCATTTAGTCAACCTATTCATTACCTTAAAATCATCAACATAACCATTATAGACTCATATAGCCAAGTTATGAACAACCATGTATCAACTCTAAGACTACACACTTAACACATAGTTATAGCATAACATGATTGCCTAAATAACATCAATAGAATAAAACATACTTTCACATTACTTCACATATAGGTAGATATGATCATACTTCACATAATCAACTACACAAATCAACATTATACTTCAAGTAGTGCCGACAAGGTCATGATCATCATAATAATTAAAATAACGCGGACAAGGCCACATCAATTCACATAACACCGCCACCATAAGTGGACCAAACCAATCACATATAATCGAAGAGATAAATTACAATAGCTATACATAATAATAAGAGAGTTAGGGCAGATATACCACCCACTTGATCTCACCACTTCAATCCAAAGCTAAACCATCCAATTCAATACCATAAGGCCCTTACCCATGGCCATGAACATCAATTCAATACATAAATCATAATACTCAATGAATCTAAGTCAATTCAATATAGATTTATCAATCTAAGACCAAGTAGATATCAATTGAATACAATCCTTACATCATTAGAAAGCCCATAGAAAACTACACTAGAATCTACAAGCATAAAGTCAATATCAATTCAATAATCTTAACATGCAATAGACCTAAGAGTATTCATTAATCAATTGATCAAATTGAAACAGCCTATACACCATACATACATAATCTATACATAATTCAAAAGACAATATCAATCTACACATGAATTCATTAATCTCAAAGCATAATCAATTCACCCATATTTTAGTGAAAATTAGAGAATTGAGAATATCAAGGGTTCATGGAGAATTTTACATAAATATCATCATATCTTAAGTTTTGAAAATGTTTCATGCAAGAACCCAAGACTTAGAGTTGAAATTGGACTTTTTCATCTTTTTGAAATCATTGAAAATCATCTTTGTAATTGGCTCTGAGGTGATATCAAACCTTAGACGAAGAGATCCCATAGCTTTTCTGAAGAACCCAATGCTAATTGAAGAATAAACTCCATTGAATTTCTATCATCAAGCTTCATCCTCACTTTGAACTCTCATGGAGGTTTTTGGGAAAACTTTAGGAGGGAAGTGGTTTTGATTAGATGATAGGGTTTAAATGAGAGTTTAATCACTTATATACTATTAAAATACCCCTAAGCACCTAAAACAACCGTCCCCATATTTTATAAGACTTGGGTTGAATTTCCCAAAACCCCAAGTCTTAAGAAAAACTGCCAGATTTTTCAGCACCATCGACGCTAGCATCGACGGTCCATGGGTGAGACCACGCCCCATCACTGGGGTCTCATGGTTTTCTCCTGCTTCTCCTCAACCTTCACACTTTTGGTCTCCATTGACGAGACCCATCGACGGTCCGTCGCCTGGTCGACTAGTCGTCGTTTGGCCACTACCTAGAAGTGTTAAACTCTAAGTTGGGGTCCTCCTCTAGAGCCCCTTTGTGGGTCCTACGTTAAGTGGTATGTAACATTCCAGAAAATGTACTTGACTAGTTAAGAGCCTATTAGGTTTTAAGAATGTGTATTGGGGTACATAGGCATCCCAATGCCCAATATTGAGTAATCTTGGTCATGTTAGAGAATATTGGCTTAAGGGTGTTAGCCAATTCCTATGTATACACAAGTAACTTAAAACTTAAAAATACACTTTGATGTTCAAATGCCCCAATACAAACTTGTATAGGAATTGTACCTGCAATGAAGACCCGAAGCTAAAATTCTTATTTTACATCGCTTACACACATCAGGTACTAGGCATCCAAGTGTCAAGCCTAGGTACCATAGAACATGATCATTTAAAATGATCATGTAGATTAAGCAATGCCCAAGGACATAGTGAGGATCCTTGGACAAGAAGTTAACTTTCCAGAGTGCACGGTTAGGGAAGTGCACGGCAACACATGTGCAAGCACATGTGCTAACGGCCGAGAGAACAACCCCAACCAATTCGGTTAGGGCGGTTAGGGGACAGGCACGCGTCGGGTCAAGCCACGTGGGGCCGAGCTTCCTAACCAGTCCTAGGATCTAACTAACCAACCTAAATAACTAAACAACCTAGGATTAACTAAAATGAACTAACTAGTGTGCCCTAAATCCTAAGACCTAACCGGGTTACACTAGCCGAGTAACTAACTAAAGAAACATCCTAGTACCTAACCTACGATGGTCCAAAGGGGTTGGTTATGGTCCTAGGGACTTAGGGGTACTTTAGTAATTACCCTAGGTCACATAATTAATTAAATTAGCAACTTAATAATTAATTTAAATTCATGGTCAAACCCGAGACCTTTAGTCAAATGCTCTCCTAGTTTTAGTCGATTTAGGAGGTACGTTTTGGTAATTTAAGTGGAGGGTATTTTGGGTCATTCATGGGACGACTATATATATTGATATCAGGTCAGTTTTAGACCACTTTTACATATACCAAATCAGATTAAACGAAATTTCTCTCAAACTCTCAGGAACGCTCTCTTTTCCATACTCCATCGAAGAATAAGAAAAAGCTTAAGGAAGAAGACGAAGGTTTCGAAGTTTCCAATCAGATTTTGTGGATTCTTCATCTATAAGGTATGTGTTTTTCATTCTTGGGATTCCTTTCCCCAAGAGGTCTTTTCAAGATAAGTTTTCAAGAACTTCAAATACTAGGGTTTTTATCCTATAAAACGGATTTCTTCCTAACCCTAGATTTATGATTTTCAATGAAAAGTAAATGTTTTCTATATTTAATTTCACACGATTTGTTGCGTATTTGGTTGATAATGTTTGAATGTCATGTGATACATGATCTTTCTCTAAGTGATGGTTTTAAATGGGTTGTTTCTAGAGTTTGATAATGTGAAAACGTTAGGGTTAGAATTTAAGGTTTGAATGAACCCTTTTAACGACCCGTTTACCTTCTCCTACGCTATGCATTGATCTTGTACATGATTTGATGAGTTGTTATTGATTATGCCATTGAGTATTTCACTATGTATGATTATGAATATTGCATGATGAATATGATTCTTGGAAGCAAGAGGTAAGTCTTCTAAGTGTGATTACTCTTAAATGTTTGTGTTATGAAAAGTATGTATGATGTTACTATGTGAATATGCTGGGCTATGAACATGTAAATTGTGAGATCGTGATAAGAATACGAATATGCAAGTTTATGATATCTCGTGTATGCTTTACACAAGATGATTATGTTATGTTAATCTCACATATGAAAGGTTACAATGAAAGGACATTCTCATCTAATCTAAAAGAGCTCATGATCATGTTATACAGGGAGTTAACCTCCTATGACCTATGATAATTTTATGATAAAAGAAAACGTAAAGGTTATTTCAAGAAAGGGACTTAAGCTAAGCAACGATGAACTTGATATGAGAAGTGTCCCTTCCCTAGCGGGAAGGTAGGTTCACAATGATTCTCATGAGATTGAGGCTGCCATGTAATGTGGAACTATAGGTCTCTAATACATCTCCTAGTTCTTGAACTATTTTGCCACCATGGATACTAACTAGTGGATACACCTAGAAAGCTATGTCATGTTAGGTTCTACTTTGGCCAGTAGACCACGTCTTTTCGGTGTGGGGAACACACTGGATTCCATGTTTAACTAACATGGTCTATGTCGGTTAATGCGTATGTTCCCTCATGTAAAATAAAAGACAAGTAATCAAACTTTGACTAGGGTGACTTGAGGAGTTTTCTTAGTATAGGTAGGGGAATGGGACTCTACCTAGACAGTGCACAAGTTGACTCTAAGGGAAATCCTAGGAGATTGTTCTTATATAATATGATTATATGAAAGATATATGTTTATAATATATGATGTTACTTATATATGAATGTTGACCATTATGATGAATACATTATTTGGTTATATTGTTATATGAGGTGATGACTACTTATGTTACTAGTATATGAAGCAAGGCATTACTTATGGTCTCCTATCTTATCTACTCGGTTATGTGGGGTTATGGAGGCTTCACATGACCATTTCATTTGTAGGTTGGGGATGAGATTATTGGTAAGTTTTTTGTATATTATGTTTATATGATCTTTTGAATATGTAATGTTAACATGACTCTATGAGAATATGTCTTTACGTATGATCATGCTTTAAGTGATGGAATATTTAACTTGTATCTGTTATACGGTATGTGTATTGACGATTTTCATATCACTTGGCATGTTTTTATAAAGAGATTATAAATTATCCTTTTTCATGCATGTACCTATCTGTTATGTGCATATACCCATACTTAGTACATGTGGCGTACTAACCCTGTTACTTTATATTACTATAACTGTAGGTTCTGGCCATTGAAGTTAAGCAGGTCGATTTGAAGAAGCTTGGAACTCTTTCTCCAAGTCTTGGTAGGTCCTTATGTTCGGGACGCTACCATTTATATTCCTTCCTATGAAGACTTAGTAGTTTTTAGAATACGTTATTTCCATTATGTTCTTTGGATTCTTTTGTATTAAGGCCTATATGGCATATTGATTATTGGCTATGTCCAAATTTGCACTCTTAGATGATTTGTATATATGTGAGACAGTTTTAGAATATCGTATGTCTTTATGAATCTTAAGTATGAAGTATAATTATACTTCACATAAGTATGTAAAAGTTTTTAATTTTCCGCAATTTTTAATGATCACATGTTATGACGAATGTTACGAGGCTTGTCTGCCACCTCTGAGAGGTTAACGACGCCGGTCTCATCCGGGTCCAGGATACGGGTGTGAAATCGTACCCGGACATTTCCAACCCAAACATGTACGTATTCGAGTTAGGACCTACCAAATGAGTTTCATCCAGAATGAACACGTAAAACTCGACCAAACATGCTTAGACATGCAAGGTCATTTCAATACACATCTTTCGAACGTCATGGACGTTCTTGGACGTTTGAGTTCCAAACTTTACGAAACTTGACACACTAACTATATACACCATATAAACTAATTTAAATACCATATAAGATCATGCATCACACATAAACACATAGAACCACATATGAGGCACTTAGGTGACTTAGTTGTCGAACGTCTTGGTCGTCCCTTGACGTTTGACTTCCAATGCACCTAAACTCTTAGATACTTTATCTATACCACATTAAAGGTCATTTTAGGACCTTAGACCACCATGAAAACCAGTTTAGGCTCTAGCTTCACCTAAGTCATTTTCAGGATCTTACAAAACTTGATAATAGGAAGTGATGACTTTCCAATAGAGGAAGAGTTACCCTATAGTTCTATATGTGATGTTGAATCCCTTTTGAGGGATAATTATTTCACTGATTGACATGATATGAGTCCCCAATTACCAAGTGGTATATAGAGGGAGATACCTATCTCTTAGTTCTTGAACTATGTTGCCCCCATTGGAAGACTAGCTAGTGGATCAACCTAGAAAGCTACGTTTATGTTTGGTTTTACTTTGGCCGGTAGACCACCTTCCATCGGTGTACGGTTTTACAACACCGGATTCCACATTAGCTCATGTGGTCTATGTCGGTTAAGGCAAGTGTTCCCTAAACTAAAATGAAGTAATGATGTGTAAACTAACTAAAGTGACTTGAGGGGTTTGACTTAGCTTAGGTAGGGGTATGGGACTCTACCTATGCCTTGCACTAGTTTGCCTTTAGGGGAGCTTTAGGAGGTTAATATTATGTATGTATATGATGATAAATGTAAATGATCTTATATGATGATTATGATGATTATGATCATGTAAGTGGTCCTTATCACTAAAGTATGAACTTATGTGTATTTGAAGCTATGTTGTGTGAAGTGGGGTACTATTTTTTGTTCTTGTTGGGTTACTTGATTGAGTAAGGTTATGGGGGTTTTCTTGGTAATTGCACTTGTTGACTTTATGAAGATTTATGATTAGTTGTCTTGCTTTGCTATTTACATGATGAACTTTTATTCATAATTGTGATGTTATTACTTGGTGATGGATTTATGTGAGATTATGGGTTCAAGTATGTTGATATGCATATAGATTGCTTTGACTTGTTGAACATTTCTAAATGATTGGTATGGTTTGTTTGATTGTGCATAAACCTTTAAAGAGGTAAAATGGCATGATTTAACTAAATATCCCTTTTTAGCATGCTTTGTTGTTATATGTGCATATGGTCTCATATTTAGTACATGTGGCATACTAACCCAGTTTTCTCCCTTTTCCCAAACATTTTAGGTTCCGGTCGTTAAGGGTTCGTTCGAGGTGACTTAAAGGAGGCTTGGATATTCTCTATCATCCAAGTGGGTAGGTCCTCATTTTCCCGAGGGCGATGCCAATAGCTAGCTACGGATTTGTTTAGTTCTTAAGACACTTATGTTTACTCTATCTTTCATTTGAGTAAAATTTGTATAAGCCTAAATATGGCTTCCTTATACTGTTGTAGGGATATGCCCAAATTGCTGTTGTCATTCTAGATGGTTATGAGATGAGACGAATTTTATGACTCTATTCTATCTTATTTATGTATGTGAATTAAAAGTAGAAGACTAAGTAATCTTCTTATACGAAGGGTTTATGCATACTCTATATTAATATTATTACGTGTATGTAGAAGTCTATGTAAACCTCCAAACAGATATATTTAAAAGTTCTAATTTTTCCGCATATTTTAGCCTATGAATGATGATGAATGCTAAGAGGCTAGTCTTATTCATCAAAGAGGACGACGACGCCGGTTACGTCTAGGGGGTGCTCCCCGGATGTGAGAAACTTGGTACCAGAACATGAGGTTAAATATCCTTGATATTGATGTCTCTCTCAACCACATCTATGTAGATTTGTTCTCATAATTGGGAAGCACGCCACACTTATAAATAGGAATCTATGTGATGCTTAGGAATCTCTCTTTCTTGGAAATCTAATGTTGTGCCTCTAAAGTAACTATTATGTGCTTTAACCTAAACCTTGTATTTTGGTTATAGGCAATGAATACTCGGAGGAATGCGGCTCGAAGGATTGAGGAAGAGGTTGCTAATGCGGGAGATCCTCCCCATGGTGATCAAGATCCTCCCTTTAAGAGGAAGTTAATGTTGAACAAGTTCCGGCCAATCCTCCACCTTTGGCAGAAGGTGAAATAAGGGCTATCCTCATCCAAATGGCCTAAGCCATTACTACTCAAACTCAAGCCGCTACTATTCAAGACCAAGTTATGATGGCCCAAGCTAATCGGGAGGTTGTGCCCTGAGCAAATCAACAAGTCTTTACTATGGCCTCCCGTCTAAGGTCTTCACTAGGATGAATCCTCCTACTTTCTATGGATCTAAGGTTGATGAAGAACCCCAAAAGTTTATCAATGAAGTTTATAAGATACTCTTCACCATGGGGTTAAGCACTAGTGAGAAGGCCGAGTTAGCCACATATGAACTCAAATATGTGGCTCAAACTTGGTATGTCCAATGGAGGGACAATAGGCCTCTACGAGGTGGACCGGTGACTTGGGAGATCTTCAAGAAGGCATTTCTTGATCGGTTTTTCCCTAGGGAGATGAGGGAGGCTAAAGTGGTGGAGTTCATCAACCTTCGTCAAGGAGGTATGAGTGTTCTTGAGATGAAATGAGCAGCTTTGTGACGGGGGTGTCGGAAGACTTGCAAAAGGAGTGTCATTCGGCTATGCTACATGACTACATGAACATTTCCCGTCTTATGGTGCATGCTAGACTAGTGGAGGAGGCAATGACTAGGAGGAAGAGTAGAGATGCTAAGAGGGCAAGATCCTTTGAAGGTTGTTCTTCTAAGAATAGGCTTGAGATCCGAGACAAGCCTAAGTTCAAAAAGAGGTTCTCTAATCAAGTTCCATACAAGTTCCCTAAGGCTCGTGATGACAAGGTGGTTAAACCAAGAGCTCAAAAGGGAAGGAGTGGAAACTCACCAAATGAGAAGCCTTCATGTGCCAAGTGTGGAAAAGGTCATTTTGGTGAATGCTTGATCGGAACGGGCAATTGTTTTGGGTGTGGCAAGGCTGGACACAAGGTTAGAGGTTGTCCAAACTTTAAAGACCAAGAGAAGAGTGGTCAAGCAAGTGGTTCTAGTGATGATCCTGAGAAGAACCGCGTTTATGCTCTTCTTACTAGGGGTAATCAGAAGACCTCTCCCGATGTGGTGACCAGCATATTGAAAGTCTTTTCTATTGATGTATATGTTTTACTTGATCCGTGTGTTACTTTTTCATTTGTTACACCTCTTGTAGCTAAAAATTTTGATATATTATCCGATATTTTGCATGAGCCTTTCATAGTGTCGACACTGGTGGGTGAGTCGGTTGTTGCAAAAAGGGTATATAGAAATTGTCCTATCATGTTGCCCAATAGAGTTTCCGATGTTGATCTAGTAGAACTAGATATGCTTGACTTTGATATCATTTTGGATATGGATTATTTGCATTCTTGTTTTGCCACTATTGATTGTAGAACGAGGGTGGTGAGATTTAATTTCCCAAATTAACTCGTTCTTGAGTGAAAGGGGGGAAGTTTTATTCCTAGAGGTCATGTCATTTCTTGCCTAAAAGCTTGCAAAATGATCTCTAAGGGTTGTCTATATCATATAGTGATATTCCAAGATCTTGACTGCGAAATTCCTCCCATTGAGTCGGTCCCCGTAGTGAGTGAATTTTTGAAGGTCTTCCCTAATTACCTTCCCGGTATTCCTCCCGAACTGGAAATTTATTTTGGTATCAATTTGCTACCGGAAACAAACCTCATTTCAATTCCTCCATATCGGATGACTCCGGCCTAATTGAATGAGTTGAAGGCACAACTCAAAGATTTACTAGATAAGGGCTTCATAAGGCCTAGTATTTCTCCATGGGGTGCTCCAGTTTTGCTTGTGAAGAAGAAGGATGGGTCTTGAGGATGTGTATTGATTATCTCCAACTCAACAAAGCCACTATTAAGAACAAGTATCCTCTCCGTTGGATTGACGACTTATTTGATCAACTCCAAGGGGCAAGCTACTTTTCAAAAATTGACTTGAGATCGGGGTATCACCAACTTAGGGTGAGAGGTGAGGATGTACCAAAGATGACATTTCGGACTAGATATGGCCACTATGAGTTCTTAGTTATGTCCTTTGGTCTCACTAATGCTCCGGTGGCGTTTATTGACCTAATGAATAGGGTGTTTTGAAGTTACCTAGATTTATTTGTCATTGTGTTCATTGACGACATCTTGGTATATTCGAAAAATGAGAGTTATCACATTGGTCATTTGAGGGTAGTATTGCAAACCCTTACAAAACATCAATTGTTTGCCAAGTATAGCAAATGTGAGTTTTGGTTAAGGTCGGTGGCATTTCTTGGTCATATCATCTCTAGTGAGGGAGTTGAGGTTGATCCAGAAAAACGGAGGCGGTAAGAAATTGGCCTAGACCATTGACTCCAACCGACATTAGGAGTTTCTTGGGTATAGCGGGTTATTATCGGAGGTTTGTGGATAGTTTTGCGTCCATTGCATCTCCCTTGACTACTTTGACCCAAAAGAGTACGAAGTTTGAATGGTCGGAAGCATGTGAAAAGAGCTTCCAAATATTGAAAGATAGGCTTACTTTCGCTCCAGTGTTGACCTTACCAGAGGGTACAAAGGGCTTCGTTGTGTATTGTGTTGCATCCCGTGTGTGTTTGGGGTGTGTACTTATGCAACATGGGAAGGTTATTACCTATGCTTCTAGGCAACTTAAGGTGCATGAGATAAACTATCCCACTCATGATCTTGAGTTAGCGGTCGTGGTGTTTGCTTTGAAAATTTAGAGGCATTATATTTATGGTGTCCATGTTGATGTGTTTACCGAACATAAAAGTCTCCAATATGTGTTTACCCCAAAAGAGTTGAATCTCCGACAAAGAAGGTGGCTAGAGTTGTTGAAATACTATGATATGAGTGTTCTCTATCACCCAGCAGGCCAATGTGGTGGCGGATGCTCTAAGTTGTATGACCATGGGTATTGTGTCTCATATTGAAGAAGCCAAGAAAGACCTAGTGAAAGATGTTCATAGGTTGGCTATATTGGGTGTTAGATTGGATGGTTCTCCAAATGGTGGTGTAATGGTTCATCATAACTACGAATCATCCTTGGTTTTTGTGGTGAAGTCCAAACAACAACTTGATCAACCATTAATGTATTTGAAAGAATTGGTTCTTGGAAAGTTTAATGAGTCATTCTCCTTAGGGGGGGATGGTGTTTTGAGATATCAAGGGCGGTTGTGTCTTCCTAATGTTGACGATTTGAGGAACCGTATCATTGAGGAAGCTCATGAGTCTCATTATTCTATTCATCCGGGGTCAACAAAGATGTATCATGACCTTAGGGAGGTGTATTGGTGGGAAGGTTTGAAAAGGGACATAGCGGAGTTTGTTGCCAAGTATCCAAATTGCCAACAAGTGAAAGCCGAGCATCTAAAACTGGGCAGCTTACTACAAAAAATCCAAATTCCTACTTGTAAGTGGGAATACATCAATATGGATTTTGTGGTAGGTTTGCCTAAGACCCAAAAGCAATATGACTCCATATGGGTGGTGGTTGATACGTTGACCAAGTCCGCTCACTTTATTACCGTCAATTCTACTTATTCGGTGGAAGATTATGTTAAGATCTTCATAGATGAGTTTGTGTGTCTCCATGGTATTACGTTATCCATCATATCGGATAGGGGTGCACAATTCACATCTAGGTTTTGGAGGTCGTTTCAAGAAGGGTTGGGTACTAAGGTGAAACTGAGTACCGCTTTTCATCCCCAAATGGATGGTCAAGTGGAACGTACTATTCAAACCCTTGAGGATATGCTTAAAGCTTGTGTTATCGATTTCAAAGGTAGTTGGGATAAGCACTTGCCTTTGGTAGAGTTTGCTTACAATAATAGTTTCCATTCATCCATTTCCATGGCTCCCTATGAAGTCTTGTATGGTAAGAGGTGTAGGTATCCTATTGGGTGGTTTGAATTCGGTGAGTCTTTGATTCTTGGTCCAGATTTGATTTATAAGACTTTGGAAAAAGTCCATATTAGTAGAAATCGCTTGAAAATGACCTATAGTTGGCAAAAGTCTTATGCCGATCATAGGAGGAGGGATCTTGAGTTTGAAGAAGGTGATAAGGTGTATTTAAAAACTTCACCTATGCAGGGGGTTGTTAGATTTGGAAAGAAAGGGAAGTTAAGTCCTCGTTATGTGGGTCCCTATGAAATCTTTCAAAGGGTTGGTAAGGTTGCCTATGAGTTGAGGTTGCCTAGTGAATTGTCTTCGGTTCATCCAGTTTTTCATGTTTCTATGCTTAAGAAATGTGTCGGTGATCCCGAGTCTATTCTTTCTATTGAGGGTTGTCACGACTTGGGTCTAGACCCTAGCCGAAACCGGCGTCGTTGACCTCTCGGAGATCGCAGACAAGCCTACATACATCCTCATTACATCGTATAGGTTAATTTTAGCGGAAATTTAAAACTTTTGTTTGCTTTGAAGTTTACATAGACTTCATAGTAAGAATTGCATTATATCACATCAGTTCAGAACAATCATCTAATAATAGGATATTCAAATGAATGAAATAGTTCATAACTACATTAATATAAAGTTGCCAAAATGGCACCAATACGACGTTTGAAAATAAGTAAGAAAGAAACGCTAGTGGAACACCCTCCACTAGCTCATGTCTACTTCTAGGCTAGAATATAAACGATAAGTATCCTCTAAAGCATGAGTGCCTACCAAGTCTGGATGAATGCTCCACGTCCGGATAGCTTCAACGTAGTCTCGTAATCTCTAGCGTCCACCTGCACCTGCACCTAAAAGTAGAGGGTTGCATGGAATTAGTACACACTTGTACTAAATATGGGTGTATGCAAGTACACACCAAGGACATGCATTATTAAGAAGAACTCTCTCCTAACGAGATGAGTTATTGGAAGCCAAGTCAGTTGGACTTGCCAAATCAGATTAAGAAAGCCATGCTATGAGAGTAACATGCATCATCATTCTTTTCATATTGCACACAGCACATAACATAGTTCATTTAGTTCATAGATATATCACATATCATTTGTTCATATGCCGAAAGACCTTGAAATCACGGACTTAACATTAGGACTTCCCAAATGAGGGCTCAACATATGGGACCTCAACTAGGGAGCCTTCTTTATCAAACACAGAGTGTGCTTCATTCATTTATACGTACTTCATTTTTCATTCCTTTATATACCTAGGATGTTGTTTAGGACTCTCTTCGGGTTCACTGTGCAATGACCAAGAATGACCTAGTGTCATTACTTGATTCTAGTTCACCTCTTGATTATCCTATCCAAACACCTTTGGTATCATTCGTTTCATTGTGTGCATTACATAAGGCTGACCTCATTCTTTCTTTGGGAACTTTAACTTTAACCGACATAGATCATGTGAGCTCATGAAATCCAGTGTCTACCCCACACCTAAAAGAGGTTGAATCACCGGCCAAAGTGAAACCAAAACATGCTAGCGTCTATAGGGAATTGAACCCTGCTAGAACCCTATATTGGCATCATAGGTTCAAAGACTAGGAGATATAAGGAGACCCATACCCGCCTAAACGGACAGTCTCATCTCATGAGATTTACACGAACCTCTACCTTACCGAAAGAAGGAATCGCGACTCATAGCTAGCCTATCGGTGCTCCGTATAAAGTTTCATTACATTCATCTCACACATCATAGAAGCTGGCTTCTGAGAGAATCATTACTCATTAGATGATTTCTCATCTCATCATTAGTATTAAGTGTGCATTAATCTCAATACTTTCAATAGATTGTTTCTTAGAGACTGGTCTCTTTATTAGTTTTACACTCTCATAGGTGAGTACGGTGTTTGGTAACACTTATTAGGCTCATTTGAGATTGATCTCGTCTTCCATATTAGCATCTTATCATGTTGTCACCACATTCATTAACTTTCGCATATTAGCGCTTCATAATTACTCACCCCATTTCGTGAATGTTCATTTCATCATATGCCAATGCACTTGGGCTTTTAGTCTGTTTCACACTCTTATTTAACCCTCCTGGGGTCACATCATTTCATCATATACATCTTAGGTTCACTTACTTTCAAACGTACGTTGGACTTATGAACCCATACGTACAAGCCATGAGGCTTCGTTCATAATTCGTCTAAGTAACTTATACTTACCCAAGATTATATGATACAAGACTTATGCATCTTGTAAGTATGCCAAGGTCTCGATTTCGATTTCCTATAGGCAGCTTTCATTAAATATTTCTTCACGTAAGACTTATGCATCTATACGGAATTGGGCAAGGGAACCCGATTTCGAATTCCTTGAGAAACATTTAGTCTTATATTAAATTTTGATTTACAATTTCATCTTGGGGACTCGAGATTGAATCCCAACGCCTACATTTATTTTCTTTCTTTTCTCTCCTTGACTTTTCTGTTTATGACCGAGAGGATGTGGGATCGATCCCCCACAATCTCATTTTACTTTTCTTTAATTATTCTCCTAATTTCCTCACCTATCCGAGAGGTTGTGGGTTCGATTCCCAAACACCTCATTTTATTTATTTTTCCCTCTTTCATTTCTTCACTTGAGCATTACCCCATTTCGAATCCCCCTTAACTCATTTTTATTATTGAATTTTTAGCAGCTTACATATGGTGAGGTCTCGGGTTCAATCACTGATGACCTCACACATTTAAAAAAAAAAATGAAAACCTAAATCCTCAATGCTGAATTTGGTCATGTTTTCAGTCCATTTTTCTCAACCTTTGTACGTTAGATTTTTATGGCAATTCGTTGGATATTTCATACATTATTGCATTTTTCCAAGTAATTTTATACAAAAACACTGGGATTTAACATGCCATTTTCATGCTCCAACCCGTGACCAAGAACCACGGCAACACCCCTTTGTACACTCACTTATCACATAGTTTTGGAAAAGCATACTTAATAATCACATAAATCCGAACATATATACATGAATATAATAATCACGAACACGTTACATCCTTAAATTCTACCAGCAAACATACCCAACCTACAACAATCGATGGGAGCTAGTGACAGGGACATGAAATGGGGAAACATTCCTAGTTTTCGGATTAGATTTCGACTGAATCCTAGGGGTCTCTTGGGAAAGGGACCAAGAGGAATAAACCTATACCTTTTCGTTATTCAACACCTGTTTCAAACCTTTCGAACGCACTGCCAACTCCCACGAACCAAAGCCTCACCACTGAAACCTCAAACACAATCCCGTCGAGAACTTTGCTTTCGCTTTTCATTTTTAGACTAATTTTTCTTTTGAGATTTAGGGTTCAAGTTCTTCAAGTGTGATGAACTTTTAATTTCTATTTGCGTTTACTGATAATGGAACGTGAAAGTGATAGTGGGGGTTTAGACGTGAGAGTAGCTTAGGAGTAAGAGTTTTAGGTGAAGACTTAGTCAAACTAGGACTCCTTGTTATTTAATTAAAAATCTGATTTTTCTAAGGCTAAGTGAAATGACTACTATGCCCTTACTTAAATCAGATAATTAAATACAATTTAATTTGATTTAATATTGCTTCCACCAAGGATCGAACTCGGGTGAAGCCTAAATCGCGAATCGGGTCAATCCGGGTCGACCCGACCCAAACCGTTCACTAATTACATTAATTAATTACTTAATTAAATACTTAGGGTAATTACGATACTACCCTTAGCCTGGAAAAGACCATTTTACCCCTAGACCCTCCAAACCTAAGATTACCCCTTTCAAGTCCGGTTATGACTCATCCGAGTGAATCTTAATATTTGGGTGCCCTACATGGATGGACCCAACCTTGCCTAGATCAACTAACTCACCAAGTTGGTTGGCTTGGCTGGTGCATAGGTTCTGAGGTCTGGTCCACGCGCATCAAGCCGTTTGAACCCGGTCTAATCTAGGCATTCTAGGTACGTTTAGGCATTACTTCGCATAGTCATTTTTGGGTTGTTACATTATCCCCCCCTTAGGAACATTCGTCCCCGAATGACACTTCTAATTATCTAGCATAATGCCAGTCATATCATAACATAAGTAATATACACAGTCAAGCAATAGCAATAAATAATAGAGGATATAAGGAAACTTAGACTTAAGAGTAGAAAGTCTAACCTCAAGAGCTGAAAAGATGAGGATAGCGGGATATCATATCGATCTCGGCCTCCCATGTAGCACCCTCAACAATATGGTTCCACCACAATACCTTCACTATGGCAACCTCCTTGTTTCTCAGCCGTTTCACCTGCCGGTCTAAAATCTCAACATGAACCTCCTCATAGGAAAAGTCTTCATCAACCCCCAAACCTTCAACAGTCAGAATCGATGTTGGATCACCAAGGCACTTCTTTAACCTAGAGCCACGAAAGACTGGATGAACAGAAGCTAGCTCCACAGGTAACGCCAACTCATAGGCCACCACACCCATACGCTATAGAATCTTGTATGGCCCAACGTACCTCGGACTCAACTTTCCCTTCCTGCCAAACCTCATCACCCCCTTCATGGGTGATATCTTCAAGTACACCTGGTCACCAACATCAAACTCTAAGGGCCGCAAGTTGTTATTTGCATAAGACTTCTGCCGACTGTAAGTTGTAGCCAACCTGTCCCTAATCACCCTGACCTTTTCTAAGGCCTCATGAATGATATCTGGACCCAAAATGGATTACTCTCCAACCTCAAACCACCCAACTGGAGACCTACATCTCCTACCATACAGTGCCTCAAATGGTGCCATCCTAATGCTGGAGTGATAGCTGTTATTATACGATAACTCTATCAATGGAAGATGGTCGTCCCAACTACCCCTGAAGTCAATCACACACGCTCTCAACATGTCCTCCAATGTCTGAATGGTGCGCTCTGCCTGCCCATCTGTCTGAGGATGGAAGGCATTACTGAGCTTTACCTGCGTGCCTAAGCTCTTCTGGAAGGATCTCTAGAAATGCGAAGTGAACTGAGATCCTCTATCCGAAATTATAGACAAAGGAATCCCATGCCACCTCACAATCTCATCAATGTAGAGTCTCGCATAATCCTCGCCCTTGTAAGTAGACATCACAGGGATAAAGTGGGCAGACTTAGTCATCCTGTCCACAATAACCCATATGGAGTCATGTTGTCTCCTAGTGCTCGGAAGACCAACCACAAAGTCCATGTTAATGGCCTCCCACTTCAAAGTCGGAACCTCAATCATCTGAGTGAGACCATCAGGATTAAGGTGCTCCGCCTTAACCTGCTGACAATTAGGACAAATGGCCACATACTCAGCAATGTCCTTCTTCATGCCATCCCACCAATAGATCTGCTTGAGGTCATGATACATCTTGGTGGAACCTGGATGTATCGAATACCTGGAACCATGGGCCTCTGCAATAATCTTGGTTCGCAAACCATCCACGTCTGGTACACACAGCCTATCCTGGTACCTAAGTATGTCGTCACCTCCCAAAGCAAAGGACTCATTCATCTTTATCAGCACTGAGTCCTTCAACTCCATCAACACAGGATCAAGATGCTGACCCTTCTTGACTTCAACTACCAAGGATGATTCAGAACTAGGATGAACTAAACACCCCCACTAGTAGAGTCAATTAACCGCACACCCAGTCTAGCCAGTCTGTGTACATCCTTCATTAACTCCTTCTTCCCATCATTGATGTGGGTTGTACTCCCCATGCTCAACCTGCTCAAAGCATCAGCTACAACATTTGCCTTCCCTGGATGGTAGTGGACACTCATGTCATAGTCCTTCAACAGCACCAACCATCTCCGCTGACGTAGATTCAACTCCCTCTGTGTGAACCCATACTGGAGACTCTTGTGGTCTGTGAGCACATCCACAAGCACCCCGTACAAGTAATTCCTCCACAGCTTCAATGCAAATACCACAGCTGCCAACTCCAGGTCATGAGTGGGATAATTCTTCTCATGAACCTTGAGCTGTCTGGACGCATAGGCTATCACCTTACACCCTGCATAAGAACACAACCCAAACAAACCCTAGATGCGTCACAATAAATAGTGTAACTCTCACCACATTTAGGCAACGTAAGCACTGGGGCTGAAGTGAGTCTGTCCTTGAGCTCCTGGAAACTCTTCTCACAAGTCTCCGCCCATTCGAACTTGGCTTTCTTCTTAGTCAAAGCTGTCAGTGGGGCAGCAATGGAAGAAAAACCCTCCACGAACCTGCGGTAGTAACCAGCCAATCCCAGAAAGCTACGGATATCGGTGGGAGTAAGAGGTCTTGGACAGTTCTTAACAGCCTCAGTCTTCCTGGGGTCCACCTCCACACCCTGATCGGACACAACATGACCCAGAAAGGTCACTGATCTAAGCCAGAATTCACACTTGCTGAATTTGGCATACAACTGATGTTGTCTAAGTACCTGCAAGGTTAGTCTCAAATGTTGTTCATGCTCTTCCTTGGTCTTAGAGTAGATGAGGATGTCATCAATGAATACTATGACGAAAGAATCAAGGTATTCACGGAAGACTCGGTTCATGAGGTCCATAAATGCAGCTGGTGCATTAGTGAGACCAAATGACATGACTAGGAACTCATAATGACCATAACGGGTACGAAAGGCTGTCTTTGGGATATCTTCATCCCTAACCCTAAGTTGATGATACCCGGAACGAAGATCAATATTCGAGAAGAAACTAGATCCTTGGAGCTGATTGAATAAGTCATCTATTCTGGGAAGTGGATACTTGTTCTTTATAGTGACTTTGTTGAGCTGCCGATAATCGATACACATCCTAAGGGTTCCATCCTTCTTTTTCACAAACAGCACTGGAGCGCCCCAAGGGGATATGCTCGGCTGGATGAAGCCCTTATCAGTGAGATATTTTAACTACAGCTTCAACTCTTTGAGTTCAGCTGGAGCCATTCTGTAGGGAGGAATTGAAATCGGTTTGGTATCGGGATCTAGGTCGATACCAAAATCAATCTCTCGAGGGGGAGGGACTCCAGGCAAATCATCTAGAAAAACATCTTGGAACTCACTCACTACATGCACAGAGTCTATGGAAGGAATGTCGTGATCTAGATCATTGACACTCACAAGATGGCATAACAATCTCTTGGACATCATTTTATTAGCTTTTAGGTTCGAAATCAAGGGACTTGAAAGACTCGAATTGTACCCCTCCCGGACCAGCTCTACTTCATTAGGGAAGTGAAATCTCACAACCCTACTATGGCAATCCATGAAGGCATAACAGTTATGGAGCCAGTCCATACCAAGTATAATATCGAAGTCATTGATGGGTAGCTCAACAAGGTCTGCACACATAGTCTTACCACATACTACTATTGGGCAGTCTTTATGAACCCTATCAGCTCTCACATTTTCTCCTAAGGGAGTACTAACTACGATAGGATTATGCAAAACCTCAGGTACTGTTTCCAAAGTAAGAGCAAGTAAGGGAGTCATAAAAGAAAGCGTAGACCCTGGATCAAGTAAAGCATAAACAGAAGTTGAGAAAACTTGCAGCCTACCTGTGACTACATCAGCAGACTTCTCCTGCTCCTTCCTGCCCTTCAAGGCGTAGAATATGTTCCTCTTAGGAGGCTCGGCTGGAGAAGTATTCTGTGGATTAGGCCTAGGCTGAGAATTACCTCCACCCTGAACTCTATTTTGTGGACAGTCCCTGACCATATGTCCGTTCTTCCCGAAACCGAAGGAGGCATTTGTGCCTAGTCTGCACTTTCCACTGTGAATACGGCCACACTTGCCACATTCCTTTCTGGGACGCTGCACATCACCTCTGTTCCCCTTCTTGGGCTCGAGTCTGCCTCCTCTGGGTGCTGCACTCCTCTGAGAGTTAGAGTTCCGTGAACTCTGATGCCCTTTCTTAAATCTGGGCTGATCAAGAAATCTGAAAGTGCTCCTGCCACCACCACTACTAGGAACTGTCTGGTCAGAAGGGTTAGGCTTCCTGACCTCAACGACTCTACTCTCCTTCCTGCTGTCCTCAACATGCTGGACATGCACCATCAGCCTGGACAAGTCCATGCTGTCATGGAGCATCGCAGCCAACACTCCTCCTCCAAGTCCTCGAGATTCCTGTAAGAACCTGCTCATCTCGTCCCTGCTGTTCGACACAAGGGAAGTGGCATACCTGGACAATTTTAAAATTTCAGGGAATACTCCCTGACAGTCATCGAGCCCTGCTTAAGGTTGATGAACTCCTCAACCTTAGCCTCTCTCATCTCTCTGGGGAAGAACCTCTCCAGAGGCTGTCTTAAACAGCTCCCATGTGATCGGACCTCCGCCCAATGCCCTGCTATCCTGCCACATCTTGCACCAAGCCTGTGCAACATCCTTCAGCTGGTACGAGGCCAGCTCATCTTTCTCAATCTCCGTGGCCCCATCGCCACCAGAATCTTTTGGACCTCCTCCATGAACTCCTGAGGATCCTCTGCAGTCTTAGATCCTGTAAAATTGGAGGATTCATCCTCGTAAAATCTCGCAACCTGTTCGCCATGTTGTGGGCTGGTGGTTCTCCCGCTGAACCTCCTGTCTGTTGGCCTGGGCCGTCATAGCCTAAGCCTGCACAGTGATGGCTTGAGCCATCTGTCCCAAAGTTGTCCGCACTCGCATCAGTCAACCCAGCTGGGTTAACTGGCATGGCCACTCCTGCAGCTGGAGCCTGGGGTGAACTTGGTTGCCCCCAGCAGCTGCTCCTACTCTCCCCGACCAGCGTTCCCCTTGTTCATTTTCTGAAAAAAATAAGAATTGATGTTAGATACGCTCATAACACCAAGAAATCAGACATTAAGGAAAGCACGATAAGATCAGAAGAAGGGAAATTTCCTACGCATCATGCAGTCTCTAATTCATGATAGTGGTGCACTTCACTACCATAACTTAGAAACTACTCGATGTGGTTGATGTGAGTTTATTATCCTTGGAATTTAACCTAATGCTCTGAAACCACGTTTGTCACGACTGGGGTCTAGACCCTAGCCGAAACCAGAATTGTTGACCTCTCGGAGGTCGCAGACAAGCCTACATACGTCCTCATTACATCGTATAGGTTAATTTTAGCGGAAAATTTAAAACTTTTGTTTGCTTTGAAGTATACATAGACTTCATAGTAAGAATTGCATTATATCACATCAGTTCACAACAACCATCTAATATTAGGATATTCAAATGAAGGAAATAGTTCATCACTGCATTAATATAAAGTTGCCAAAATGGCACCAATACAACGTCTGAAAATAAGTAAGAAAGAAACGCTAGTGGAACACCCTCCACTAGCTCATGTCTACTTCTAGGCTAGAATATAAACGATAAGTATCCTCTAAAGCATGAGTGCCTACCAAGTCCGGATGAATGCTCCACGTCCTGATAGCTTCAACATAGTCTCGTAAGCTCTAGCGTCCACCTGCACCTGCACATTAAAGTAGAGGGTTGCATGGAATTAGTACACACTTGTACTAAGTATGGGTGTATTCAAGTACACACCAAGGACATGCATGATTAATAAGATCTCTCTCCTAACGATATGAGTTATGGAAATCCAAGTCAGTTGGACTTGCAAAATCAGAATAGGAAAGTCATGTTATGAGAGTAACATGCATCATCATTCTTTTCATATTGCACACAGCACATAACATATTTCATTTAGTACATACATAATATGGGTAAAAATGGTTGGGTAAATAAATGGGTTGGGTAAAATACTAGTTCACCCATATTTTACCCATATTTCATGAATAAATAGTTCTTTACTTAGAATTCGATATGAAGAAAATATTTTAGTCTTTTTTTAGATGAAATCTGTTGAAAATGTTCATTTAGTTTTATTTTATTATAAAAGTAAAAGAAAAAAACTTTTAAAAAAAGTTCGGGGTTTGGGGTGGGGTGGGGGCTGATAGGGGGCGGGGGGAGGGGGGTCCAGGGTAGGTTAAAAAAAAATTTGAAGTTAAATATATTTTTTAAACAAACTTAATATTTTTGAAGGGTGGGGTTTTGTTGGGGGTAGGGGTGGGGGTGGGGGACGATGGCTGGGGTGGGGTAGGTCAGTGTAGGGTGAAAAAATAAATATTTGAAGTTGATTTTTTTTTTAAAACACTTAATTTTTTTTTGGGTGGGGTGGGGATGGGGTGGGGATGGGGGTGGGGGGTGATGGCGGGACGATGGAGGGATGAAAAAAAAATTTTGAAGTTGAAAACATTTTTTAAAAATAAACTTAAATTTTGTTATTTTTTGGTGGGGGTGAGGTGGGTGGGTTGGGGGGGGGGTCGAGGTTAGGGGTGAAAAATAAAATTTTGAAGTTCAAAATATTTTTTAAAATAAACTTTAATTTTTTATTTGGGAAGCGTGGGGTGGAGGTCGAGGTTAAAATATTAATAGGGACGCAT